>CAKJTW010000013.1:41250000-41580000 GCA_917880005.1 Nanger dama | reverse complement strand
AGCCTGGTGGGCTGCCGTCTATAGGGTCGCACAGAATCGGACACGACTGAAGTGACTTAGCAGTAGCAGTAACTGCTGGCATTTCTAGGGTTACATCATCAAGAGGGGTTTGTTAAACCCAAACACAGGATATTCAATGATCCTTGTTAGTGCATCAAAGGGAGTCAGTCTTTGGCCTCAAAATGTCAGATTTCTTCCTGGGGTTTACAATTCTCTCATTTCCTGTTTTTCTTAATAAAAGTTCAAAATCTCCCCTGGCAATGATTTTTGAAACACTACAGTTTTCAAGGCGATCTAAAAATACTGGCTATTTTGTTTAGACAGCTATCAAAGATCCAAGGCCAATTATTCCATCCATTCCCCCTCTCTCTCACACACACACACACACACAGACACACACACTCACATTCTCTCAACAGCCATCATTTCTGCTAACAGTGGAAGCCTTTGTCTACAACCTGGGGTCTGACAGAAGACAGATCACTGAGAGTCGACTAAGTGCTCAGATGAGCCACCCCGCCTCGAAGGCCTGCGTTGGGAGGCTCTCAGCCTGCCCAGGGGTGCGCTTGGCACGCCTGGGCCCAGTGCTGTCAAGCAGTGACTAAAGCGATTCTCTCTGACTGAACTCCAGGTGGTCAAAGGC
The DNA here is from genome assembly GCA_917880005.1 of Nanger dama. Taxonomy (NCBI): domain Eukaryota; kingdom Metazoa; phylum Chordata; class Mammalia; order Artiodactyla; family Bovidae; genus Nanger; species Nanger dama. The sequence goes on along the minus strand of CAKJTW010000013.1, from coordinate 41,579,357 downwards.
ATGAGATCACGTCTTCCCTTTCTTGCAAGATTCAGATGGACCAGCAGTGGGAATGGTGCTGTGAAAAACAAGCGATAACCACTCACTTGTCAGCTAATTCTGACATGTAAAGCATGTTGCCTACACAGCTCCTGGAGGGCACCCCAGGGGCTCTGACTCCAGACTGAGAATGAAAAAATAAGAATTGAGGATTTCATATTTTGAGAGAACAAACAACAGAAGCAGACCTGGGATCTTCCGCAGCTCTCATTCCTGCCCGTGTCGGGGAGCGGGGAGGGTGGTAGGCGGGCGGATCCGGCACAGCCTTGCTTCATCCCTGCCCAGCTGCTCGAGCGTCCTACCCCCAGTTCAGCACCATCCGTCCCTGTGAAGGCGGAGTAGTTTGCTGTGCTCTGCTTAGTCGCTCAGTCGTGTCCGACTCTGCGACCCCATGGGCTGAAGCCCGCTAGGCTCCTCTGTCCATGGGGATTCTCCAGGGCAGAACACTGGAGTGGGTAGCCGTTCCCTTCTCCAGGGGATCTTCCCAAGCCAGGGATCGAACCCAGGTCTCCCATATTGCAGGTGGATTCTTTACCATCTGAGGCACCAGGGAAGTCCATGAATACTGGAGTGGATAGCCTATCCCTTCACCAGGGAGTTTTCCAGACCCAGGAATCAAACCGGGGTCTTCTGCTTTGCAGGAGGATTCTTTACCAGCTGAGTCACCAGGGAATCTCATTAATTTTCTAGGGCTACTGTAACAAAGGACCACATATGAGGGCCTTAAACAACAGAAGTGTGCTGTCTCACGGTTCTGAAGGCTATGTGTTCAAAACCGCAACGAGTAGTAACGCAAATGTCCCTACCGCTTCCACTCCACCCCTCCAATTCACATCAAACTGAAAGCCTTCTGCATGGAGTTGGTAGGGCTGATTCCTTCAGGGAGTCATGAAGGAAGGTCTTTTCCTTGCCTCTGTCCTAGTTTCTGCTGGTTTGCCAGCAGTCTCTAGTGTCTCTTGGCTCATCCAGGCCTCCTCCCAATCTCTGCCCTCATCTGCACATGGTGTACTTGCTGTGTGCATATCTGTGCTCAAATGTCCCCTTTTATAAGGGTGCCAGTCGTATTGGATTAGCACCCACCCCGATGACTTCATGTTGACTAATTACATCGGCAGGGACTCTATTTCCAAGTAAAGTCACACTCGGAGTTACTGGCATTGGGGGGGGGTGCAGTGATTGGTGGTGTATGTCACGAAATCTCAAAATCCATATATGAATTTGAGATAAATACAATTCAACCCATAACAGGAGGGTGTACCCTCCCACAACCACCAACTCATTTGCCAGGCCAGATGGGGTGCCCATGTCCAGGGGATAAAGAGAAAAAGAAACAACTCATTAATTAGATTCTCGATTTAATTTCTCCATCTTGCTAGCCTATCAGTACAGAGTGGAAATCTCCCTGAGTAATAACCCAAATGTCCCCTCCTTTTCGACTCCACCCCTCCAGTTCACATCAAACGATAAGCCTTCTGCAAAGTCGCCCCAAGTATTATTGCAAATCCTCAGGGGTTGTTTCATGTCTGCCCTTGAGCAAGTCTCTGTGCTGCTGCTGCTCTGAGATGCCTGGGGACTCTGCACCTGCCCCTCTGATCTCACCTGCTTTGAGCCACGCAGCTTCTCCCTGGTGACCATCACTGATCCATCACACCTTCTCCAGTGTCCTGACCTTCTCAGTACCTATCCTGTTGTGCACAGCCAGTTTGAGAATGAAGAGGACTCCATCGGAAATGGCTCTTTCCCCTTCATGGAACACTGTTAAGGGGCTTTTTGTGCCGTAACGGCTTACAGAGTTTGCTGAAACAACACTTTCTGGATTCAGTAAGAAGCGCTTTTTCTTCTGGAGAGCACATATTAGCACCGAGCCAAAGGTGATTCCCCATGACCGCCACCAGACTATGCTCTTCCCATCTAAGAAGCAGAGTCTTTCCCAGGAGCAAGCTGACCATGCCTCAGAGCATTCCTTGGCTCCCCTGCCCGTGGGCTTCTACAGAACAATCCTGGTTTCCTAAGACATGGCCTCTTATATCTGGACCCCATCAGCAGACATACACTGAGGTGCTTTCTCAGAATCGACTCAACCTCTATGCAAGCAGATCACTGGTAGGTCAACCTCGTGAGGTTCCCTGATGAGCCCAGAAGCATCTTTCTCACACTCACATCTTTCTCAGCACTCTTCAGAATCTACTAAGTTCTATTCGTGCACTAAGTAAGAACTAAGGCTACAGAGATGAATGTGGCACAGTCCCTGTTCTCAAAGGATTTGAGTCCAGCTGAGGAGACAGTCATTAGGAAAATATTTTCAACACAAAATCGTGTGCTGAGTGATAAAGGTACATAAATAGAGTGATAAAGTGTCACAGACTTTTTACCTAGTCCAAAGAAGGCTCTTCAAGGAGTGGAAGCCTGAGATGACTTTTTTTTTTTTTACTTTGGATGATTTCTTTTTATTTTGCGTTTCATATATTATCAAAGGTGCAGAACACAGGATGGGTATCCTAAGCAAAAGGAGAGGTCCTGCACGAAAAAGTCTATGAAGCATGAAACATCAGGGTGCATGCAGGGAGTTGAGCCGCATCTGTGCTGCGCCACAGAGGCTGGATTTGGTCCTGCAAACAGCGGGGAGCTAAGGGCAGACCTTAAATGAGTGACATGGTCAGATCAAGCACTCTAGCAAGGCTAGCAAAGAATGGGGATGGGAGAGAGACAAAACAAGAGGAAGACCAGTGCAGAGCTCTTATTATGACCCAAGCAAGAGGTGATGGAGTCAAGTCATAAAGGAACAGAGAAGAAAGGGAGAATTCACAGGAAGTGAAATCAGCAAGACCAGGAGACTGCTTGGATATGGAAGGGTGAGGGAGGTCGGGGGACCCGGATGACTCAGGGGACCCGGTGGATGACTAAGAGGATAACACAGGATGCAGGCAGAGGAACCTCTGCCTTTCCAGACAATGTCACGTTTAGTTTCCAGCTCCCTATCACCCCTGACGTTTCCTACTCCTAACTTCACATTAGACATGATGAACTTGAGGGTGTGGGACCCCTGGGGGCGGTGTTCATGTCTTCCCTCAAGAATTTACATTCTAATAGAGAAAATAGACATGTGTAATCTAAATATGTGTAGACTCAACTACCTATAGTTCCACCACCCATTATCTACAATTACAAAATCCACAAAGCCCAGAAAATCCACAAGAAAATGTTTTTAAAAAATAAATTTGAAGCTCATTTAGCAGCAAAACTAAACGTAATTGACTTGTACTCACCACTGATCCATCAACTGTGGCCAAAGGTCGGTTCTACATATTCACGATGGCTCCCATCAGAGCCATACGACGAGAAAATGAGAATTTCCCAGCAGAAAAGGGGTGTGCCCAGGAAAGACCAAGGAGGCTGTGAAGATCCCACAGGAGCTGCATCCTCTACTCTCATAAGAACCTGAATGCAGGCAGGATTACTTACTGACAAGATTGGATGCTTAGTTGCTTCAGTCACGTGCAACTCTTTGCAGCCCTGTGGACTGTGGCCCGCCAGGCTCCTCTGCCCTTGGGATTCTCCAGGCAGGAATAGGGAAGTGGGTACCATGCCCTCCTCCAGGGCATCTTCCTGACCCAGGGATCGAACCTGCATCTCCTGCGTCTTCTGCATTGTCAGGTGGATTCTTTCCCCACTGAGCCACCAGGGAAGCCCACTTATAAGATTACTTACAAAAATTACAAGATTATTTCTCTATTGTAGAATTCAAGAAACTGAGGCTCAGATTTATCTGAAGTCACCTAGAATGAAAACCTCTTCGATGAGATGAGAATTTGCAAAGGGCTGCTAGGACCCGAAATGTCTTCAAGACTAAAATTTAGATGACTTGTCCACTTCACTTTCTGGTTGCTTTGGTGATGATTAACCACCACCCACAGGCAATGGGACCCCACTCCAGTACTCTTGCCTGGAAAATCCAGTGGGTGGAGGAGCCTGGTGGGCTGCAGTCCATGGGGTCACTAAGAGCTGGACAGGACTGAGCGACTTCACTTTCATTTTTCACTTTCATGCATTGGAGAAGGAAATGGCACCCCACTCCAGTGCCCTTGCCTGGAGAATCCCAGGGATGGGGGAGCCTGGTGGGCTGCTGTCTATGGGGTCGCACAGAGTCAGACACGACTGAAGCGACATAGCAGCAGCAGCAACAGACATGTTTAGCACACCAGACGCTAATCCTCCCTTCTCTAATCCATGGGCTAGGAGCAAGATCTCTCCTAGGAGATTTTTCCTGGATTGAGAAACTGTGTGATGCTCCCCATGGAAAGAGAAAAGCCACAGAACTGTGACTGAATTTTAAAACTAGAAGCAGACTCTGCGGAGAACACAGACAGGCAGTAGGCGTGTCTCTGCAGGCGTCATTTCCATATGCTGCACGTGGCATGTCTAATTTCCAAGGGAGCAGGGGTCAGTTCTCCAGGGATCCCATCGGGTGTGCCAGTGTCCCCCTGCCCTAGGCTGGAGGGCTGGCAATGGGTACTTGGGTTCCCTCTGTGGAGAAGAGAAGGCAAAGCCATGGTCCGGGACTCTGGTTTGTTGAGGCATCTTCCTCCAACTGCAACTGAGATCCGTTCAACCCTGAGCCCCCAGTGGCAGACTCAGTCAGACCCATCCCAGCTTGGACATCAGGATTGCCTTCCACTAAGGAGCTTAGAAGATCCTTTTGCTCAATGATCTTGAAACTCATTCAGCATCCAGTCTTTCTCAGGGCAAACATTCAACTCGGTGACAGAGTCCCTGCTTCATTCCTGCAGTGAATTATCCTTCCTGGACCTCATTTCCAACCTGGATTCCAATGCTGGAATCCCCGCATCAGAACTCTACCCAGTGTCCTCTTGCGGGATGCACCAGCTGTTACCCATCAGCCCCCTCTCTAGATACTGAGCTCTGCCTTGGTGCCTAATCCTCCCATTCTCAGCTGGTCACAGGCTGCCATGAGGCCAACCTTACCTTAGAGAGAAATGTCCAAAATGACTGACCTTGCCTTGTTTCAAAAAAGCTTCCTGGGATTTTTCCTTCCCGGGGTTGTTCCTTCCAAAGCTTCCTAGATTGGAAAAGGAACAAGGACTGCCTTTGGTGCTACCCTTTCCTCCTGTCCCTGGGATGTGCTGTGCCCTAGTCCAGCAGAAGAACAGAAGAAATGCCTCCTCCCCACCCCCCCTTCTCATCTGGCAGACCTGGGCCCCCAGCGTGACCCTTTAGGCTCATTGAGGACCTCTGCAGCCTGAGATCAACTGGTCATTTTCCAGTGCTACCAAGTACACTGGCCTTGCCACCCCCAGAAGGCAGTCTCTTGTTTCATCGGTAAGCTTCTAATTTGGCTGCTTTCCCCAGGGTTTTGGAAAGCCCAGGCAGACCATTTCCTGCTTTCTCCCACCTGTAGGGGAGGTAGCAGTGCTGAAAGCTGAGATCAAACACACCACATAACACGAAGCCTCTGTGCCAGCCTGCTCCCCCCGCCCCGCCCCGTGCTGCAGACTCGCCTCCAACCCGAAGTACAGAAACTAGCCTTGGACGTGGAGTGTGCTGTGTTTGTTCCCAGGGCGGGGCTCAGCGACAGAGATGAGGCCGGCCATTGTTCTCAGCCCACAGACTGGCCCTGGAGGCCTCCTGCCTGCATTTTCTCAGATGCTTTCAGCGCATCTCCCAAGGTCAGATTTGGACCACAGCACTGCGAACAGTCAGACAAGAGATTCGGCAACTGAATCAACCAGTGGTTTTCTTCCTCGGGACTAAACGATTTCTGCTGATTTCTACTTATCATCGGCTCTATTATTTAAGTGTTCTATCTCAGGAACAATGGGAGATGAGAACATTTGGAGGGTGATGCTGCCAGCAGCCTTGGGAGCACCCGCTCCTCGAAACTTTGGATGCAGGGAGGGCGAAGGGGCTCAGCTACCCTCGGCCGGGATGGACAGAGGGCCACTGGAAGGCGAGCTTTTCTGTGGCGACTTTTGCAGTGGGCACTGGGGGTGGGTGTGTCCCCAGAACGCTGTCCAGCTCTCAGGTCCTAGCATTTCAGTGGCATGAGAGTCCTGGAGTCACTGTCCCTGGCCCATCACTAAGGAAAGGTCTGGTGTCTCAGAGCCCTTCACACCGGGCTTGCCTGAGTACTGGAGGGGTCTGGCGCTCAGCACTGCTGCTCTTCCTGGACGAGACAGTTATCCCAGGAGGGTAGAAGACCTGTCATGGCCACACCTTAGGATCTTAAGCTGAGACCTCCCTGGATGTGGAAATACTCTGCCCAGAGCTCGGCTTGCAGGCGTGCACAGCCACCCGCGCGGTCACACCTACCATCTACAAAGCACACCCAGGCAGTCATGCCTACCATCTACAAAGCACACCCGCGCAGTCACGCCTACCATCTGCAAGGACACAGCCCCTTCCCCATCCGCCCAGCCTCTGAGCCTCCCTCCTCTCTGTGCGGGTCCCTGCCCTGTCTCTCTCTCACTCACACCCCCAAAGGGTCCACTTCCTGAGCACAGATCCTTTACCAGGGAGTTCAGGTACACTGTCTCATTTAATTCTTAGGACCTTCTAGCCAAGAGAGGTGGTTCCCTTGGGTGCATTTTGCATGAGAGAAACAGAAACGTTTCTCGCCACTCATAATCAGACACTTAAAAGGCAGTCCCAAGTCTTCTCTCCCATCTGACGCCTAGCTTCCTCACTGTGACTCTCAAGGAGATGTACACATGTTAGAGAATTTCAGGGTGTATCCAGGAAGGCACTCCTTAAGGTCAACTTATTCATTCAGCAGATAAATTCTTCAATAGGTGGGTCCTTCCAGAACGCCTCTGTGCTGGGCACCATGGGGATGGAATCAATCAGCCAGTCATCTCTTTGGTCCTGTCAGGTCCCTTCCATGATGGGGGGCCAGGGGACCTGGCGGGAGGCTCAGTTATCACCCCAGGAAAGTTTCCAGCAGGTCGACATCCTGCAGATAACTGGTGTGAGATCATCCATTCCTCAGAGAGACAGAACATGGGCGGGGGGCGGGGAATCATCTCCATGCCTGGCACAGCCCACCCCCCCGCCCACAGTAGACCCCTGACACAGCCCACCCCCATAGGAGATCCCAGACACAGCCCACCCCCATAGGAGACCCCAGACACTGCCTACCCCCATAGGAGATCCCAGACACAGCTCACCCCCACAGCAGACCCCTGACACTGCCCACCCCCATAGCAGACCCCAGACACTGCCCATCCCCATGAGAGACCCCTGACACAGCCCACCCCCGCAGGAGACCCCTGACACAGCCCACCCCCATAGCAGACCCCGGACACTGCCCATCCCCATGGGAGACCCTGGACACAGCCCACCCCCAGGGGAGACCCTGCACACAGCCCAACCCCATAGGAGACCCCGGACACAGCCCAACCCCATAGGAGACCCCGGACACAGCCCACCCCCATAGGAGATCCCAGACACAGCTCACCCCCACAGGAGACCCCTGACACTGCCCACCCCCACAGCAGACCCCTGACACTGCCCACCCCCATAGCAGACCCCGGACACTGCCCATCCCCATGGGAGAACCCGGACACAGCCCACCCCCATGGGAGACCCCTGACACAGCCCACCCCCCATGGGAGACCCCTGACACAGCCCACCCCCATAGCAGACCCTGGACACTGCCCATCCCCATGGGAGACCCTGGACACAGCCCACCCCCAGGGGAGACCCCGCACACAGCCCAACCCCATAGGAGACTCCGGACACAGCCCAACCCCATAGGAGACCCCAGACACTACCCACCCCCATAGCAGACCCCTGACACTCCCCACTTCCATAGGAGACCCCAGACACTGCCCATCCCCATAGCAGACCCCCTGACACATATTCATCAGTTAGTAGAATAGCATGGAAAAGAGGAGCGCTCACCCACCCAGAGCACACACATGGAGAATTTGAGGTGAGGATTTATTGACGAAGGGTGGGTCAGAAACAGTCCTACCAGGAAAAAGGTCTGCTCTCCTGTCAGCCAGAGGGTGGCACGCACGTCTGGGCAGAAGGCTGTCACTAGAGGGCAGTGGCAGCCTGCTCTGGGACAGAGGGAGCCCAGCTACCCCACCTTCCTCCGGAGAAGCCAGGAGCAGCCCTGCCCTACTGTAACTCAACCCGAGGCAGGGGACCTGGTGTCGGACACATTATTTCAACCGGAAATAGACACAGCATTGCTTTCCATATTCCACACACATTGTTTCATGTCATTTGACCCTGACAAACTCATGGGGTAGACTGACACTGTTAGCCCAATTTCACAGAGCAGAACAGGAAGATCCTTGAGATTTCAACTAATCCCATCTTGCTTAGATAGAAAAACAAGAAGAAAAAATGCTTTGGGGACCAATGTTTGGTCACCTAATCCCCAGTCTGGGGCATCTCTGTAAACGTGGTGATGTGGGCTGAATTCTTCAGTGAAATTTTCACCATCTTAATTTTTATAAGCCAATCTATTTGTCCAACCCCTGCAGGGTTAAGAAGAAACAGAAAAAGGGGACTAAAATCAAATTGCACAATAGGGTGCTTTGTAAGCAGCCTTAACAAAACTTTGAATCAGGCAAATGATACGCATGACTGCCTACCCACTACCCTTAACCCCTCCCCCTACTGTCTTTCAAGGTCACACTGGAGGTGACCTTGGAGAGTCCTAATTGATTCCACCAGCTATGGATATGGAAATACTGCAGATAATGATGGACACGGAGGACAAAGGGTCCTGCAATCTCTGCCGAGGACCAGCAGCAAGTTCCCACATAGAAACTGACTAGGTCATCAGACAAAAATCCAAAGTCTGGGGAAATAGGCTTTGTCCTGTCCCCCATTTCTTCCTGGAACAGGGCATATGCCAAGACTGGGCTCATTTGGGAATATGACTCAAGGCAATAAAGCTGACAGATTCTTTCAGCCATAGATACACAGCTAGCATGTGAGGAGGGGATTAGGTGAAAATCTACTCACTTTGTAGGCATTCCACCCACAGGATAAAGCCACTCCAGCCACACCCAGACTGGAGCTAGATATAACAGAAGACTTGCTGAACCTGAGAAGGATAGAAAGCAGAAAAGAATAGAAAGATGTGAGGGAAGGGTATACAGGATGGAGGAATCATGGGGAAGAGGAAAGAAGAAAGAGAAAGCCCTGGTGTTATGGACTGATACCTTCCTCCCTAGGTGGAGGGGGCATGGGGAAATAGCCAGAGATGTTGACTGAATCAGCCACCCAACACCCAATTTTGTGGACCCTAAAGAAATTGCAAGATGCAACAAAACCAGAAGAAAAGAACTGTTTGGTATCTTCTTTCGGATTCTGCGTGGACGCGAGGCAGCTCATGGTAGCCTGTTACTAATGGGCTGAACTCCTGCTCTGCCTGTCATTAATGGTGTCAAACTCAGGACACACTCTCCTTTTAGGTTTTACTCAGTGCTTTGATTTTGCACAGCTTTGTGGAACCGGCTGTCTGCCAGGCAACAGGGTCATTATAGAGGTCATGGAGGCAAGGATCCTACCCTTAGAGAACTTGTCACTTAGGGGCCAAACTTGACATGTATCAGGTGGAGCAAGCTGGATGCCCATGCAGAGATGGGCTTTGGGAGAACAGAGAGGGTGGTCCCTTTGCCTGTGGACCCAAAGAAAGGTGTTTAGATGAGAAGACTTTTTATAAGCCCACCTGGTGGCTCAGAGGATAAAGTGTCTGCCTGGAATGCAGGAGATCCGGGTTCAATCCCTGGGTCAGGAAGATCCCCTGGAGAAAGAAATGGCAACCCACTCCAATATTCTTGCCTGGAGAATCGCATGGAGGGAGGAGCCTGGTAGGCTACAGTCTGTGGGGTCACAAAGAGTCAGACATGACTGAGCAACTTCACTTCCACTTTCAAACTGAAAAATGAGCACACCACAGGCCGCAGGAGCAATGCAGTCCATGCCTGCTCCTGGAAGCACTAGAAATCTGGCGTCTTATTTTTAAAAACATAAACACTAAAGTAGCAGGTATCACACTGATTCACACCTGTGTGCCAGCCTGTCTCTGCTGTCCTGTCATTTCCATCCCCTCCCTACATGCCCCCACCCCCTCATTCCCACTCCTTGAGCTCTTTCTGGTCTCTATTAACCAACTTCGGTGGGAATGTGTTATGACATCAGTGGGATTTGTTCCTTGGAGGCCCCACCCTGCTCATTATCCTTCCCATGATAGTTTGAAGATTCGCACAATTTCCTCCTTTTCCGCCTTCACCAGCAGCAATTGGGGCTCCTTTCCCTCCTGCTCCCCCGGCCCAGCCACAATGTACTTCTCTGCTTTTCCAGGTATGACTCCTTCCTACCCCAGGGCCTTTGCACATGCTGTTCTTTTCTTTTAGCTCATTCTTCTTTCTTCTGACTCCAGTTTGAAATGCCCTTCCTCAGGGCTAGTAAGATCCCCTAGCATACAGTTTCTTAATGCCCTAAACTGTTCTTAGTACTTATCACAGTTGTACTTGTCTATATCTGACGTTACTGCTGGAACACAGAATTCATTAGGGAGAGGCTGTGCCTATTTCATTTATTACTGTATGCTCAGAGCCTAGCTTAATTGCCCAGGACTGAGGAGGAGCTCGCAAATATTCGCTGCATGAATGAATGGATGGAGATTGTTTTCCCTTCCCTTTTCCACCCTGGCACCTCATCATGTCTTGTCATTTGTTTTCCAGAAAGCACAATCTGAGATATAATTAAATGTAAAAGACAAATAGCAACGAACGGCCCCCACTATCTCATTTCTTGACCTTTACTGTTATTTCCTCTTTTTGAATTTATCTTTTTCCTTTATTTGCTGTATGATTCCTCTACCTACAATACTAAATTCATTTTGTGATTTGAGGCAGTTTCCTAACAGAGTTGGTGCAGTGTCTGTTAACTCTTTAAGCAAAAATTAAAAATAGCCATTTTAGCATAAAAATATAAAAGACAGCACAGACCAAAGGGAGGCAAGAATCTTTGCCTCTTTGACAGGCAAAGGACTCCTGTCCTCATGAGCGCACCTCCCTTTCCTCCTCCTGACCCTAACTACAGGAAGACCCCTTACTTTGTTCATTTGAGGGATAAGGATGGCCACGTGGAAGCAGCAGAGGTGAGGACCTGGGGATACACCGGACCACTTCTTTTGCCAGTGTCATGTGAATTTAACAACAGCTTGATAAACTCGGACCCACCAGCTCTTGCAGGGTGAGAGGACACTCTCTGACTGACAAGGGCGCCCCCTTCAGGCCAATTCCTCCTCCCCACTCCCCCTCCCTCTTCTGGCCCCCATTCCCTCAGGCCCTGGTGACCACAGAGCTGGTCTGCTGGCTTTCCAGGCTCTGCTCTCTCCCAGCATCAAGCATGTCACCGCTGGGCTCCCATCGGTGACTCCGCTTCAGAACCCGCAGCGACGCCCTGCGGCCTTGGTGGGCAAGCCCAGAGCCCCCGCTGTTTCAGCACCCTGCCTGGCCAGTCTAACCTCCCGCCGCACTGCAGGCTGTCGTCTCCAGCATGCGTCTTGTACGTCCCAAGCTCTATGCTTTCCTAATCCCTTCCCACCCACCACAGCTCCCAGATCTGGTCCTACTCATCCTTAAGGCCCAGGCTGACTCCCGTGAAACTTTTCCACGAAGCCTGTCCTGACATCTCGAGCCCACAGCTGGCTCCCCACGGCTGCATCTCTGGGGACAATGAGAGTTAATAGCATCCTAGCTGCTGTTGCTTCATCTCCAATTGCTGTCTGTGTTTTACTTTATGCTTAATAAACATTTTGTTGAATTGCTGATTGGGGGAAACATAGTGATCACGCCCTTACAAGAATCTGAAGGGGGTCAAACTGTAAGCATGGATGTGTGTGTGCGTAAGTGTGCACGTGTTATCAAGCCCAAAGTTCTCTTCCACCTCCTTGGGAAACATTTTCTAGTCACCTCTGTCAGTACCAGAGCAGTGGATGTTCTGACCCCGCTCTGACCTCTGATGTCTGGCCTGTGACCCAGTCAGTACCTGCCTTCTGAACTCGGCATAAAGAGGTGACACTGTGCCCCACGCAGTCTAATACCTGCTGAACCTACTTGTGTTTTCACAGCTGAGAACCCAGCCCCAGCGCTGTGGCTCGCCAGCACCAGCAGTATGCAGGTAGATGGGAGGAAATTGGCAGGAGGAGGCCAGAGGATGCTCACAGACAGGTCCTTGCCTGATTCAAAGTGGTATCAGAATGCAAAGTACTCTGCACTACAGAGCAACACATTCTGAGTTACAAAGTACAGAATGGACTGGCTCCTGTTTGGACGGTAGACACTCTATGAGTGTGGATTCCAAGTGTGACTTCCATCTTCGATCCCTAGTACAGAGTCAGTGCTTGGAGTTAAGGAGTCAGTTAAGGAGTGAGGGGATGTATATGCATGCTGGGGGAGACTTCAGAGAGGCAGAATTCAGCTCCCTACAAAGCTGCTAACATCTTTGGTGCCCATGGAACTTACCAGACAATCTCATACAGCAATAAACTCCCTGGTTCCAGTGTCCAAGCAGGAAAAGGAGAGCTTCCCATCAGGGATGCTATACCCAGAGAACCTAAACACGAAGCAGAAGCTAGACCCATAGCAATAATATGCTGTTATTCTCGTGACCAATACTGATGAGCTAGCATTTATTGAGTACTGACTAGTATACCTACCATGAGAAGTCCTCTCTTATTTATTTGACTCTCAAAGGCATTTCCACTTCTGGTGGGACATATCTGGTTCATCACTAAACCCTGGTTGAGTGCCTAACCTGTGCGGGACACAGGAGGGTTAGGGAAAGGAGGTCAAGAGTGGAAGAGGAGAGGCAAAATCACTCTGCTAAGAACTCTCAGTCCCAGAAGGGAAACAGCAGTGGGAACACAGACTAGAATTCAAGGCAGAAAAAGAGTAAAAGAGAGAACAGTAGACGAAATGTTTTGGGAACCAGCACAGAGGAGAGAGTGATTACTTTTCAAGAGGTGAGGAAATCATAGAAGGTTTCGTGGATGAGATGGCATTTGATGTGAGCTTTTAAAATTTATAGCATTTCCATAGGCAGAGAATGAAGAAAGCCCATTCTACCCTGATAGAGCTGCAGGAGCAAAGGTCAGGAGCTCTGGAAATCAGTGGCGTGTTAGAAATCAGTGTCTCCTATGATGTGGCTGGAGCATCGGCTGGCTGGGCAGACAGAGGGGCTTGGGGTGGGGTGCAGGGTAGACTCGTGCTGGATCCTGTGATGCCTGCAATGACGGGGTGAGGTGTTTGTATTTTATTCTGCAGGGAAAGGATATTTTTGAGGTGACCATTCTACCAAAAATTAAAGTTGGAGAGAGAATAATAGTAGCTCACACTTATCAACAACCTGCCAAGTGCCAGTCATTGTTCTAAGCCTTCCACCTTGCTCTACTCGACTAGTACATGAAATAAGTTCAGTGATCACCCCATTGACCAGATGAGAAAACTGAGGCACAGAGAGGTTAAGCCACTTGTCCAAGGTCAAACACCCAGTTAATAATAGACAACCCAGGCATCCAACCTAGAAGCCTTCTCCAGAGCCTCTTTTAACTATCCCAATGGACTATTTCACCCAGGGACCAACTAGAATCTAGGTTATTACAACAGTACCCAAGAGAGGAGAAGGGGACCTGAATTAAGGTTGTGGAGATGAAAATAGATGTCGCCTTTTACATAAGAAAGGGAGGCAGGGAATATATATATTCTGTTGTTTGTATCTGCATGAAATGCTGGAGAGACCCAGGAGAAACTAATCAAAGCGACCGCTTGTAGAGGGCAGGGTGGGGGCAAAGGGCGGGTGGGGAGGGGATGCGGTGAAACACCTTTATGTATGGCTTTCAAGAGAATCCTAATTGCTCACCCATAGGAATGTGCTGTTTATTCAAAAAATCCAAGTGATAAAAACTGGAAAGGCACAATTTAAGAGCCTAGAGTTTCCGGAAGGAGGGGAATGATCTCCTTGGGGGCCAACAGGTTAGGACTGAAAAGAGGATGGCAGACTTAGGGATCGGAATGCTTTGCTTCTAGAAACAGGGGACGTATCACCGGTACCCGGTGAAGCCGTCCAGCACTGTGTCCCCCTGCGGGACATCCACGTGCTTCTCCTCCCGTTCTGTGAGTCGCGGGGGGCTCTGTTGTCTCTACCTGCAACTAGTATCGATGTCTTATTGCTCAGGAAGGTATCTGAAACAACATATACCAGCTATGGAGCGGTTAAGAGGGAGACTGAGGCAGGCAGTCTCTGACCTTCTGCTACCGCTGCGTTCAGGCCGATGGAAATCTTTGTCATTTTGTTTTTGCCTTGGATTCCTCCCCTCTCTGCAGCACACATGTCAACGCAAACACAGTCACACACACAGCATAGAAGGGGCCCTGGGCAAAGGGTTTTTTCTGGATCTGCTCAGAGGGAAGGAAAGGCAGAGGAAACGAAGGAGCAAGCCGCCCTAGCTCCTTTTCCTCCCCTTTAAGGCTGCTTGGTTACGGTCCTGGGAAAGAAAACCTCTGCATTCCTCCCCTTTAATTCAGTGCATTGTTGAAGCGCTGGAGCCCGCTAAGCCTCCCAGACCTGTAGGAGCTGGAGTGGGAGGACCACGAGGACCGTTCTCTCGGAATCCCTGGGTAAGGCGAACCTGCTTCTTTATTTGGTCCGGGGAGCCTTCTTCGCTTAGCCGGAGGCTGCTGGCACCAAGAGAGTGGGTTTGAACCGCCACTCTTGCAAGCAACTTGGGTGTTTATTTCAGCCCCAGGTCCTGTCTTGCCTGACTCTGGAGGTGTCAGAGGGAAGTTGTAGCTGGGAGGATAAGTCTGAATGGAAGTCTGGGAGGGAATCTCTGGTGGGTGGGCAGTCATCTGGCCATAACTTCAGGGCTGGTTTGAGTGGGAACCTTCTGCCCTTCTGGGCAGAGAAAGGGGAGCAAAACATTCCTATGCGCCTCGCCTGCCATGCCCGCCCGCATTCCAAGGGCAGCCCTGTCAGCTCTGTGCCTGGAGGGGCCGTCCATGTGCAGGGCGTCAGGACCGCCAGCATCCTCACCGCCCTCCCTCCCGCTCTGCCTGCATCTCTTAACCTCTGACCCATCTGTCAAATGCCCTGTTCTGGTCCTCCCTTCCTGTTCAGTTGTGAGGATTAGGAGAGCCAGTGCGGGCTGGGGGTGTGGGGAGGAGGTCAGTAAACAGCCTGTGGCTCCACAGACCCAGGGAAGGCAGAGCAGCCTGGGTCCCTCCTGGCGGGCCGGCTGCGTTAGGACGCAGAGGCCAGCGGGGCACCGCTCTCAGCCGCGCGGCTCCTCCCTCGCCTTCCCGGGGGCGCCTCTGCCTCCCCTCCGTCTCTCAACTTCCCTAGTTCAGGTCTCCAGTCAGGATGGTGAGGTCTGGACTCACCACCACCACCCCCCGGCCGCACCGGGGCCCCTTCTCTCCGCGTAACTTTGACGCACGAACATTAACCCTGGAGCTCCCAGAGGCGGTTGGCCGGGCTCTCTCACCGCTGCCCTGGCGGCGCTGCGTGGCTGGCCAGCTGCTCGTTCTGGAATCAGATCAACCGATGAAGAGGAAAATCTCTGAGAAGGGTCACGGGAGTCAAGAGGGTTCCCTCTTGGGTAAGGAGACCGTCTTTCTCATATCGGAGGCTGGAGACAGTCCGACCCCCCGGCAGTCAGTCCTACTTGACTGAAGCTTTATCTAGGAGCAAAGATAAGACCCCACAGGCCACAGCACAAAGTGCTTAGTAATACCTGATGTGGGGACCACACTTGACAGTGAGTAATGTCCTTTTAATTAATCATCTTTAAGACAAGCCCATAGGGTTGGTGGGGTGAATCACATTTCTCTGAGTCTTCATCAGGCAAAGCTGGATACGGTCTCGTATCCAATTGATGAGAGCGGCATTTGCACCCGGATCTTCTGATATAATCAGAGACCTTTCACGATACCACACTGCAGGTAGCTGCGGTGCGGGTGTGAGTGTTTGTATGTGTATTAAGAGCACTCTTTAGAAAGATAGGGCAAAACTTAGGGAAAGAAGCTCAAGGCTAGAGTGAGAAAAGGTGAGCTGGAGCCCGGAGTCACTTAGGCATTAGATAGATGCCCAGCCTCGGCGTAAATTTGAGAAAGCTGAGAGATCCAGGCTTCCCGGATAATGGGAGCCAGCCACTTGTTCCGGGGGCAGTCAGTCTGGTGGTGGGATTACAGGAGAGCACCCTGAGGATGAGGTCGGAGGTAAGTGAAATTCCGACAACCAACTCCAGGAAAGAGGCAACAGGTTCCATGTGGGGACGGGTGGGGGCTGGGCAGGAGACTGCTGCTCTGAAGGGCTGGGGCTTGTGCCCCACTCTGTCCCTTCTTGTGTTAGATTTAGGTCATTTTTCGTAATATCTCCACCTGTCAGTACCTCCACTACAAAATAGGGTTAACGATCCCTACCTTGAGAGATTAAACAAGATAATGCAGGTAAAGCGCCCAGCACAGGCATCACCCACCCAGGGGTTGTCTGCAGCAGCGAACACCTGAGGGTCTAGGTGCAGTTCCCAGCGGTGGCAACTGAGATGAATCCCTCTCTAGGAGGACAGCGCCTCCCTGGCTCCCTGTCCCTCATTCACACACAGACACGCGGCCAGAAATAAATAAGCCCTGGGGCCAGCCAGCCGCAGCCTGCCAGAGGCAGCAGAGTGCATGAGCTGCAGCATGAATGAGGGAGGGCGGCTGTCTGCAAACAGGCCGAGAGCCGGCGCTACAACCGCATGGTCAAGGGCGAGGGGGCTGGGGCTGTGCAGCCACCTGAGTGAAAGTGAGCTGGCGATGGGGTTGGGGGGGTGGGGTGGGGGGCGCTGCACGGGCTGTGCATGGTTGTCAGTGCCTGGAGGGGGAGGTGGGGAAGCGTGGTATAACTCAGAGCTTCTCGAGTGGTGTAACCCACGCCATCGTGAGCGCAAGATGGTCCTTCCTCCCGCTCCCACTCCCGACAATCCCTCCTCTCACCCTCCCAGGGGTGCTGTAGAGTGAGCCCCACTTGGGTACCAACGATGCCCCCCATCCCCGTCCCGCTCCCCCTACCTCCCCTGTGGAAATGGGTCTTAAAGGCAAAGTGTGGCAGACTAGACGGTTAAGCCTAGGTGGGATGATGTGAGAGAATAGCATTGAAACTTGTATATTACCGTATGCAAAATAGATGACCAGTGCAAGTTCAGTGCCTGAAGCTGGGCACCCAGAGCCAGTGCTCTGGGACAACCCAGAGCGATGGGGTGGGGAGGGAGGTGGGACGGGGGGCTCCAGGATGGGGGGACACATGTATACCTGTCGCTGATTCATGTGGGTTATGTATGGTAAAAACCATCACAATATTATAATTATCTGCCAATCAAAATTAATTAATTAAAAAATAATGAGATCCTTGAGTGCTGCTTAGAACTAAAAGCCCGATGGAGATCAACCCATGGAGAGACCCAGCTCAGGCACGGTCCCCTCTGTGCTCCAGTAGATCCCTTTTGGGGAGAGCAGCAGATAAAATCGTTGGTCTGCATTTCAGACCACGAGGTATGAAGCGTCATGTGTCCTCAAGCACTTTAGAATCACAGTGAGAAGGGGTCACAGTTGAGAGGCTCGTGGGAGCCGAGACCCGCTGGGGAAACAGCAGACTCACGCCTCCTGCTGTGTGCTCACCCCTATTTCAATTGTTTCCCTCTCCCCTACTCCCAGCGATTCATGCCCCTGCCTTTAAAGTGGGCTCACGGCTTGAGAGGCTGCAGCATGCTTTTGTGCCCACTGATGTATTGAACACCCACAGGAATCCTGGGAAATGGAGACAGCAGGGATTATTAGCCCCATTCAGCAGAGGAGGAGACCAAACGCATGAAAAGTAAGGAACACGCCCAGCTCTCTCCAGCGACTCACGTGTCGACCCCTCAGCCACCAACCCAAGCCCCCTATTTCCTCTTTATTTCCTCTGCAAGAGGCACACAATAAACCTTAAGCAGCTTGTGAATTCTGGTTTGTCAGTGCAGCAGGGTTTGATTAAACTTAAATGTGGGTTTGAGAGTGAAGTAAACTGCAGGAGGCAATTGAAAAACAACCTTCCTCAGTGACTGGGGGGCTGGACAGAAGCTGGCTTTGTTGGCTGCAGAGTTGGCTTTGCAGGCGCCAGATTAGGGGAAGGGCTGGGGAGGCCGCTGGTGTTCCTGGGAGGGTCTGTCCTTCAAGAAGTGTCCAGGGGCTTTTTGGGTCCAGGGCCCAGGCCCAGGCAAGCAAACCAGCCACTTGAGCTGCAGCCCATGGTTGGAGATAGGTTCTGACAGCACGCACAAGGCCCGGCCACGTGCCCGCGCTCCAACAGGAGAGCAGGGCTGTGAGCGATGACAGCACGCTGCTGGAAATGTCATATGGCTCAAGTATGCAGTTGCAGAGCATCAGAGCTGGCCCAGTCCCCACTTTCCCCAGCAGGCTCTGAGCAAGCCTGGATCTTCTGGATGCTTGTAGGAGTTGCATAAGGAAAGAATTTACAATTACAGTCTAGTAAAGTTGGGAGACACGAGCTTACAGAACATGAAGCAGGTGTCTTTAAAACTCTCAGAGCCTTTAATAAGCTAACATCCGCCTCCAAGAAGGGGCGGATAGCAAATCCACTTTGGTTGCAGAGTCTCCTGGGACGAATATTCTTTTAAAAAAATTTGTCAAGGAACCCCAATCTAGTTCATTTTCCCGTTTCTACTAAGGAAAAGGTGGAAGCCCAGAGAGGTACAGAACTCTGCCTAGGGCTGCACAGCTCGCTGGTGCCAAGCCAAGACTGGAGCCAGAACCTGACCTCTTTCCAGTGCACTTCTCAGTCCAGGGGATAATGAGAAGTGCAAGTTAGTCCAGGAAACTGTGGGGCCTGGGCCAGAAACTGTCCCAGCTTTGGTCTTTTAGCCCCTTTATGGCCAAACAATGTATATATTCCTCTGGTTCTGTGTGCCCCAGCCTGGAGACAGAGAGTACACTCTCATGAAAGATGAGCCAACTGATAACCTCCCTCCTAAGACCCACAGCCCTTTCTGAGTCATGTTTCAAGGAGTGGAAAACCCCAGAAACTGTCTTAGGGTGGGCTGATCCCTCTGGGGTCTGTGAAAGAGCCACACCTGGCCCCACAGGAAGGCTCTGAGGCCTGCCCAGCATGCCCCTGAGGCGTCCACGCATCCTGGCTCAGAGGCCTCAGGTGAGACCCTGGGGAAGAAGGCACTTCGCAAAGACAGAGTTGAGAGCCATTATCTGTGGGTTTAGGCGGCAGACCTGCTGCTCCATGATTCTCCCCTTCTCCGTGTCCGTCTCCCCCGGTTTACTCACGTCCGGCTTAGACACCTACTGCTGGTTTGGGAGATAGACATTTGGATTGTGTTGAATGCCTCTGGATTCAACCGTGGTTCCCCTGAGATTTGGGGACATCCGATCAGGTGGGGTGACACTCTGAAGCAATTAGCACTTCGGATTCATTTTTTTTTAAAGCACCTAGGAGCAGTCTTAAGCGGCTATGACTCAAAGTAGAAAACTTCGGCTAAGGAAGCCGTGCGGATCAGCTCAGGCAGGAATGAGGGTCCAGGGAGAGAGGGCCCAGGGCAGGGTGGGGTCATGAGGAGACTGGATCCCTTCGGGATGTGGTGATGACAATGGTGAGGATAAGCTTCCTCCGCCTTCGAGTTCTGTCTGGGGCTAGTACTGCCATCCTCCCACTGCCCCCACCCCCACCCCGTGACCAGATGGAGCCTGGGAAGGAGAGAAGGACAGCAATGTTCCATGGAAGAAGTATGTGAAGCATGCCTGCCTCCCAGGCTCGCAGCCTGAGCATCCCTCACCAGAATCTCATAAATGGCCATGCTGGATGCCACCAGCCCAGAAGCTCAGAAAGGGTCACGATCAGGGACAGTGCCCACCCGAAGGCTGTGCAGCCTCTAGGAAGAACTCTTCCATCTGTGGTCTTTCTGCCCTGCTCCCTCCCTTCCCCCAGCTATGAAATTTTCTCCCAAGAGCTCAGGAAGGCCATCGTCTTGCGGAAGACCACACCACAGAGCAGGAACTGAAAGCTAGGCATTGTCCTGCAGGGATCACTTTAGAACCAAGTGAAAACAATATTGAAGTTTCAACCTCCTTAGAATTTGTTTTTCTTTCTTTCTTTTTTTTTTTTCTCCACTGAAAGGGCCTCGATTACAGAAGTCGAGAGAGGAGGGGGGAGGATTTTCAGGCAAAGGAGCAAGAGGCAGCAAGAGCAGGCCGCCCCCCCGCCCCCCCTCGGCTCCGAGTCCACAGGCAGGCCCCCAGCGCACAGGGGCAGCGAGGTCCCAAGGTTTCTACACAGTTAAGGAGGGGATGAAGTGGGACTTCAGTGGGGTTTCAGATGGCGGCCCTGAGCTTTCCACGTGGCTTGGAAGATGGAACTGAATTGTTAGGATGGAGTGTATGGGAGGAGGGGTGGGCGGGAAAGATGTTTTCTTATAGCTGAGCTTAGGCTAAGAATACTGTGTTTTTAAGCTATTTAAGAGCAATGGGAAAGAAGGAACAGTGAGTACAGAGCTGCTAATGAGGCGGTGATGCCTCCTGGAGAGTGAGACAGTCAGTCCAAGGGGGCTCCAGAAAGGGGAGTGATGCGCGCCCCGTCGGTGGACGTGCACACTGGAAAGAAGGCTCTCGGTTGGCTCCTTACTTGGAAAAGGGGCGTCTGAAGGCCTGTTGTTCTATGGAGGGGGAGACACAGAGGGAGTTGCACAAACTAATGCTGTTAACTGGCTGCTTGTAAGATCCAAGCCTTGACCCTCATCCCTTACAGCCTTCAAGACTTCTCAGCTGTTGTGTCTAGACAGTAAGATGCATTTGGTCCAAGTCCAGCTGCCAATAACTCTGATAAGTGGAAGCTGCTAGATTTGGGGCTAAGAATCTGCAGAATAGTACCTGGCTAAAGATATCCCTTGAACTGTGGTGTTGGAGAACTGCAAGGAGATCCAACCAGTCCATTCTAAAGGAGATAAGTCCTGGGTCTTCTTTGGAAGGAATGATGCTAAAGCTGAAACTCCAGTACTTTGGCCACCTTATGCAAAGAGTTGACTCATTGGAAAAGACTGATGCTGGGAGGGATTGGGGGCAGGAGGAGAAGGGGAGGACCGAGGATGAGATGGCTGGATGGCATCACCGACTTGATGGACATGGGTTTAAGTGAATTCCAGGAGTTGGTGATGGACAGAGAAGCCTGATGTGCTGCAGTTCATGGGGTTGCAAAGAGTCAGACACAACTGAGTGACTGAACTGAGAGATAGCCCTCTATTCTAATATCTCATCTTCCCCAAAGCAGTCTCTGCCAGTCAGAGTTCATTTGTCTCCACCTTGGAGACTGTGCTGTCAAAGTTCAAGATTAGCCCATCACATTGCTCGTGGGTCCTCTGCTGGCCAGTGCCTGGACCCTCAGCTGCTGTGGTCCCTCTTGGCTGCCATCCTGCCAAAAGGAACAAATCAACCTATGGGCCTAGGGATATGAAGGAGGAGTACACCAGGCCTACATTTGGCTGACCCAGTGCTAAAGAATGCTCATCACTGCCCACATGTGTCTTTCATAATAAGAGCCTCTATGGGGCTTCCCAGGTGGCGCTAGTGGTGAAGAGCCTGCCTGCCTAGGTAGGCGTAGGCAACATAAGAGACGTGGGTTCAATACCTGGGTGGAGACGGGCATGGCAACCCGCTCCAGCGTTCTTGCCTGGAGGATCCCACCGACAGAGGAGCCAGGTGGGCTACAGTCCATAGGGTTGCACAGAGTCAGACACGACTAAAGTGACTTGGCATGCATTATATAGCCAGGTTGCACATTTACATGCTAGACTGAAATGTACAAAGGAAATGTAGCTTCTTTATTTCCTATAAAAGCTTCCCCATGAACTCCAGCCTTACCAGACAGCAAAAAGGGAAACTTTACATTTGACCTTGTCCATTATAACCTTGTCCATAATCATATGACCTCATGTTTAATAAAGAGTCTCATTTAGCCGATCCAGTGTCTTTGAAGAAAACACACAGCCTTGGGATGACCTTTCCTCCCCCTGTTCTATTTCAAGGTGGCCTTCTGTGTTTGAGGTACTTACTTAGCCTGCTAGTGGCAGGGAGAAGGGGGCCCCAGACTTACCGGGGCCTTCGATCCCGACTCTCGGGGATCTCGCCAGAGGCTGCCCAGTGACCTCTGTGGTGCACCCGGCTCCGTCTGGCCCCCAGGGTGTCATGCTGACACTTTCCACTAACGCCCTGACCCCAGACATTTGCTTCCATCCTAGAAGCCCTGGTTGTAGCTGTCTCTTCTTCTGGACTCTGGTTGACAGGCGCTCTGGTAGGTAAATATCCCCTCTCCAGGGCCGTGGGCAGAGGTGAACTGGTAGATGTTTACCGTCTGGTTCTTGAGGGCTGAGGGAAGGAGTGGAAGAGAGTCCCCGATGGTAGCATTTGCCTGTTTCCATGGTGTAAATATTCCCTTGGTGGCTGATTCCATGCTAACAACATGAGACCACCGAGCGTGGAGCATGGTTAGGCATCATGAGCTTGTCCAAGCCAGCTGCAGCCCCTAAGGCCCTGGAGAACTTCTGAAGTCCCTGAAGGCCACATGGCACTGTTTTACCACCCACCCCTGGCCTGCCCGGGAGGTGACTGTTCAAGGCGGTTGCAGTCAGAGTTCCTCCTAAGCTTGCAGTCTGCCACCATCAGGGTCCTGGGGGCCCAGCCATCCACGTCCCTGATCTCTGTTCCTAGATGGGTGCTTACTCCAAGAGGGTTAAAAACCAAGATGTGTGCTTCTGCCAGCTACACCATCTGTCTCCCCATCTCCTTCTCAGGATCCACTTGGGCCAGAATTGTCAGTCTTTCCACGCCTCTTCCTCCTAGCAAGGACCATGCTTAGTCACATTCTTCTTATTTCCAGGATCTTAAGCCTCCCAGGTATGACTTAAAGGCAGAAAAGTACCTAGAAGCTACTTTATGACATGAGTCCTCCTTGACCTTCACCTAACGAAGACCAGGGAGACCTGATCATCTCTGTAACAAGCTCAGGTTCTGTTCTTTCATGGTTTACCCAGGCTTTTTCACAGGGTACATACTAGCTCACTCTGTTCCTGACTTCTCCAGTCTTCTGGAGCTTCGAAAGCCAGGACCATCACCTATGTTCTTCATCTGACCCCTGGGTTATACACTGAGTATCATAAGCAACATTACCTTGCAGTGAAATATAACAGGAACCCATTTGTCTAGAAACATATTGAAAAACACTAAATAAGCCCATAGAACTAAGTGTCAAATGCAAGAATGCAGTGTAATATAGTAGGAGAAACATAGCTTCTGTTCCTAATCTTGAATAGGAAATCTAGAATGCAAATCATTAGCCCTATAATCTTAGCTACATGATCTGATCTTCAGATACATCCTGAATCATCCTTGTAAAACATAGATCTGCTCTATCTACCACACCTGGATATAAGACCGCTCCTCTGGTTCTCCAGTTCTCATTGCGTCAATGAGGAAAACAAATGACACACGTTGACGGATGAAGAGGGTTTACCAAAGGTACTATTTAGGGGGAATGAGATAGGGTACATACAGCCCCTGGCACGTCGTAGGTGTTGACGGTTGAATAAATAGAGTATTTAGTATTGAGAGAAGCCTAATTCAGATTTTAATGAGGAACTATTTTTACAGCACTGTGCTAAATGCTGTGGGAGTTGCAGAGGAAACACGCTGCTCATTCATCTACTATTCATTCATTTAACTCAGAATAGTAGGAGAGAAGTTCAGGACAGTAATGATTGGAGGAGGCAGCCAAGCTGTGATAATAGAGAGAAGTCCGGCTGACTCGGCAGTCTGAATCAATAAAAAAACTCTGGGTTGTCATTTCCTTCTCCAGGGGATCTTCCCCACCTAGGGATCAAACCCGGGTCTCCAGCTTTGCAGGCAGCCACCAGGGAACCTCTGCTGCTGAGTCGCTTCAGTCGTGTCCGACTCCGTGCGACCCCATAGACGGCAGCCCACCAGGCGCCCCCCGTCCCTGGGATTCTCCAGGCAAGAACACTGGAGTGGGCTGCCATTTCCTTCTCCAGTGCATGAAAGTGAAAAGTGAAAGTGAAGTCATTCAGTCCTGTCCAACTCTAGTGACTCCATGGACTGCAGCCCACTAGGCTCCTCCGTCCATGGGATTTTCCAGGCAAGAGTGCTGGAGTGGGGTGCCATTGCCTTCTCCGAGGGGAGCTCTAGTGGTATCATAAACAGTTCAGATGCCTTCAACGGTGGATAGTCCCATGTTAATCTATTCGTAAATGTGTTACTGTCCTTAAAGACATTTGTACAAGGGGGAGTTTACATCATGAGATTCTAAACCCTGTGACCATGGGACAAGCTCAATGGGCATGTAGTGGACTGTCAATAAAATTTGTTATGGTAATGTAACCTATTTTTGCCAGTTATCCAGATTTTGCTCCTAGTTGTTACATGAGGATGTGAGTATTATAGATCCTTTCTACAACTTGTTCTCATCTTATTGGTAAAGTAGCTGATCAGATCCTTTCTTCCCTTCCTCAAACCAAGCATCCCCAGAAGCTTCAACTCTGGAGGCAATGGGTAGAAAGGAAGAGGATGACTGCAGTTCGTGGAAGAAACAGACCACCAATATCCGGAAAACTTTCATCTTCATGGAAGTGCTGGGATCGTGAGTCCAGGGGCCAAGGCTGGGGCAGCGGGGCTGCCCGCTGGTGAGGGTGGGCGGGTGGGTGAACTGGAGACAGACGTCCTGGGCCAGCAGCAGATGATACACCATCTCAACAGGTCGCAGGAGCACAATAGGGGCTTTGAGGGGTAGTTCAGGGAAAGGTGCCTTAGGGTGAGACAGAGGTCAATTCAGCCCTTTCCCCAAGGTTCTGCCTTCTCAACCCCCCGAGATCCCACCCTGCTTCCAGATCCATAACAACTTGTGAGTCCTGCCCTGGTTGCAAGGAAGAGGAGTTGTGGAGCACTTCCAGGGATCCAGTGACCTGAACCTTCCTGGGCCTCCTCACCTGGTTTCCTCATTCCACTCCCCCAACAGTGAACAGATCAAACCCACTGTCTGCTGTCTACAGAAGGTGGTGCTTCTGAGGCTACAAAGCCAGTGAGTTACACACACCTGAATTGCCTCCCACCATCACCATCCTCTGGGGCTTCCATGGTAGCTCAGCAGGTAAAGAATCGGCATGCAATGAACGAGACCCCAGTTCGATTCCTGGGTCAGGAAGATTCCCCTGAAGAAGGGATAGGCCGCCCACTCCAGTATTCTTGGACTTTCCTGGTGGCTCAGACAGTAAAGAATCCGTCTGCTGGGTTCGATTCCTGGATTGGGAAGATCCCCTGGAGGAGGGCACAGCACCCTACTCCAGTATCGTTGCCTGGAGAATCCCATGGACAGAGGAGCCTGGCGGGCTGCAGTCCATGGGGTCACAGAGAGTCGGACACGATGGAGCACACGTGCACGACCGGCACCTCCACCATCTTCTTGGCTCCATGTTGAAGCCCCATGTTGGAAAAATAAAGTCGAGTTATAGCCAGTCTCCTGCCCGCCTCTGGGGTGTCTGTGCCTGCCCCTGGACAGCGCTTGCATGCCTGGTGGAGCAGAGACAGCCTGCCCTGGGCTGACTCTCCACTTAGTCCTGCCTCGCCTCCAGGAGGCCGCTGCCTCTGACGCAGGCTGGCAGCGGCTCCGGGCCACCGGCTCCCATGGCCTCCAAACCCCTGCTGGTCAGCTAATTAGCCTGGGCTAATTGGGCTGGGGATGCGAGGGCCCTTCACGGGCTGTACACACAAGCCAGCTTTCCTTTGAGCCAGCTCTGGCTAAGTTTAGCTCCCTCCGCCTGGCTAGGAGGCAGTGACCTCAGGCAGTGATGCTGCGCACACAGTCTCTGAAACCAGAGAGGAGCCGGCTCGACCCTGAGAGGAGGCCTCTGGGCCCTCCCGTCCCAGGCAGGGGTGGCACTCAGCACACAGGAGGGTCTCAGCGGCCACCCCAGGCCTCAGAGCATCCGCTCTCCACGAAGGGCCTTTGCCAAGACAGGAGTGGTTAGCAGGGGCATTTGGGCAGGAAACAAAGACAACTCATGAGTGAATCAAACATGCTTTGCTAAGCATCCCAAAAATCCAGAGAAAGAGGGGAAAAGAAGCCCAGGTTGACAAGAGTGTATTCACTGTCTGCTCAGACTTGTGCTTCAGGACCATCGGAGACAGAGGCGGGCCACCCTCAAGGAGCTCAGTGAAGTCTGCCAAGCAGCTTCTAAACCCCAGGGGACAGGGGAGCCACCTGGGGAGCTTATTATGCCTCTAACGTTTAACTATGAAAATGTTACCTAAAAGGGAAATAATAGTACAATGAACTCTGCTATACCGATCACCTAAATCCAATAATTGTTAACATTTCACTGTATTTGCTTTACACACACACACACTTCACTGCACAATTTCTAAACAAGTTGCATATATCATGACACCTCGCCTCTGGATCCTCTGTCTGCACCACCTAAGAACAAACGCTTCTTCTCCTATACCCACAGTATCGCTGTCACAGTCAAGAAAATGAATCATTTCCTAGTTTCATTTCAATCTAGGGAATTTCTGAAAATACAGCTTCCTGGTCTCAGAATACTAAACTGAAATTTAAAGGGGCTAGGAGCCGGCGGCCAGCCATCTATAGTTTGCGTTGGTGGCTCTCATGTACCCAGCCCAGCACTAATATAAGGGGAGCAGACAGACAAGACGGGGGCAAGTCATAGCTGTTGCAGCAGCTGAGGTTGAACAGAAGCTCAGGAGAAGACACCTCTGCGGTGCTCTGGATGGAGACAGGCAGCCCCAGGCTGCGGACCCCGTGGCATTACCCAGGTTATATGATCTCAGAGGGGCAGCTGGGCAGCGCCGACTTCCCTGTTCAGGAAGCGCCAGGATCTCACGATGAAGGCGCCATTCACCTAGTCCTCAGCTCCCCTGGAACCACCCATCAGGGGGAAATGGGCTTTTGTGAAATCTGTCCAGAATCACCCACAGTTCCAGGGCCCTGGGCAGCTGTAGGGACACTTGGCAAAACTCGTCCGCGGCAGAGGGTATGTCTTCGAGCGCCGGGCCTCCTTTTTCACAGCCCAGGAGGAGATTTTTCTTCTTGGTTCCTCCCTTCCTCTTCTAGCACCCCTGCTCCCAGCAAGAGCAGAAAGCTGTTCAGAGCAGGAAACGCAAATCAAGTTCTATCATGGCAAGTGCTCTCACCACTGAAATTTGGCGTCTTGCCTCCTGACCCATGCAACCTTGGCCACTCAAAACTAGCTTTCTGCTCCCCAGTCTGGCAGACGGCACAATTAAGTCTTCTAATCCCTCTCCTCTGCCTCTGCTCCACAGACACAGACACACACACACATAAACACACACACACACACACACCACCATGCATAAAGCAGCCTGAGCAGAAGAGCAGTGATTTGCACAACATTGCACAACCCTAGGAGATGCCACTCACTGCAGGACAGATCTTCCCCCAGGAAGGTCTTAGTTTGATCTCATTTTCCAAGTGGACTCAGAGAGGGTGTCAGCTTTAAAATCAGGGAACCATCCTCGTGTGGTTCCAAAGATACAGGCAAAAGGAGAAATCTGAAGGCAAACCTGAGAACATCACAGGTGGGAGGAATCTTTAGGGCCGTGTGGTTCGACTCTCTTTTTACAATAAGGAAAGCAAGGTCTTCCGATGAGTGAAACACAATGATAATCCCAGTCCAAACTTCCTATCCGTTCACCCATCCCTCCCTCCATCCGTCCATCACACAAACACATGAGCATTTTCCACCCAGAGCCAGGCATAGGACCCGGTGTCCCTCCACACCCATCTCCCCTGGTTCTATGCCTCATCCATCACAAAGGGGCTGGACCATCCTCCAGTGGCCCCACCCCTCCCTGCTGTTCTGCACTTTCAGGCTTTTTAATCCTGCTTCTTCCCCACCCCCACCTGAAATATCACTTCCAACTTGTTTTTGCCCTGGTCTAAGCCTCACTGATCCCTTAAAACTGAGCGCAGCATGTTCTTAAGTCAGAGGGCCACGAATGATGTGATTCTCAGCCGACCCAAAAGGTCGCTTTGTACACATTGGGGGGGGCGAGGCCCTTTTCTGTAGCTTGCGGTCCAGAGTAAAGATGTTACTGTAGTTACTGTATTGAAAGATACAGTGGCTCTGAGGCAAAGGCCTCTGCTGGGGCTGCGCAGGGTGTGAGCCGCCCCTCCCAAGCACAGCCAAGGCCCTCTCTTAAGTGTCTGTTTCCTGTGGGGTCATAGCACTTCCTGGGATCTGTCTGTGCCTTATTTCTCCCACTAGATTCTAAGGCAGACCAGGACTAATCCCAGGGCCTGACCGAGAGAGGTTCTGTCAGCTCAACCAGCGTTGGTGGAAAGCCTAATAGCATTTTTCAAAGGGCATGCTGATTGCTCATTTGTCTGGGCTCTTCACTAATTTACAGGCTGCTTAAGAGCAGAATAAAAACTTTCCTTTTCATCTCTAGTGTCTAAGACTCAGTAGGTGCTCAATAAATCTTGATTGGTGGGATGGGTGAATGAATGAATGAATAGAGCAAGCCCTGAAGGCTCTAATTAACTCGGTTCCAAGTGCAGCTGGGGGAAACAGGAAACAGACACCAGGAACACCAAGAGCTTTCTAATGCAGATTCTGGACGTCCTTGCGGAAGCTGGGCTGCCACTGGGCCTCCTTGCTAGAAGCCCCAGATGGCAGGCAGAGGATGGCTCAGCTATTTCCTCACCTAAACTCTGTCTCCTCTCGTTACTAACCTGTGTTCTCCCTAAAATAGTACTTACAACGATAATAGTATTTCACACGCGTTGTTAACTAGATGTCAGGTACACTTTCATGCACTTTACACCTACTAACTCACGTACTCTTCTCAACATCCCTGTGAATCAGATACTATTGACATGCTCCTTTTTCGGATGAAGAAACTGGGCATATGGCTTGTCACCCCAAATCTGAGGCTCTAACATCAGGCCCCAGCATCCACTGCTCACTAAGCGTTGCATGGCCTTGTCTATAGAGGACCGCCCCCCACACTGCCATTCAACCCAGAAGCCTGCAATTTGGAATCCTACCCTGTGTTCTCACTGGGTTCCAGCCTCTCCATCTTCAGACAGCCTGCCCGGAGCAGCTGGGCTCTGCTTTTTGTTCTCACAGATACTACCGAGTGAGCAGATGCTCAGCCCCCTTGCCGCTGACGGTTGGATCACAGTAGTCATCAGCGTCTAAAACTGATAGAGGAGTCTCTTCTCTCTCATGTTAGAGCCCGATGTCTCAGTGCTACTTCTAACTGCCAAGCAGTGACAACAATGTTGAACGTGAAAGTCGCTCAGTCGTGTCTGACTCTACCATCCCATGGACTATACAGTCCGTGGGATTCTCCAGGCCAGAATACTGGAGTGGGTAGCCTTTCCCTTCTCCAGGCGATCTTCCCAACCCAGAGAGTGAACCCAGGTCTCGCACATTGCAGGTGAATTTCTCTACCTGTTGAGCGACAAAGGAAGCCCAAGAACACGAATGGGGAGCCTGTCCCTTCTCCAGCAGACTATCTTGACCCAGGAATTGAACCAGAGTCTCCTACATTGCAGGCAGATTCTTTCAGTTCAGTTCAGTTCAGTTCAGTCGCTCAGTCATGTCCAACTCTTTGCAACCCCATGGACTGCAGCACACCAGGCCTCCCTGTCCATCACCAACTCCCAGAGTTTACCCCAACTCATGTCTACTGGGTCGGTGATACCTCTCATCCTCTGTTGTCCCCTTCTCTTCCTGCCCTCAATCTTTCCCAGCATCAGGATCTTTTCAAATGAATCAGTTCTTCACAGCAGGTGGCCAAAGTATTGGACTTTCAGCTTCAGCATCAGGCCTTCCAATGAATATTCAGGACTGATTATTCCTATCAAGGAAGCCCGCACCATGTTGGGAGAAGCCACTGAACTGGCTCTGGAGCGACCTCTCTCTCTCTTTTTATTAAGTTTTCTCAGAATATGCAGTTGTAGCATTTGTTCACGCATCTTCACCAGTAGCTGGAGTGTCTCCACCATCGGTGTTTCTGGTGTCAATTACTTGAGCTCTGTGCTTTGAAAGCAGCTTAGTGAGTCCTTTGCTAAGGAGCTCCTGAAGGGCTGCCCTGACTGGGGAACCACGCAGCTTCAGCAGCTGGGGTTTCAAGCGTATAGTTGGGCACTTCTTCACAGAATTTGCCATATGCTGCCTCTCTAAGATCAGCAGTGGCCTCTCCTTAATGGGTTTGCCAAGAGGAGAAATTTGCAGACCTAAAGCAGAGTTTCTGAGAATCATTTCCAAATCGTGGAACTAGGCAAGAGCAACCAGCCCTCTAGCCCCTGAGTCAAAGAATATGATATCATGTCAGATAGGATCTGCCATGGTGCCCTTGATGGCAAAGAAATTACCAGCCACACCTTCTTTCCTCTGCCCTTTGCTTTTGTCTCCAGCAATGTTCCCTAGCCTGCCAGTACTAATGTTTATCTCTTGGTATTTTCTACTCAGAGGAGCTTTCTCAGAAGTTTTCCTGGTGAAGCAAAGGGTAACTGGGAAGCTCTTTGCCCTGAAATGCATCAAAAAGTCACCTGCCTTCCGGGACAGCAGCCTGGAGAATGAGATCGCTGTGCTAAAAAAGTGAGTGGGTCTTAGTGTTGGTCAAGGACAACCAGGGGATCACAACCTTTCCTTCACAAATCACCTTTCCTTCACAAATTACCTTTGAGAGAGACTGAGGTGGGATTTCCACCCCCATAGGTATTAACTCCCTTTGCTCAAGCTGATGAGTCAGTTTGATCCATCAGCTATATTAGCCAGACAGTTGTCTTGGCTGATTTTTTTTTTTTCATCAAATCAACTAGTGATCAACTGAGAGCAGAGCTGGTTTGCACACATATACCACAAAGTAATTAGCTCAAAGGGCCAAAAATCAACTGAAAGTCAACACCAAGAAGAACAATTAAGGAAGTAGTACAAGATTTGGAAGTGAGCCTCGATTTCTTCTAACGCAGATATAGGTTCAGCGTTCCAACAATCACGATAGAGACGGCACTAACAAATCATCAAATGTTTCCAACAGGACTCATAAACCAAACCCCTACGGAGCTCCTACAGTAATCCATAAGTGCTGAGGCATCAGGACCACAAAGATAAAGTCAGAAAACTCTCATCTTCAGGAACTCAGATCTTTGTTAGCAGAGACAGAAGCGCCCATAACGAATGCCAGTCCCATTGGTTGTGAGCCACACTAGCAAAAGGCAGAGTGTAGAAGAGACTCTTGCCTGGCAAATCCCATGGACGGAGGAGCCTGATAGGCTGCAGTCCCTGGGGTCGCTAAGAGTCGGACAGGACTGAGCACCTTCACTTTCACTTTTCACTTTCATGCATTGGAGAAGGAAATGGCAACCCACTCCAGTGCTCTTGCCTGGAGAATCCCAGGGACGGGGGAGCCTGGTGGGCTGCCATCTGTGGGGTCACACAGAGTCGGACACTACTGAAGCAACTTAGCAGCAGCAGCAGCAGCAGAGACAGAGATTCATATTGCCTGTATGTGTGTCTTCATGCGTATGAATTTTAGGTACATTTTCAAAGATGACAGACCTTGATTGATGAGTAGAATTTTATAGAGGCAGGAAGGGCAGTGCAGAAAGAGAAGTCAGGTCAAATGTAGCATAAATATTAACATAGGATCATGGAAGGGCAAGGGACATTAGTGGAGAGTTAGAATTGGAAGCCCGTGAACTGATAGTGGGTGCTATCAAGGGACAGGAGATGAAGCAATGGTGAAGGGGACCTGATGAGAAAGGGTGCTGGAAGCCATGAGAAAGAACATTGGCTTTATTCTATTGGCAGAGAAAAGTCATCAAGGGGTTTTAAGGCAAAATTTCCATGGTCAGTTTATATTTTAGAGCCATGCCTCTTAAGCATGGTGGTGGATGGATTGGAGGGTGCCAGCCTAGAGGGCAGAAGACCAATTGCCAAACTTTCTCAATCACTGAGGCAAGAGATGAGTACCAGAGGTGGGGGCAAGAAGACTGAGTCCCAGAGATATTTCAGAAAGAGAGGTGGTTGGGGTTGGCTGGAAGGAGAATAAAAGAAAAAAAGCATTAAAGAGACCCTGAGACGGAGCTGTTCTGTGGACAGTCATATCATTCATCGCTTAGGACAGCAAATGAAAAGGATGTGTAGGCTGAGACGAAATAGCAATGGGTTGCAGTATATTGAATATAAGTATCCACCTACCTCTATACATATTGAATAAATATGCCCAGCTATCTCTACATAGAAGTGTCTGGCAGAAGTCTTGGTCTGGGCTCCAGAGAGATTAGAGTAGAGAGAGACTATAGGCTCACTGGTCCTTCTTATCATTACACTGTATCACCAGTCTCTAACAGCACAGATATTCAATAAATATTTGTTCAGTGAGTAAATCATCGATGAATTATTGTTAGCATCATCAGCTTATAAATGTAGGTGAAGCCATCACATAGTCACTGCATGGAGTCTGTATTTTTTTCAATGTCTTCAAGATGCTAGCTACTCTTGACTATGCGTTTACGATTCCCCAAGCACTGCACTAAGCACTTTACATGTCTTATCACTTTTCATCCTGATATAATTCTATGGAAGAGATATACTTTATAGACAAGGAAAGCAAGCTTTGAAAGGTTTCATTAAACCAGCCAAGATTAGCCAAGTAGCAAATGGACCTGAACTCAGGTCCAATTGTCTCCAAGTTGAAGTTAATCCTTGTACTGCACAGCCCCGGGTAAAACTACCTCTTCCCCTGGGTAGAGACTTTCCTCCTGGATGGGCATGCACAGAATTGCTGCTTGCAAACCAACCCCTCAGCTAACATGATTATTCTGCTTGACTCCGCTTCTGAGTAATCCCAGACAGAGGTAGTCTGAGGCAGGGGTTCTTGGCCTAGGAGCTACTGACATTTTAGACCAGCTAATTCCTTGTTGTGCTGAGGGCTCTCCTAAGCATTGCAGGGTGCTTAGCAACACCCCTGTCTCTACCTACTGAATGCCAGGAACACATCCCCCGCCCCCAATTGTGACAAAGGAAAACATCAGTAGATATTGTCAAAGATCCCCTGAGGGACAAAAGAGCCCCCACTTGAGAATCACTGATCTAAGGTGTCCCACGGAACTGACCCTCAAAATGAGCATCTGTCTTACTCACAATATCCTGAAACAATCATCTTGCAAAGCTTCTTCCTAGGTTACCCATGAGGAGGCTTGCTAACCTACATATCAGCTGTTGAGGGATCACACTTGATGGGATGTTTCTGAAGGAGACCTGGAGCCCTGTTTTGTAGAATAACGATCACAGATTCCTCGGCTTCCCTCAGTTCTTTTAGCTTCCTCTCTCAGTAAAGTTTAAAGAGATTCCTGGAATAACAGTGAGGTGTTTGTTTCTTGAAGTCAGGAGGATCAGTTACCCACTCAAAAATATGAATTGAATGCCATGCTGGGAATCTTTTCTCTGGAATTTCTTTGTGACTGCCTACTTATCAGGAAGGAGTCACAAGGATCCTGTCTTCCTAAACATTGTCATCAAAAATCTCTGAAAGAAGTCAGACTCCATCTAGGCTAGATCTGCATTCTCCGTCTGGACCATGTGAACCACAGGTCGTTCACAGTGACCCTTTCTTTTCCTCAGGATCAAGCACGAGAACATTGTGACCTTGGAGGACATCTATGAGAGCACCACTCACTATTACCTGGTCATGCAGCTGTAAGTACATAGAGACCCTCTTCCCTCACACACGTCTGGTGGGGCCTTGAAGGCCTAGAAGAGGTTTGTTGGTGCTAAGGGATGGATGGTGATTAAAAGACAAATCAAGAATTAGTTCAAGAGGCTTTGATGTGCCAAGAGTTCTTTCTGGTTGTAGACGTGTTCTGAGTGGGCCGAGGGTTAAAACTAGGGCTGATAATTGAGTTGGTGTGTACCAGTGTAGCTTTACCACTTGTTGAAAGGCCAGTCTGTAAACGGCTGTAGCCCTAACTTGTCCACCCTTCCCTGCTTCCCTATCGTCTCAGACTCTCTGGACCGCCCTCACAACCCTACAATTGAAAGGGTAGTGCCCAGCATAGCAGGAGGCCTCCAGAACCTTCCTCTGGCACCGTGGCTTGAGTCCATTTTGACCCATCAGTCCATGTTCTCTAAAGAAAATGAAGTGAAAGTGTTAGTCGCTCAGTTGTATCCAACTTTTGCGACCCCATGGACTGTGGCCCGCCAGGCTCCTCTGTCCATGGGATTCCCCCAGGCAAGGATACTGGAGTGGGTAACCTTTCCCTTCTCCAGGGAATCTTCCCAGTGTAGGGGTCAAGCCTGAGTCTCCTGCATTGCAGACTAATTCTTTTCCATCTGAGCCACTAGGGAAGCCCACCCACCATGTTCTCTAAACTGAGTATTAAATATTTCAGCATCACTCCAGGGTAAAATTCCCGTGGAAGCAGAAGCCATAGGTAGATAGACAGCAGTTCAATAGGAAGAATGACTTTCGCAAAAGAGAGCCACCCAGTGTTAAAAATAAGCAGAGGCTGTGCTGCCTGTGGCCACGTGTTGGAGAGAAATGGTGCCACATTACAAAGGTGTCCAAGTGATGCTAACATCCAGATAAGAGCTATGCCTGAGAGTGACTGCTGTAGGGCTGGTCAGTGCCCCTGAGGGCTCATCCTTAGGCTCAGAGATGCTTCTATGTATAAGGTACACACACACACACTCACACACACACATACGCTAACCCTGCGATCTCAGCAAAGGTAGACGCAGTCTTTTTGACTGATGATAGGCTGATTCCCTGGGAATTTTATTGTGTCTCCTCAGGCTGTTAACTCCTGGACTCACGTGAGGCCCAGGGAGTAGTGGTAGCAAGCAGCCAAGGGCGCTTAGAGGGACCCAGAGCACCACTAACAAGTGAGCAGGGGTCACATGGCATCTTAATGAGACCAAGTCAACAGAATTAGCACACAGTCACCCAGGTGGGAGGGCGGGCAGGTTTAGATGTCACCAAAGTACTGTCAAGGGCTTCCCAGGTCACTCAAGTGCTAAAGCGTCTGTCTGCCAACGCAGGAGACACAGGTTCAATCCCTGGGTCCAGATGATCCCCTGGAGGAGGAAATGACAACCCACTCCAGTATTTTTGCTGGAAAGATCCCATGGACAGAGGAGCCTAGCAGGCTACAGGGTAAAGAGTCAGACGTGATCAAGCATGCACAGATGCCCAAAGTACTGCCAAGGCTTCCAGAGCACCAGCTCTAGGACCCAGGCTGCTGTGAGTCAGGAATCCACGGTCATGGACAATGAGTATCTTTCTCATGAGCCTCCCGCTCCCACAGCAGAGCCCAGAGCTTCAGGAAGAAACAAAAGGAACAGGATGGTGTGCATTTTGATTAGAGAAATCTCTGCCCCCTTATTGCTGCAGGGTGCTGTCGTGTGTGGATATCCACAAGCAATGTCACTTGCAGAAACTGCAGGGAGTCAAGTTCCATCATAATACAGAGAAATATTAAGAAGACGGCAAAAAATAAAACAATCTGTCTTAGGAGGGAGGGAGTTCTGTGCCACTGATGTGTTCCGGTACTGACAGAAAACTTGGCAAAAGTAGTTTAGAGAACATCAAGACGTGAGGTTGGACTTGATCTTAAAGCTCCTGTGAACCTTCAGATACTGTACCACGTGAGCCTAAAAACACTACTATGACTCCACTTCATAATTTCAGCTTTAGGTAACTCACTTTTCCAAAATGAGGAAACTGGCAGAAGCCCAGGCAGCCTCATCTGGCCCTCCCTTCCTTTCCTACTTTGTCCGATTTCAGCTTCGCTTCTCCCTTTTACCATGGCTCCCTGTGTCCCAGGCCAGGAAAGAAGGCAGCTGTGAAATGTGTCCACAGGAAGCAATGACTGGAATACAGTTGATTTACAATATTGTATTAGTTGAAAATTGACTTCTTGCAAAACCCTAACAGTGGTATTTTGCATTTAAAAAAGAGTTTCAGAGAGAGGTCAATGGTTGGCCAAAAGAAATGACTCCCTAGTGATAGCACTCCAGGTACTCAAAGGATGTATCCTGAGATTGGAGTAGTTCCCCCAGCACCCCTTGAACAGTGGTGGGTGGAAACCTGCCTACTCCATCACAGGGCTCTGTCCCCAGAGCTCCAGAACAAAGGCGTTCACATCCCTTTGATTGGAAATAAGGGCTGGATTCCTGCACTTGCCCCTGTGTCCACAGTGTTTCTGGTGGGGAGCTCTTTGACCGGATTCTGGAACGGGGTGTCTACACAGAGAAGGATGCCAGCCTGGTGATCCAGCAGGTGTTGTCAGCTGTGAAATACCTCCATGAGAATGGCATCGTCCACAGAGACTTAAAGGTGCCGAGACGGGGCCCTCCGGGAAACATGGAAGGATTTTTTGGGAAGCTGCATGGATCGTGGTCAGTCTAAGCTCTGTAAAATGAGAGAGTTGAACCAGATGACCCCTAAGGTCCCTTTCACTCTCGGATTCTAAAACAAATCTTGGGTGACTGAACAATCATTGTTAATTTGCACCTCAGCCTTTTTCTGATTTTCACTATCCTCACCCTACGAGGTTACCAAGAAAATCCACGCTATTCCTTGAACACAGTATTTAATAAATACTTACTGAGAGTCAACATCACACCAGACATGTACCAGAGTTTAGAAAGATCAGACAAAATAAAGCTTGGTTCCCTCAAAAAAACAAAACAATTTTGGGGTAGTTGGGGATGAGAAGAAGGAAGGGTTACTACATCAATAGCTATAAAGCTAAGTAAATTCAGGGACAAAAGCAAAATACAAGGTGCTGAGTTATGGTGAATGAAGGTCCAGGTAGGAAGAAGATAGGAAAAATGGAGGGAAATAAGTCTGGCCTTAAAGTCAGGAGCCCAGGATACATCTTCCTAAGAAATTAGATTTAGGGGAAAGGAAATAAATGCATGTTTCAGTTGACTGTCTCCTACATTACATGATATTTCTCTTCCCTTGCAGCCTGAAAACCTCCTGTACCTCACTCCCGAGGAGAATTCTAAGATCATGATCACAGACTTCGGTCTCTCCAAGATGGAGCAGAGTGGCGTCATGTCCACTGCCTGTGGGACCCCAGGCTACGTGGGTGAGTCTGGAGATAGAAGGGAGGTTGACCAGTTGGCTACATTCCTCCACATGGATATTACTCACAGAAAAAGACTGCTGTGAGGAGACAGCGGGATCCTAGTACAGCAGTCACATGTGAGGCTTAGGGCCACCTGATCTATCTGGCCTAAGGTTTGAGTAGCTCAGTTGGTAAAGAATCTGCCTGCCATGCAGGAGACCGCAGTTCGATTCTTGGGTCAGGAAGATCCCCTGGAGAAAGGAACAGCTACCCACTCCAGTACTCTGGCCTGGAGAAGTCCGTGGACTGCATAGACTCTGGCCTGGAGAAGTCCGGGACTGCATAGACTCTGGCCTGGAGAAGTCCGTGGACTGCATAGACTCTGGCCTGGAGAAGTCCGTGGACTGCATAGACTCTGGCCTGGAGAAGTCCGTGGACTGCGGCCTGGAGGTCCGTGGAGATCCGTGGGGTCGGACTGTATAGACTCTGGCCTGGAGAAGTCACGACTGGCCTGGAGGCCGGGCTTTCACTGTCACTTTCAACCTATCTGAAACTCCTCTGCATGCTCCCAAACCCTACATCTTTTAAAAACATCCTACCCCTGAGCCTTCCCACTGCCCTGTCTATACTCTGGCTCTCATTTTTGCAGCAAGGCTTCCTGCTTTTGTTTTTCCACCTAGAACAGGGACAGAAATAAGACCTCAAACCCAGAGATCAGTAGATTGCAGAGGGGTTGGCCAGTAGCCCCTCTCTCTCCTTTCTTCCAGTCTGGAGGAGACCTCAGCCCCCCAACTGCTGGTATCCTGGAGGTGCAGTGTTGAGCTGGAATCTGAGAAACTTAAATATGGGCACCCAAATATACACCCAAGGACATGCCCTAGGAAACTGGCAGAAGTGGGGCCTCCTGCGTCATAGCTCTGCAGGCTTCCAGGGCCCCCAAAAGGTGACAACAGGCAGGGTACCAGGAGAGAGCATTCCTGGGCTCTCGGAAGGAGAAAGCCAAAGCTCCCCACGTCTGCCCCTTCTCTCTTGGCCACTCATCACCTGGTTGGGGCTGGAAGTGGGAAGTACAACCCTGACTCAACAGAGGGAATCTTCTCTCTCCCCAAAGAGAGGTTGGTTACTTACCAACAGGTTTTGAGTCCACTGGATACAAATCCCTGGTATCTGGGATAAATACCAAAGGCAGCTCACTACTGCCCCAGAGCTGTCAGTCAGAGGAAGACATGGCCCATTTCCTCATGGAGCTCTTGGGCTGATGGGGAAGACTAAGGCCTGCCCTCAGGAGGTAACAGAGACTGATGGGACAGTTCCTACCTGCCCTCTGGAAGTTCCTCAATTAATGGAACCTCTGTTTTCAGGGAGATCCCAATCTCATAGAGGGAAAAGTCCTTACCTTGCAGATTTCCCTGCCCTGGGGTCTCCCATCTGAGTGGAAAGCTACAGACCCTACCTCCAGAGTACTCAGTCTAAAGGAGGAAACCTAGCTCTGGAGATCCCAAGTCTGATGGGCCCTGGCATGGGACCTCCCAGTGTATTGGAGAAAGATTTAGCCTTCTGGGAGAGACACTGTCCATGTTGTAGGAGAATGTTTAGCCTTAAACATCAACACCATCCCAAGTGCTACCCTAATCCTCTTCTCTAAGCCTCTTGCTGACCTTTGACGCACATCCTTCACCCTCTGCTCTTGCTTCTGCTCCTGCTCAGCCTGACTCTTCCTTTGGTTTACTGCAGCTCCAGAAGTGCTGGCCCAGAAACCCTACAGCAAGGCTGTGGATTGCTGGTCCATCGGCGTCATCACTTACATATTGTGAGTAGAGCTGGCGTTGGCTCAGCTCCTGAGGAGTCTCAGCACCTGCTCACCCTTTCTTCTCTCCTCCCCATCTCAGCACCTCAAGCAGCATCCACCTCCAAAGCATGTGCATGTCCACGTGCACACACACACACACACACACACACACACACACACACACACACACTCATGCACACAGCTCCAGAAGATCTTGTCCTGATCACCACCCAGTTATGAAAACAGAGTTCAGCGTGAACCCACTGTGCAACCACGTGGCATTCCTGCTTTCTGCATCCCTCCCCCGTTTACTGTATATAAATGTACTGAGTCCTACCCTATGGAATGAGCAGTTAAAGAGGGAGGAGACATCCTAAACTTAGAAGCCAAGGGGGCACAAGGTTCACGTCTTAGACTTCTCTCCTGGTAACGTCAGCCCAAGGCAAAATGATGGCCTGGATGAACCCGGTCACGGTTCCTCTCCTCACGTTCTCAGGCTCTCCTTTCCACATCTGCTCACCACCCCCTGCCCAGCATCCCTTCTCACTGACAGCAAACTTTGCTCTTGGAAAATAACCTGAAATTAATCATTTCCTCCTCAGTATGGATGCATTTCTCTATTTCCTCAATGTATGTTGAATAACTCTTCTCTTCAATGATCTACTCAACAAATTGTCATTGGCTCTCTCCTCTGTGCCAAACAGTGGTTTAGGTTCCAAAGAACGAAGAACAAAATAGCCTAAAAGAATCTCTCGTAAAGTTACATTCAAGTAGACATTTCTACCATCCTTCTTAAAGTAGTTTATACGGCATCTAAGAGTCAGGGGTCCCCGGGTGGCCCAGATGGTAAAGACTCTGCCTGAAACTCAGGAGACTTGGGATCTATCCCTGGGTTGGAAAAGTCCCCTGGAGAAGGGAATGGCAACCCACTCCAGTATTCTTGCCTGGAGAATCCCATGGACAGAGGAGCCTGCTGGACAACAAACAGTCCCTGGGATCGAAAAGAGTTGGACATGACTGAGCAACTAACACTTTCACTTTTCAAGAGTCATGGGGGCTTCCCCAGTGACTCAGTGGTAAAGAATACCCCTGCATTTAGGAGCCACAGGAGATACGGGCTCAATCCCTGGGTCAGGAAGATTCCTTGGAGGAGGACATGGCAATCCACTCCAGTATTCCTGGGTGGAGAATCCCATGGACAGAGGAGCCTGGTGGGTCCCAGTTCATAGGGTTCCAAAGAGTCCAACACAACTGAAGTGACTTTGCACCCATGCAAAGAGTCAGGGGAAGGGAGAAAGTGAGGGTTTGGGGGATATAATGTACTACGGGCCACCTGTTCCAAACTTTGGTTCCTGAATAAACATCTGATGGAATCTGCATCATTCCTGCATTAGTGGGACATGACTGAAGCAACTTAGCACATGCATGCATCATTCGTGAATCAGGGGCAGACCCATGTACTGGTCACACTGCTGACTGGGACTCTTGTTGCCTGCCTGTGTATACAGTGGGGGGCTGGACAGAGGGGGAGCGGCTGGCCCAGGACAGGGCCCTTCAGCAGCATCTACCTTGCTGTTCCACTGCAGGCTGTGTGGGTATCCCCCCTTCTACGAAGAAACTGAGTCTAAGCTGTTTGAGAAGATCAAGGAAGGCTACTATGAGTTTGAATCTCCATTCTGGGATGACATTTCTGAGTCAGGTAAGACCAGTCCGAGGGAAAGACAAAATAACAGGCTCAAGGCAGAGGCTGCCAAGAGAAGAGAGCTTAACAAAGTATGACAGTCCTGGCTCTTAACGGCCCCGGGGGAATCGGACAGAGCAGGCTGCCAAGGAGAGTGGAGAAATCTTCATCTGGTTCAAAGGCCAAATAAATGATTCGCATCTAAGGTTTCTGCTTTTGTTTTCCTGGAGGCAGAGCCATGGGATGCCTGGAAAAGCAGGGAGGTACTTCAGACGAGGGGCCAGCAGGGCGGAACAAGCCCAAGGCCGTGTTCCAGGCAGGAGGGGCAAAACCAAGGCTGAGTTTTGCCTTTCACCTGTCCAGCCGAGAGCCTGCAAGGTCGGTGTTGGCGACGGCCATCAGTGTTTGTCCTTGGGTCCATTTAAGTGGGGATCAGAGCTAAGCCAGCATTCACGCGTGTGCCCATGTGCAGTGCTGGCCCCTGGCTGGTGTGGGCGGGCACCCGCGTGGCGTCAGGCACATGGGTGCCTCGTGACCAGAGAAGTATCTGCCGTGCTGTGTGGTGACACAGCTGCGTGGAGCCACTCTGGGGCTTTCAGGTGGGTTGTTGCTCGGTGGTTTGGATTCTTTTTCTCTTTCAAGACTCTTAAAATTGCCTCTTTGAAAGACAAGCTAAGATGCCTTCTGTGCCACCCACCAGCCTGGCAGTGACTCTCCATCAGTCATGAGATCTGGTCCTTAGCTGTTGTGTCTTTGGTTTGCTCCCCACAGCCAAGGATTTTATATGCCACTTGCTGGAGAAGGACCCAAATGAGCGGTACACCTGCGAGAAGGCCTTGAGGCACCCCTGGTGAGTGAGGCGTGGGTGGGCTCTAGACCCTCGCTGCTGCTCCCCAGACACCACGCTGACTTTTTCACGATGCATTTCCCTGGAGTCTGCTTGCCCCAAGCTGTTTACTAGTATAGCACCCAAAGGGCACAGATCAGATCAAGCCAGAGATATAAACAGCATTTAATGAGGTGGATTCTGATCCAACCGTAGCAGCTGGCTCATCAAATCAGGAATCAGATGCACCCAGATAGACAACTTTACTCTCCTTAAGAGCATCATCTTACTCTGGGGTCAAAGCCTGTTCCGTGCGAGGTGCTTTGAGAAAAATCACAAAACAACCAATTGGTAAAGCAGGTAAGGGGCTTCCCAGGTGGTGCTAGCGGTATAGAAACTGCCTGTCAATACAGGAGATGCAAGAGACGGGGGTTCGATCCCTGGGTCAGGAAGATCCCCTGGAGGAGGGCTTGGCAACTCACATCAGTTTTCCTGCCTGGAGAGTTCCATGGACAGAGGAACCTGGCAGGTTACAGTCCATAGAGTCTCAAAGAGTCAAACACGACTGAAACGGCTTCACACACACACACACACACACACACACACACACACACACACAGAGAAGGTAAAAGAAAGTCAAAGAGTCAAACACGACTGAAGTGGCTTAACACACACACACACACAGCAGGTAAAGAAAGTCTTGAAACACTTCCTTTTTTGTGCTACCCACCTGCTGGAAAATTTATAAGCTCCCCAGTCTCTACTGCAGCAAGCCACGGTTTTCCCTAATCTGGCCTGGCCTGTCACCTCCAACTTCATTTGTCAGGGTTCCCAACACACCTTCTCTATTCCAGAAAGGCCTAATGACCATATTTTTCTCCTACCCTCTTCCATCCCAAGCTCTTTCCACATTTCACCCTGGGTCACACCATATCTACCACCTCGAGGGCCCTGCCTTGGATGCACATCCTTCATGATCCTGAGCCGTCTGTGTCCTCTGAAGCCCTGGCTCCTGCAGTCCAGACAGACCTTCCCATCTCTCTCTAACAATCACACAGCTCACCATGAGTTAGTCTAGTTCACGGTGTGAAACAAGGCGTCCAACCTGCACTGTAAGCCCCCAGTGAGCAGGGCCACATCTGTTACTTCTCCGGGTCCCTTAGCACCTAGAAAATACTGTTCACATGGCAAGTGTCTGAGGACACTTGGAGATGGACAGATAAGAAGCTCAGGGCGGAACGGGCAGCCTCTGTGGGGGTGGCCTCATAGAGGAAGGTGTACTGAGAGGAGGTGGCTTCTGTGCAAAGTTAAGAGTCAGAGGATAGTAACAAGCAAATGCCCTCTGACATTGGGCCAGGGGTGAGGGATGGGGTATCAGTAAACTTTTATTTCTGTAAAATTCCAGATAGTAAATGTTTTAGGCTTTGCTGCCCATATCATCTCCATGGCACCTACTCAATGTGCCTATCACAGCGTGGAAGCAATAGAGCCCACAGCTGAATGAATGGGTGTGTCTGTGTCACAGTAAGACCTTACTTACAAAGGTAGGCAATGAGTAGGTTTGGTCCACAGGCTATAGGTTGCCCACCCAGCTCAAAAGCAAGTTTCTAAAGTGTAGTAATGCTAGTGTTAGTTGCTCAGTCGTGTTCAATTTTTTGAGACCCCATAGACTGTAGCCCACCAGGTTCCTCTGTCCAGGGAATTCTCCAGGCAAGAATACTGGAGTGGGTAGCCATTTCCTTCTCCAGGGGGTCTTCCTGACCCGGGGATCAAACCCGGCTCTGCTGCCTTGCAGGCAGTCTTTACCATCTGAGCCACTTAGGAAGCCCTTCTAAACCATAGGCCCCCTATTACCTGTCCAGGGGGTTCCAGCCCTTGTCCTGGGGATCTCCAGGCAGCTTACCCTGGATCTGCATGCCCAGCCCCTGCCCAACCCCAGACAGAGTCCCCATCACCACCACTAGCCAGGT
Organism: Nanger dama; assembly: GCA_917880005.1. NCBI lineage: Eukaryota > Metazoa > Chordata > Mammalia > Artiodactyla > Bovidae > Nanger > Nanger dama. The sequence goes on along the minus strand of CAKJTW010000013.1, from coordinate 41,535,831 downwards.
GTCCCCACCACATCCACAGGATTAACGGAAACACAGCCCTCCACCGGGACATCTACCCATCAGTCAGCCTCCAGATCCAGAAGAACTTCGCCAAGAGCAAGTGGAGGGTGAGTTGTCCTCTCCAGGAGGCGAGCAGGCTGTCTGGGCCCTGGAGGCTGGGCTGGGGCAGCTAGGGCGAGGGGGCTTTCCTTGGTGTCTCCTGGTAGACACTGGCGATCCCTGGGCTCTTCTGGGAAATGAGAGGTGCACACGTTGGTTTCAAGTGTCCATGGGGCAGAGAAAGGCTGGAGGCCCTCTGGGGTGGAGAAGGTCAGAGACGGGTCTTGTGTCTCCTAGCAAGCCTTCAACGCAGCGGCCGTGGTCCACCACATGCGGAAGCTGCACATGAACCTGCACAGCCCGGGGGTCCGGCCGGAGGTGGAGAACAGGCCGCCCATCCCTGCAGCCTCGAGACCCACCTCCCCGGAGATCACCATCACCGAGACACCCGCCACCCCGGGCCCGAGTGCGGCGGTCCCCGCGCCCGAACCGGCTGCCCTGCCGGCACAGTCCCCAGCCCGCAGCCCCGGGGGGGGGTCCCTCAACTGCCTGGTCAACGGCTCCCTCCGCATCAGCAGCAGCTTGGTGCCCATGCAGCAGGGGCCCCTGGCCGTCGGGCCCTGCGGCTGCTGCTCCAGCTGCACGAACACTGGCACCAAAGCGAACACCTCCTACTGCTCCGAGCCCACACTCCTCAAAAAAGGCCAACAAAAAGCAGTACGTATTTCCAGCCCCAGGCTTAGCCCTGCTCAACCTGCGGCTGAAAGGACTCAGGGCAATGGAGCTACAAGAAACAGACCCGGGAGCCTCTCCCACTTGGAAGCAGCTCTGTGGTGTAGAAAAGCTCTGGAAAGGGTGGGGGCGGGGGGTCAATGGAGATGCCTCCAGCCCAGTTCCCACCCCTCACCAGCTGTGTGGCCACCAACATGTCCATCTGCATCTCTGTTCCTAGTTTGCCCGTCTGTAAAATAGTTTGATTGGATCACACCTGCTCAGTCTGCCCCACAGGAAAAGTGAAAGTTGCTCAGTCGTGTCTGACTCTTTGCGACTCCGTGGATGATAGCCCAATGGGCTCCTCTGTCCATGGAATTCTCCAGGCCAGAATACCAGAGTGGGTACCCATTCTCTTCTCCAGGAGAATCTTCCCATCCTAGGGATTGAACCCCGGTCTCCTGCCTTGCAGGCAGATTCTTTGCCTTCTGAGCCGCCAGGGAAGCCCTACAGTGTTACTGTCAGAGTTTAGCAAGGCATCAGGGCCTATAAACGCCTGCAGGAAAGTGTGTGCTTGTGAGTGCAGGGGTTAGATTCCAGGGACACTGTGTTTTGGCGGGACTAGGGGGCTTGGTTATCTCATCCGTCTTCTCTGTAAAGGCTTGTACTTTCTGCGCCTCATGAAGGGAAGTCTGAGTGGTTGCCACAGGCACAGAGGGCTACCCCTGGCCCTTCCTCCTTCCCCAAATACTCCATGGCCTGCTGCAACGTTTCCTTTCCAGAAACTTCAAATCGGAAGTCATGGTGCCAGTGAAAGCCGGCGGCAACTCCCACTGCCGGGTGGGACAGACTGGAGTCTGTCTCATCATGTGATCCTCGGGGCTCATGTCTGTCTCACTACAATTTTCAGGTGAGGGGACTAGAGGAAGGAAGGCCTCAAGCTCAGGGGGAGAGCCCTGCCCCGGAGTCTCCACAACGGGTTATGAAGGGTACTAGAGGAGGCAGCACCCCCCCAACCCCAACCCTCAACCCTTTCCTCTGCAGGACAGATACCTAACTCCTCTCGGCCCTTCCAGACCTGGAGTCCACCCTGCGGCAGGAGAGAGGGAGAGTGAGCAGACCAAGACCTGATCGGACGCAGCAGCCGACTGCCGCCCAGGGCAGAGGCTCCCGGAAGGCCCGGGAGCGAGCCCGGCGCGATGGAGCTTCAGGAAGCTTCAGGCAGGAGGAGAGGCATCCTCCCGGGCCTGCCTGCTCTGTGCTCCCCGCCCTGATTCACCCACCCCCGCCAGGGTGGCTCTGCGCAGGGTGCGTAGACAGCTCGTGCCCAGGTCTGTGTCATCGTGAAAAGCTTAACAGGCTGGCCCATCTGTGTTGCCATCTCTGAGCAAAGCCATATGGAGCAGCTACCCAGCCTCCCCACTCAGCACACACTCACTCCTGCCTCTCCTTGACGGAGGGGGCCTGCCCGTCTGCATGAGTGACAGGCAGCATCACAGTCTGCCTGTGAGCTCTCCTCCCAACTCCTTAACTCCTAACTCCAGGACGATCCACTTCTGATCGGCCTATGCCTCCACTCCCATCCAAAAGCAGTACTACACCCTCCAAGATGAAACAAAGAAACCCACCACTAGGTACTGTAAGCACTTTTATCCTGGCCGGACGCCCCTCCACACACACACACACACACACATTCAATTAAGTAAAAAATGGGAGTTGACTGTTGTCCCTTCAGCCAGTCATTCAAATGCTGCTTCTGCTCCTTTCTCTCCCTGAAAATCAGGCATATTGTTCTTGTCCCGTCCCTGTTTTCTTGTCCTCCGCCCCCCTCCGGCTTCCTGCTCTGTGTTGTGCTGAATAAAATGGACATATTTTTCTCTATGAGGCTTCTTTTGGTCCTTCTCTAAGTCAGAAGTGGCTCAGGGGCTTCTGGGCTTTGTGGAGTGGAAGACGGATAGAGAGCTGGAGGTCAGGCGGGACTTCGCCAGGGCAGGAGCTCTGGGAGTTGGGCCAGGCACCCAGTGTCATGAGCTATACACATCGACTCATTTTCCTCTCCAACAGCCCCTTGGAGGTAGGTGCCGTTAGAACCCAGACAGCCCGGCCCAGCATCCATCCTAATGCCTCTAACAGATGAACGTGGGTTTGAGGCTCAGCTCGGCCCTGCCTGCCACGTCTGTGAGCCTTTGGTGCCTTGGTTTCCTTGCCTATCAAATGGGAACAACAGTGCCACCCATATCATGAGATAAAATGCACATGCTCCATAAATAATTACTGTGATCAGTAACAATCAAGCAGTTTATGTAGATAAAATGCTAGCATGGTGCCTGAACCACGGTTAACACACAAATATTCATGCCACTTGCATATCTGCCAACACATACATACACACACACACACACACACACATGCACACTCACACGCACGCCCATTTACAGCTTCTTTTTAAAATCCCAAGAGACACAAAGTCTAGTCTCAGTTCTGCCTCTCGGAGCTGTGTGATTTCGAACAACTTCGCCCCCATGTCTGGGTTTCTATTTCTTCATCTACAAATGAGAAACTGGATAGTTGTTCAAAGATGAAAACGGCTCCTCTGGCCTCTCAAGGAAGGAATTCAATCAGTTCCTGGAGCAAATGGGCCCCATCTCCCTAAGTCTGGGTGGTGTGCCAGCTAGACAGAGCAGAGGGGGTAGCCTATGCTTCATACAGCATCAGGCCTTGAGCAGGGGAGCACCCAGGAACCCCAGACCGGAGACAGAAACAGGCGAGAAAGGTTTATGTAACAGGGAGACAGAATATTTCCTCTCTTTGGACCTCCAGGCTCCTTTCCCAAGATTTTTATTGGACTTTTCCCTTGTGCATCGCTTTTAGTTACAGTCCTGTGTGGGCCCAGGACTTCAGCCTCAGTGGAGAGTAAAGGGCAAGGACACTGCCCAGCCAAGCGCCCCGCACTCGAGAGATGCTGGTCACGCTGACACGGGCCCGCCTCCACGGTCGCCATCCCCCAGCTGCAGCTGCCCCGCCCGGCCCAGGCTCCGCTGCATTCTGGGGGGTGGTCCTGGCTGTGCTTTAGGCTGCATAAGAGTCTCCTGGAGCAGGAAAGTACTGCCAGCCAGCCAGGCCCCCGGGAGCCGAGAGGGCAGACGAGGGGGCGGCGGCGGGGTCCCGCCTCACTTGCAGGTGGCGTAGTAGAGCACGCGCCCGTTGATGTGGTTCCGAATCTGTTCCACTCGCTGCTCCAGCCCCGTCAGGTCTGCCGAGCGGAGCACGATGGCCTGGCTCCCCGAAGCAGCTCTGACTCCATATCTGAGGGCCGAGGGAACAGCCAGAGCGGGGAGAGGAGCCGGTGAGATGTACCAAGACTCCCAACCCTTCCGTCCCCTCCCACTTACTCGAAGCTGCACGTGCCGGAGAAACCACCTCCACCCCGAGGGGAGCCTGACCCCCCAAGGCAGCTCTCCCCAGCCCCCCTCCCACTTTTAGGAGAAACCAGGCCAGGACTGGACCCGGGGGTCCCCTGCCCCTACGCTTCTCCTCGGCTCTAGGCAGAGCAGTCCCAGGCCGATGCTGGCAGCCTCCGGCACCAAGGTTAGACACTCACTGCAATGGACCCGGTCAGCTGCCATCCCACCAGCGATCCTGGTGGACACCAGGGCAAAAGAGCTGGAAGGCTGGATTCCTCCCCATTTTCTCTCCCCCGACACTCCAGATACACCTAGTCCTGCCCCGCTGGTCCATTCCGCATCCCACCTCCCAGGTTATGTGTGGAGGATGTGAAGGACTCCAAAGGGATCCGGTCCAGCCTGTCCCTTCTGTCAGCATTCACGGAGCTAGTACTCAGCCTAGCCTCAACTTCTCAGAGCAGGGTGGCAGTGGGGGTCACTGCCTCACAAGGCTCCATCCTCAAGCAGTCCTCATTACAAAGTCTTCTCATTAAGCCAGAACATGAGCACGTCTTGCCTCCACCCCCGTGGTCCTGGGTCTGAGCGCGTCTTGCCTCCACCCCGTGGTCCTGGGTCTGTCTCCTGGGCTGCTAAGACTTGGTCTGCTATGCCTCTCATGTGGCAGCCCTTCACATGTCTGAGCCCCGTATTCCCCAGAGGAAACCGCCCTAGGTCCTTCCATGCCTCACCTGCTAGAATCACCAGGTCTTCCCTACTTCCCAATCCTGCTCACCCCCGCCCCTGACCCCCAGTGTACACCAGTTCATCAATATCTCTTCTGGAGATGTACTGGCCCCCACTGAACCCCATCTCCCAGGTGAGACTATCAGTGGAGTGTAGCAGTGGTTATTACCAGGCTGACATTCAGCCAGTAGGCCCCCATGGACCTATGGGCCATAATAAAATAGTGACATTTTAAGAGCTGCTGTTCTCTTCCTCTGTTCTCGTTCCTAGGGGCTCCCTATGCATGGTCTTCCCCATAACCCTGCAATTAAAGGTAAATTCCAGGAAGCAGGTAAATGCTTGCTTCAGCGAGTTTTTTCTGGCGGGCAGCAGGTGCAGGGCACACCGGTTACTAAATGTTTTACTATCACCCTTGAGCCGTTACTCCCCGTATTTTGGCTGCTTTCTGTTTATTAGCTCTTCTGTCAGGAGCAAGGCACTTCTGACTTATCTCAAAATTCCTGGATCTTTTTCAGGTGAGTAACAATTTGTAAGTGCTTATCACTTACCAGTTATAAGGTTTTTAGCTACATTAGCCCCTGAATAGCTGGACCTTACCTGAGCTATACTTGTGAGTCCAGACAATGCCAGGTTAAGACAGAATGTTTCTCTTTACTTCATTTTATCCTGTTAGTTTCAGCCCATCCTTCTGAGACTTAGAATGCTAGTTCTGTTATCCAGTGTATCTGCTACCTGCCATCCTCAGATTTGATTAGCACATTCTCTGCCTTCATACAGAATGCTGATGGACAAAGTCAGAGAAGGCACTGGCCCAGGGCTGGGCTCCTCCATCTGGGTCAGCCCCTCACACCTCCCGCTTCAGGTACGGCTGGCCACAGCCTCGAATCCACTCACTGTCGACTCACCAGCCCACCCTTCTCCATTCCGTCCATCTGGCTAGCCAAACAGAATTTTGTCAAAAGCTTTCTCCAAAATTCAAAGAAACTCTGGGGTGCTCACTGGGGACCCCAGGGCCATGACCCCATCATCGCATCCTAAGAGAGTGGGCCTGGAAGCCCCTGTTCTCCTTTCTGGGGAGCCTCAGAGTGCTTTCAGAAAGCTCCATTCATTGCGACTCGCTGGATGGTTTCCTTCTTCCTCCAGGGCTGTGTCTGGCCCCCTCCTCCTGGAGTGCGGGTCGGCAGTGGGCACCAGCCACGTGTCTCCATCTCCTTTGCTCCCACTGGTTCTGTCCTGGTCAACCCTCCTCTCAGGAGGGTGGTCCTGCCCACATCCTCTAGTGTCTCCCTAACCACCCTGTCCTGATGCCCCTCCTCTTCCTCACAGCCTCATCCTTCCAGGCCCACCTCAAATCTGATCTTTTTTTCTTTTTTGAACACTACCGTCACTGAACATTTCTCTCTGACACTGTGTATCCTCTGAGCCCCTCAAGTGCCTATTATTCAGGCTTTCATCACAGACCTCCTTGTGCAGTTAAATACAGTTTCATGAAGCTAATGGCCAACAGGAAAAAATGCCCCCTCTGGATTGCAAGCTCCTCGAAGACAGGCCTAGTTCTGTGAACATCACCGCATTCCTCACAGCCCCATTCTAGGCCTTGCTCCTGTTAGGCCCTCGGAAATCCCAATTGCTCTCACTCCGCTAGCATTGCTAGCTCCAAAGGGTGGACCTCAGAAACCCTGGGTTGGCAGCAGCCTTCAGGGATGCCCCGTGGTCCAAGGCCCTGGACCACTCCCTCACCTCTCATCCTGTCCATCATCGCCATGGTCTCCCCAAACAGTTCCTCCGCCTCTGTCTTGACGCTCAGAATCCGGCTGCCCTGTTCTCCTAGCCTGGAGCTCTGATCCAACCGGTCCTTCAACTCAGCATATTTTTGCTTTACTCTCTCAAATCCCTGAAAAAAAGGAAAAACCATTTCTGCATCACCATCATCACCAACAGCCAAAGTCCTAAAGGCCTTTGGCTAAAGGAGTTGATATCACCCACATCCGGACACGGAGAGGAGGTGCCTTTTAAAATCCCCCATGGGGTGGGTCTGCTCTATAAAAGTCTCTGGGCCACAAACCACACCTTAACTTCTGTACTTCCCTCCACCCGCAGCGCCTGTCGCTTGCCAGCTCACCGCCAGCGCAGGGCCAGATACACGGCTGTCACTTAATAGTGTGCTTGGCCGCTTGGCCATTGTACCGGACCACCGGGCCCCTGGAGATGTTGAGAATGGCTCTCTGACCTTCTCTCTGATCAAATTCTGACAGTGATGGGGCTCAGGCTGTGCTAAATCAAGAGTGCCTGTCTGGGCTGGGAAGCCACAGACAGAATATAAGCTCTGGGTCAGCTGTCAAGAGCCCTGCTTTGTAGACGAGTGTTATGCCTGGACAAAATCGACTTCGTCTGTGAAAGGAGAGGAACTGGACCAGCTGTTTCCAACATCCCCATAGTGGCTCCACCAAAAGCAGCCAAAGGAGCAAGAATCCAGAAGCTCCACACCCCCTCTACCCTAGATATATTTCAGAGTAACTGGTACTTAAAGTGCTTTGGGGTGGGGGTGCTTCCCAGGTGATGCTAAGGTAAAAGCCCACCTGCCAATGCAGGAGACATGAGAGACAGGTTCGATCCCTGGGCCAGGAAGATCCCCTGGAGGAGGGCATGGCAACCCACTCCAGTACTCTTGCCTGGAGAATCTCCATGGACAGAGGAGCCTGGCAGGCTACAGTCCATGGGGTCACAAAGAGTCAGACAGGACTGAAGTGACCATCCCATGCAAAGTGCTTTGGAGCCGTGGTCTTATCAAGTGTACAGATCCCCCTCCTGCTCCCGCTGACAGTGCTTCCTCAGGCTCTCTCTGCCCTCTTCGTACCTCCTGGGCGCTCAGCGCCTCCTTGCTGGCCTCCTCTGCCAGCTGTCGGGCCTGGGCTGCCTGTGCCCGCTGCTGCCTGGCCCGGCGGCCAAGCTCCTCCATCCGTGCTCGGAAGCCCCCAGCTGCTCTGTCATGCTGGTCACCAGTCTTTCTGCCGGTCCCAGTACCTGCTGAACCTTTGTGGGAAAAGACAGACTGGGGGTTTGGGGTGGGTCTCATAGGCAGCGACCTTCAGTCTTCTTTCCAATTTGGGGGCCACAAAAACTGATGCCTCCAATCAGGGCATCACTATCACCCCCATCCAATCCCCCTAACTGCCCCCAGCATGGAAGCCTCCCAGCCTTCACCGGCTCAGCTGACCATCCCCCCTTACTCCTGCCAGAGGCCAGAGGCCACCCCTGCTTCTGCATCAGCCACGAGGCCAGAAAACTAAAAGCTCAAAGTCAGGTCCAAGGCTTGTAGCCCCTGATTCTTTAGGGGCCCATCTCAGCTCCCAGCCAGGCCCCTTCCTGACACTGTCTCTGCCTCGCGCCCGGGTCTGAAGGTCCATTCCCCCACATGGGTGGGGGGAGCCGTGACACTTACCTCAGCGACCCTGTCCTGGATGAGCTGCAGGGAGCGGCGGGTGCCCCGCATGGTATCCCGGGCCTCCTGCAGCGCCAGCGTGCCCTGCCGCAGGGCCCCCAGGACTTCCTCCACCTGGCCCTCCACCGCGTGGGCCCGGCTCCTGGGGCGGGACAGGCACAGGGGACGGCGGAGAATTCACTCAGCGGAGAGCTCTGAGTGAAGGTGCTCTCCAGTCCCGGACAATGCAAGAGGCCGAGAACTAACTCGGTAGCAGCTTTTCCATTCCAGGACCCCAGCAAGCCCCCTCCCTGTGCCAGATGGAAGGACATTCCTGGAAGGTGGAAACCAAGCCTCTTTACTGCTCTCTCCTCTGGGGATCAGGGCAACGCACTGCAGGAGCCCAGGCCACGATTACAGCTGAGATTAATAAAGCGGGCTTTCCCCAACCATGTGATGAAAGTGACGCGCACCTCATGATGAAAGTGCAAGAGGGAGAGTGAAAGAGCTGGCTTAAAGCTCCACATTCAGAAAACTAAGATCATGGCATCCGGTCCCATCACTTCATGGGAAATAGATGGGGAAACACGGGAAACAGTGGCTTTGTTTTTAGGGCTCCAAAATCACTGCAGATGGTGACTGCAGCCATGAAATTAAAAGACGCTTACTCCTTGGAAGAAAAGTTATGAGCAACCTAGATAGCATATTCAAAAGCAGAGACATTACTTTGCCGACTGAGGTCCGTCTAGTCAAGGCTATGGTTTTTCCTGTGGTCATGTATGGATGTGAGAGTTGGACTGTGAAGAAAGATGAGCTCCGAAGAATTGATGCTTTTTAACTGTGGTGTTGGAGAAGACTCTTGAGAGTCCCTTGGACTGCAAGGATATCCAACCAGTCCATCCTAAAGGAGATCAGTCCTGAATATTCATTGGAAGGACTGATGTTGAAGCTGAAACTCCAATACTTTGGCCCCCTGGTGCGAAAAGCTAACTCATTTGAAAATACACCGACGCTGGGAAAGATTGAAGGCAGGAGAAGGGGATGACAGGATGAGATGGTTGAATGGCATCACCAAGTCGATGGACATGATTTTGAGCAAACTCTAGGAGTTGGTGATGGACAGGGAGGACTGGCATGCTGCAGTCCCTGGGGTCCCAAAGAGTTGGACACAACTGAGCGACTGACCTGAACTGAACTTCCCCACCCACAAAGCTGAGGTGGCCCTTGGGGACGGAGTCCAGTATGGAAGGTGGGGCCATGCTGAGTGAACCTGAGCCTGGACTCTGGGCATCACTTGACCATCTGCCACCACAGTCAGCACTCCTCCTGTCTCCCAGGACCCCTCTGAGTTACAGAGCTTCCTCTCTTGCTTCCAGCCACATAGCCAGGGAGCAAAACCCCAGCCCGGTCCTGGGAGAAGAGTTCAGGACGCCGGGCCATACCTGGCCTGCTCGGCCTCGGCCTGCAGCCTGCGAGCCCGAGCGACGTCCTGCTTGGTCTGGGACAGCACCAGGTCCACGTTGGGGAGCCTGGCTGCGATGGCCTGGATCTCGTTCATCTTCCGCAGGACTGTGGCCGAGTCGGTGGGCAGCCACAGGGCCAGCACGGCCTCGCTGACCTCCTGGATGGTGGCCGTGTCAGTGTCGGGGTCTGGAAGACAAGCCGCCCATTGGGTTGGGGAGGCCCAGCCACGTTCCCCCAAGGTCAGAGGCCTCCCCAGGCCCAGCGGCACCTGTGGCATCTCTGTCTAGCCTGCCCACAGCGCTGCTGCCCTTCCCTCCCAGGCACCCTGCTCTGAGGATTTCCGGGCACCCTGCCGCGGGAGGAGGGGTGTTGGCACAGCTGTGGCAACTATGTGGCACCGCAAGAAGCTGCAGGCTGGGAGGAGGAGGCGGTGCCAAGCAGCTGGCCCCAAACAATGCCTGGAGCGGGGACACCAGCCGAGAACCGGAACTGCTTCCTTTGCAACAAGACCCCTGTCACTTGCCCCCTCCACCTCGGGCCAGAGTGCTCATTTGTCCAAAGGCGGGTCAAGATCATCGGGCTTTGTCACATGTCAGCTTCTGAGGGAGGCGGGCCCGGCCATCGGATCAAGGGTGGCAATGTGCACCCTCTGCCAGCGCTCCCTCTCCACATTCTCAGCTTCATCATTCTCCCGGACGTTTATCACCACCCACATGCCAAACGATTTACTCGCTTGCGGATCTTCTGTCTGCCTCCCCACTAGAACGTGAGCAATGTGAGGACAGGGACTGCCATTCAGCCACGGCTACAGCCCAGCCCCAAGCACGGTGCCTGGCACTCGGAGGCACTCTGTATCAGCGAATGAGTGGCTGAAGGGGCTCCAGACCCAGGCGTCCCCTTTTCTACTCAAGCCACCTAGGCCAAGTTAGCTAGCTTCTCTGAGCTCAGTCTCCTGATCTGTGAAAGGGGCTGATAGGAAACAATTATCAGGAATTTCACAAACCACCTCCAGGTCAGACAGTAAGATCAGACGTACAGAGCTGCCATCTCCTAACCCGTGGTCCCTCTACAGATTCCACTGGTACCGCTGTGGGAAGGAAGGGGCATCACCTATCCAGATGGTTTGCCCTGTGACTGGAACTTTTCTGGGGTCCCCAGGTCTAGCCTTATTCTGCAATCAAAAGCTTCCTCACCAGGTGGCTACACAGGTCCCAGACCAAGTCCCCTCCCCATGCCAGGTGGAAAGACATTCCTGAAAGGTGGAAACCATGCCTCTTTGCTGCTGGATTCCTACAGGGCCAGAGCAGCACACCACAGGAGCCCAGGCCATGACTGCACCTGAGTTTAAGCAAGTGAGATTCCCCAACCACCTGCTTTCACAAGGACCTCCCAGCAGAGACCACCAGCTGCTCGCCTAACCCAGAGTCCTACTCTCAAAACATGGCTTAGACACGCCTTCCCAGAAAGCCGCCCACGGTGAGCACACCCCCACCCTAGCGCCCGCTCTGCCCTTCAGCTGTGCTCGAGGGCTTGGTCTGAGTCACACAGTTTTGTGGGCTTCCGAGTCTCAGGGTGGGCTCAGCAAACTTTCACTGCTCTGAGCAGCAGGACGTGGGGCGCAGAGGCTGCAAACCAGACTGGACTTGGTCCCTGACTTCACGGAGCTTGGAATCTAGCGGGACAAGGGAGCACAAGCCTGGGCGACGGGGCCAAGCACGGGGTGTGAGGGCGGCACCTGGGGGGCATCTAACCACTTAGGTGCCCTTGGAGGGGCGGCTAACCCGCTCTGATGGGTCCAGAGAGGCTTCCTGGAGACTGAGATACCTAGAGGATGCTTAGAGGGTGAATAGGAATTAGCAGGTGCAAGGCAGGGCAGGGGGAGAGAGCAAGAAGATGAATATGAGCAAACACAAGGAAGCGAGTGTGGGGGGGCGAGGAGGGGGCCCCCATCTCAGAGTGCAATGATCTAGAGTGTGGACCCTGGAGCTAAGCAAGCCCTACCCCCACCCGCTCCAAGCTGGGTGCCCATGGGCAGGCTTCTTAACCTCCCTGTGTCTGGCATCCTCATCTACAAAGTGGCAGGCATGCAGGATTAAATAATGTAATACGTGAAGCACTTCAGAACAAGGCCTGGTGCTTAGTAAGAACTCCGTACACCTGGTTTATTATTTTTGTCACTTCCATTGAAGACCTAGGAAAGACGGGGTCCCTGCCCTCCTCCACTGGCCTCACGCTCTCCCGCTCTCGCTGGGTGACCCTGCGTGCCCACAGCAGCTGCTACGCATGCCACCTATAGTAGGGCCCTGGACACGAGAACCCACGGCCTTGGAGACTGTAAGAACCGCCCTGGCTCCTTCCCGCCCTGGCTGAGGCCCTTCTCCTCCTCTCTGCCCCACCTCCTGTCCCAGGACTCAATCTGAGTTGAGGGGGCAGCAGGCACCCCACAGCCTGGCAGCTCCCTGCCCATTCACAGGAGCTGGGGCAGCACCCCAAGGAGAGGCTCCCGATCCCCTCTCACCTCCGGCTGGGGTCCATGCAGGAGTGGGGTTCAGCCTTACTCGGCTTCACTTGGGGGCAAGGCCTCCTTATCTGGGAGGCTGAGCCCCAAACTCTGGCCTGCCCCTTCATCCACTGTCAGGCCCCATTGGCACGTCCCCACTGTGAGGATCTCCAGGGGGTGCTGACTGCAGCCTGGCCTGGGGGCCACTCAGGGCACCTCAGGCGGATCCTTCCTGCTTCTCTCCGACCTGCCACGTGCACTCAGGAGGGAGCTGCGGGCTCTTGGAGCCAAGGCACCCCAATAACAGCAGGAGGAAACACTGTCGTTACACCCGGCCCTCGGCTCCCGGCCAAGCAAATACCCTGGCAGGAACCGGAAGTCTAATAATATCGGTTCATATTGCTGAGACACCTTTAATTTTTCAAAACACATTTTACATCAGTTGCTTGATACCCAGAATAAACTTGTAAAATACTCTCATTTCGGTTGGCAGAAGCGAACATAGAGGCAGAGAGGAAAGCAACTTGCCCAAAGTTCCACAAATTTCCTGAGTCCTGTCCTGGGATCTCTACCACTCCCCAGGGCAGCTCGGGAGTGCCCCAGGTTCCTTTACTGATTCAACCAACATTGGGCGCTTTTTTAAGGACACAGTGAATAAGACACAGCCATCCCTGGCCTCTTGGAGTTGAGTCTGGCGTGGAGGCGCAGAGACAAGCAACACACTCGTTGACAGAAGAATTCAACAACCATAGGCTCAGAGCGGTGAAGGGCTGACTCCAGAGGGGGCTGGGGGAGGGGGATGACTGGAGGGGGGTGATCAGGAAAGTCCCCTCGAGGGAAATCTGTACAGTCAGGCCTAGAGGGCAAGAATCAGTCGCCTTGGAGAAAGCATCCCAGGCTGAGAAAGAGAGAGAGCACCTCTGAGGTTAGCGAGAGCTGACCTGTTCAAGGACAGTTTGTGAGCCAAACAGACGGGCTCCAGGCCACACCCAGGAGGTAACAGAGGCCGTGGAATGAAGGACGTTAGGTGTGCATGGAATGCCACCCCACCTGCACGTTTCAAAGATGTTTCGGGCTGTTAGGTGGAGAACAGGCTGGAAGGAGGTGGGAGAGGAAGCAGCCGCCCAGGTGAAAATGGGGCCTGGTCCAGGGGGAGGAGGCGCTGATTAAGTGGGAGAGGGGGTCGGGGGACAGCGAACGGGGCCCTGGGGGCCAGCAGGCATGGACACGTCAGCCCAGGGGAGGCTGAGGCCCGGCTCACCTGAGAGGAAGTCCCGCACCTGCCGGATGAGGAGCTGCGTGCGTCTGACGTCCTCTTCCATCTGGGAGCGGCTGGCGCTCGCCTGCGTCTCCAGGCGCTGAGTGTCCAGCTGGACCTGTGAGGCGGCCTCCTCTGCTGCCCTAATCTGCCGACACATGCTGTGGTCAGCAGGGGTCGAAGCCCCTGGGGAGCCTCTCGGCGGCCCCCGTGGAGGGGGTGGGGGTCTGCCGGCATCGGCTACCCAGGATCCACCTGGGAGACGTGTAACTAGCTTGGTTTGGCCTCACAAGAAGTTATGTAGAAACACTGGCCTCCGTCTCTCACTTGCTGTGATGTGTGCTGCCTGCTAAGTTGCTTGGTCTTTCGTGACCCCATGAACTGAAGCCCACCAGGCTCATCTGTCCGTGGGGATTCTCCATGCCAGAGTACTGGAGTGGGCTGCCATGCCCTCCTCCAGGGGATCTTCCAGAGACTGAACCGGAGTGCCTCACATCTCCTGCACCAGCAGGCGGGTTCCTCACCACTAGAGCCACCCGAGATGCCCCGCTGGCTGTGGGGCCTAGGGGGCAAGTTAACTGACACCTCTGGGACTCTGTCTCCTGACTGCCAAACGGGATCTCTGACTCGCCCGGGGGCTCTGCCCCTCTGCCTCCCCCTACTACGGGCACCAACCGCCGCTCGCCACACCTACCATCTGCTTGGTCTGCTGGAGCTGGGCGCCGAATGCCCGCAGCTGCTCGGGCTACCTGCCCCGCCGTCCGCAAGGCCCCGCCTGCCCTGGGGAGGGCGCCTCTGCAGCGGGAGCCACAGGCTGTGCCGTTATCTCGGGGACAGAGCTCCCCGGGCAGGCTCCCGGGTGCAAGGCATCTCCCTGGAGCCCCCACAGAGCTGCGGAGAGATGGGGGTGTCAAAGGGGGCCCCCGAGGCTCCACAACAACCACTCCCATCCCACACCTGGGAAGCCAACAGCCAGCAGACGTATCTGTGGCAACCGGGCCCCCGAAACTGGCTGGCTTGGCTGCTGCTGAGCAGCCCGTGCAGGGGCTGAGGGTCAGGATGGGTGGGGGTGGCAGTGGGGTCTACATGGCCCGCGTGGGAATGGCGGGGCAGCCGTTGGTGTGTAACAAGCTGGGCCGGGGGGCGGAGGGGGAAAAGGGCTCCGCGACAGGTGTCACCTGGTTGATAGTGGGCGTCAGATCAGGCACGGAGGCCATCTCCAGCCTCAGGGCCGCGAGCTGGGGGCCACCGGCTCCTGGTCCTCCCGCCACTTGCTGCTCCAGCCTCTCTGCCTCTCTCTGGCTATCCCTGAGCTGCTGCAACCGGCGGGAGCTGTCCGAGACCTGCTGAGCGGCCTGGGATGACCGCTGGTGGGCTGCAGTCAGCATGCGGAAGGCTCCTGGTGCAGGAGGGGAAAGAAGAGAGGTTCACTGAGCCAGCCCTGGACCCCTCAGGCCTGGAGGCGGAGGACCAGCGGGAGGGGAGCCGAAGCCTAGTCTGGGGTCTCCACGCTCCTCCCTCACCCTGCTCACCTGAAGGGTCAGCACTGCTTATCTTTTCAAACTGCTCCCTCTTGCTCTGATACGTGACGAGGAGGCGATTGAAGCTCCTGTCCAGACTCCCCAGGTCTCCCGGGAGGGACAAGGTCTCCTCCTCCAGGGGCAAATCAAGCTGCAGGCCCTGAAGCGTCCGCCTAAGGTAGGAGGAGAAGTTTCCACTAAAATACAGGAGAGGGGCTGCCTCTCCAGACCCAGCCATCCCCCAGAGAAACAACTACCGAGTCAGGGAGAAACAGAGGCCATCAAGGAAGGCTGCAGACAGGAGAGGATTCTGCTGGCCTAAAGCCGGCATCGTCTCCCTCCATCCCTACGCAGGCAGATCCAGAAAAACCTCTCCCTCCTGGATGGGTGTGAGCCAAAGGCTCCCAGCTCTCCTCTGCGTCCCCACACCAGCTTCCACGAGGAGCTTCCTGACCCTCTCCTCCTGGGGTCCCTACAGGCTGCCGTCAGCTACGCCTGGACCCCGGGCACCCGAGTCTCTCCTCTCCCCACCAGGGCTCCCAGAGCTGCTGACCCGCCGGTCCATTTCCACCCAAAGGGGGGTCACCTGCCCTGACCCACGGTCACTGAGGTCACCCACCCTGACCCATGGTCACTGAGTTTGCAGAGACTCCTCCCTCTCCCACCCTCTGCAGCTCCACCCGACCAGTCCCTGCCACTAGCCTCCCCTTCTCCGCGCCAACCTCTGCTCTACGTGCACCATCCTTCAGGAGACCCCTCCAGGCCGGGCACGCCCAGCCCATCAGATACCCACAGGCTCCCTGCTCGGCTCTCAGACTGAGGCCAACTGCACACCAGGGTGGCTCGGGCCCCCACGGTCAGCGAGTCAGTGAGGGCTCAGGGAAGGCAAAACTCATTATGAAAACTAGGCCTCTGCTGGTAGGAGGGGGCTGTAGGTGGGACCGTTCCCGTTCCAAAGGCAAACACAAGTTATTTTCAGAGCCCTGCCTCTCGGATGCCCTCCACCAGGGTGACTCATCCAGAGCTGATGCCTGCAGGCAGTGCCAGGCACTTGGGCTGGTGCCTGCGCTCCTGGTCCCCCACTCTGCCCCTCTGTGGACAGCTG
Organism: Nanger dama; assembly: GCA_917880005.1. Classification (NCBI taxonomy): domain Eukaryota; kingdom Metazoa; phylum Chordata; class Mammalia; order Artiodactyla; family Bovidae; genus Nanger; species Nanger dama. Next base: position 41,519,686 of record CAKJTW010000013.1, on the reverse strand, counting down.
GTTCTGTCACGTCACCAAGCTGTGCCCGTTTCCTCACTGGCAAGGCCGACGTAGTAACACCCATCCCACCAACCTCCCAGGACTACAGTGACAGTGAAAAAGAGGCGTCCATGAAAAGGCTTGAAAGTAAAACGCAGGAGTTGCTCGGTCTTACGACTCTTTGCAACTCCATGGACCAGCCCTGCAGGCTCCTCTGTCCATGAGATTCTCCAGGCAAGAACACCGGAGTGGGTTGCCATTCCCTTCTCCAGGGGATCTTCCCAACCCAGGGATCGAACCTGGGTCTCCCGCCTTGCAGGAGAGTTCTTAACCTTCTGAGTCACCAGGGAAGCGCTAGTTAAAGGCTTGGTAGACGGTAAAGGGCTGTAAGCAATACAGGCTCCTCCATGGACCCCACGGCTCGGTGGGGAGAGGGAATGACCTGATGGAGAAGATGGCATTGGCCACCTGGGCCACCTCCTGCTCCGTGACCAAGGCGTCGCCGAGGATGGCTTGGATCTGCTCCATCTTGCTCTTGGCGTCCTGCATCCGCGAGGCCAGGCCGTGGCCCTCCAAGCCCGGCCGGGGCCACAGGCCAGCGGAGGCGTTGCGGAGGCCGGCCAGGCGGAGGGCCCGCTCCCGGAGGCCGCTGTCGTAGGTCTGGAAGCAGGGGTGGCAGGCCACGCACACCGGGGCACGGTCGCAGTAGCCCCGCTGGCACTGGTCACAGCGCGGCCCCGTCAAGCCGGGCGGCAGAGGCAGCGGCCCGAGGCCTTGTCGCAGCCCGGCCCCTCGGTGCCCCGGAAGTCGCAGTCACAGGCTGGGGCGCGAGAAAGGACGGTCAGAGGCCAGCGGCCAGGGGCGCGCCCTGGAGAGGACGTCTGGCCTCGGGGTCTTAGGACTCAGAGCGAGGCTGTCGAGGCCGGAGCAGAACCGCGGCGAGGCGCGGCGGGGCTCACTCAGCAGCCCCTTCGTGCAGGCGCAAGCACCCGAGGCAGGTGCCCCTTCCCAGGCTAGGAGGCCGATGCCCGGAGAGGGGGGCACAACCCCGCCCGGGGCGACAGGGCTGGGAACAGACTGGGGTCTGCCAAACTGACCCCGCGGGGCTCACTTTCTGCATCCGTGAAGAGGGAGGAGGGGGGTTCCCCACAGCTGGAGACGCTTTCTCAGGGAGGAGAGGAGCAAAGCAGCCCTCCTGTCACCGGGACACGGGGACAGGGGGACACGGGGTCAGGGGGACACGGGGTCAGGGGGTCAGGGTGACTGGGAGACACGGGGACGGGGGGCAGGGGGACATGGGGACACAAGGACAGGGGGACGAGGGGGAGAGGGGGACGGGGGGAGAGGGGGACGGGGGACAGGGGGATGGGGGCAGGGGGACAGGGGCAGGGGGACATAGAAACACGGGGACATGGGGATGGGCTAGCAGGGGACAAGTACTCTCACGGGCTGCCAGGGCCCAGCCCCCGTGGACCAGACACCCCAGACCCGCACGCCCCCAGCACAGGCCCACCCAAGCACGCAGCCCCCATGGTGCCACCCCCAGCCCCCCGCCACTCAGCGCACCTCGGCATCCCGCGGCTGCCTCTCCATAGGTCCCGTCAGGACACTGGCGGATGGCTGCGGCGCGGCAGGTCAGGCCCCCGAACCCTTCCCGACAGGCGCACTGCCCTGTGAACTGCAGGGGAGAGCGGGGTCAGCCAGCGGGACTCCCCAGAGCACCCCAGCCGCAGGGGCTCCCGCCAGCACGCAAGCTCCGCGGTCAGACCCAGGACGGCCCCGCCGCAGGCGCACATATCCGGGCCTGCCAATGCCGAGAGCCGCAGGGAAGGACGTTGCAGGAGCGTGGGGGCCAGCCCGAGGTGTACCTGGTTGCACTGGGGGCCGAGGGAGTTGTGTGGGTCGCAGGCACAGGGCTCACAGCCGCGGCCGCTGGCCAGCTTCCAGTGGTGGGGGGCACACTGGTCACACTTGGGGCCCACCACGTGGGGCAGACACACGCAGCGCCCCGTCTCCTCGTCACACGGCACGTCCCGCCGGGCGCCCAGGACACTACATTCACAGCCTGCACAGGAGGGGGCTGCTGAGCTGAGAGCGGCACCCAAATCTGGCCCCCACCACCCCCCAGAGGACACGCATCAGGGAGACGAACCCAGCAGGGCCGCTCCCCTGCAGAAAACCTGGAAAATCAGGCTGCCACGCTTTCCCTCCCGCCAGTCCCAGCACCTGGCTGCTTGGCCAGCCGCCTGCCTCCCCGGGTGGGCTCTGTCCCCTTCAGAGCCAGGCCTGCGGGAGGCTGCTGGCACAGCACCCGGTTCACGCGCAGGGCCGCCTGCCCCGCCCCACGGCAGGCTGGGACCCTCTACTCACGGTGGCAGCCCTGCGGGGTTGGAGAAGGTGAGCCCTGTGAACCCCGGGCTTGCACAGGTCACAGCGCTCCCCCTGCACGTTCTCCTTGCACACACACTGGCCAGTCACTGGGTCACAGGGCACTCCAGGCACTGCCCCGTCGGGGTCACACTCGCAGGCTGCGAGACAAAGGCGGCGCCAGGGGGCAGAGAGGCAAAGCAGAGCGTTGGGAGCACATTCTGGTTCAAATTCTTATCCCCCGCCCACCACTTCCTGGCTTACAACCTGACCACCTTAGTCAAGTTATTAAGCTCCCCCGTGCCTCAGTTTGCTCATCTATAAATGGGGATACTTATATACCATTCCTAGGGCCTCTTATGAGGAATAACGCAGGTGCAGCAGGGCTTGGCACGTGTTGCTGTGCCGTGCTGTGCTTAGTCGCTCAGTCGTGTCTGACTCTTTGGGACCCCGTGGACTGTAGCCCGCCAGCTTCCTCTGTCCTTGGGATTCTCCAGGCAAGAATACTGCACTGTGTAGTCTATCCCTTCTCCAGGGGATCTTCCCAACCTAGGAATCAAGCCGGGGTCTCCAGCATTGCAGGCAGATTCTTTGGAAATCACTGCAATGTGAATTCTCCTGCATTGCTAGCTGAGCTACCAGGGAAGTCCTTGGCACATGTCGCGTAGTATGAAAGTTTCAGTTGGCATGATATACTGAACAAACCACTCTGTGGCCAGCACTGAGCTGGGCACTCTTGCATGTTGCCTTATGTAATCCTATCATAAGCCTGAGAATTGACCATGCTTATCCCTCTTGTACAGATGAGGAAACTGAAGCTCAGAGATGTTCCAATAACATACTCAAGGTCATACAGCAAGTAGTACTGGAAATAGAAGTCAAATTCAAGCTCTCATTCTTTCCATAAGCAGATAACATCAACAGCAAGTGAACCAACTTTCTTTCACCCTAACACCTGAGCGCCTTTCACAGCTTTCAAAATAGAGACTCTTACTTCTCTTGGAAAGTTTTGCCTGATTAATCCACCTGAATCAGAGTGCTTTCAATTCGAATTGTACGAACTCACTGGCCCTTGCTGCATGCGTGCTAAGTCGCTTCAGCTGTGTCTGACTCTTTGAAACTCCACGAACTATAGCTTGCCAGGCCCCTCTGTCCATGAGATTCTCCAGGCAAGAATACTAGAGTGGGTTGCCATGCCCTCCTCCAGGGGATCTTCCTGACCCAGGGATTGAACCTGCATCTCTTGGGGCCCCTGCATTGCAGGTGGGTTCTTTACCACTGAGCCACTCGGGAAGCCCCCTTGACCATTGTGTTTAGTCACTCCTGGGTAACTTACGTTTCTTCAGTAAACATTTCTGGAGTATCAGTTATTTATCTGTCATTGTGCTAGGGCCCAAGGATACAAGAATAATCCCTGCTATAGAGGAGTTCGTAATGCTGGCGGAAACAAAAAAGCAAACCACATTACAACCTGGTAAAGGCAGGTAACTTTTCACTTTCATGCACTGGAGAAGGAAATGGCAACCCACTCCAGTGTTCTTGCCTGGAGAATCCCAGGAATGGCAGAGCCCAATGGGCTGCCGTCTGTGGGGTCGCACAGAGTCGGACACGACTGAAGTGACTTAGCAGCAGCAGCAGCAGCAGCAAAGGCAGGTAAACGGGCCAATTGCTCCCGCATTTTCCTGTTTCTACTACCAAACAGTCTGTGTGTTTCCTGACAGCAGGAACTGTATCTGATATTAACTTTCTTCTTTCCTATGCTCAAAAAGGGCTTCCCTGATGGTTCAGATGACAAAGAATCTGCCTACAAAGCAGGAGACCTGGGTTCGATCCCTGGATTGGGAAGGTTCCCCTGGAGCAGGCCCTGGCAACCCACTCCAGTATTCTTGCCTGGAGAATCCCAGGGACAGAGGAGCCTGGCGGGCTGCAGCCCATGGGGTCGCAGAGTCGAACACGACTGAAGCGACTCAGCAGCAGCATACTCAAAATAAGTTGTACAGAATGACTGACTGACCAATTGACTGACACCCAGAGAGGCTGGGTGACTTGCTTAGGAACGCGCGGCCAAGTCAAAAACAATTGCCCCCAGTCTTCATGCTTCCTGAGGGCATGTGAGTCCCCTAGGACGTGTGCTCTGTTGAGCCCAGAGCAGATGAATAGACAGATAAGGCCCAGGGTCCCTTACTCACGGATACAGGTCTCCTGAATGGGAGCCCCAGAACGCCGGTTCCGGAAATAGTGCAGTTGACACCGTTCACAGTTCCTGCCCTCAGTGTGATCCCGGCAGTTGTCACACACACCTCCATGTGCCCCCTGGCTGGCAGCAAACACGGCTGGGTCAAAGTGACATGTCTCTGAGTGTCCGTTGCAGTCACACCCTGAAAAAGGAGATTCCTGGGGTTGAACACTAGACCAGCATCATTGCATCTACAAAGCACGCTCGATGCTAACTCGCTGGCATCCCCAGTGATTCTGTAAGATGCCCAGCTTTGAAAAACAGGGAAACTGAGGCCCAGAGAGGCTTGTCTAATTTATTTCAGTTCATACAGCCAGTAAGAAAGGAAAACGGAGAATGAGTCCCAGTGTGGGGACTCATCCCAGGATGATATCCATGTGGGGCCAAAGAGAGAGCCATTCAAACGTCCCATGCCAACCCTCCCCCACTGCCACCATGGGTCTCCTGCTGGGTCACTGTCCTCTAGGCTGGGACCCTGGCTGTCCTCATTTATGGAGGGAAGGGCCGTGCCCCCAGGGGCCCATCTGAAAGAGAAAGAATGACAACAAGGAGACCAAGTGTGTCCTACACAGGATAAAGCACTGGAGAGGCTGGAGGAAGGAGGACCTGGGTTAGCACGAACGGCACATGGCATCGGAAGTATGAACCCGCCAGTGGTCCCTGTGAGGTCTGGGAGGTGGGAGGATGCGACTCACAGCCCTCTCTTTCCCCAAAGAGCAAGGAGAGCTTTCATTACAGGGGCAATTCAGTTTAGATTTAAATATTAATAATAAAGACAAGATTCTCCCCATGTCCCAGAGGAGGTCATCACGGCCCAGAGGGGTCAGCGCCCCAGCCAGTGGTTGCAGGGGAGGTGGGGGATCCCAGGCTCATACTCTGGCATTCGTGGGGGTCCCTGGTCTTCCGCGGGTCTCCAGGGCCGGTTGTTGTAGAAGGGCGCGCAGCGCTCACAGTTGGGGCCAGCGGTGTTGTGTTGGCAGACGCAGACCTCGTGGACCTGGGGATGGGGCCATCGCTCGCCAGGAGGAACCATCACAGGAGCGTCCCAGGGACAGACTTGCCCCCTCCACTCTGACCCCCCGGCTCCGTTTAGACCCCCGGGCCCAGCTCGGACCCAGCTCCTCCAGCCTGCACTGAGCTTTTCTGACACTCCCAGAGGCCAGCTTGTGTGGTGCATGTGTGCATGTGAGTACATACACGTGTGTTTGTATGCATGCACATCTACACTGCTCCTCCTGCTGCGTTTTTAAAAGCCCTGTCCTCGCATTTGGCCATCCCATACCGCCCAATGCAAAACAGCGCCTGGAAGTTTGCTCACACAGCCTTGTTGGTAAACTGCAATTCTTGTGGGCCCTCTGGAGATTTATATTCCAACAAGCTATGACTGCAGTTGTTTGGCTAATGAGACTGTGATGATGAATTGTTACTAGACTCATTAAGATACAGAAATAGAATAGCAATTGTGTGCTGTCTTCCAAATTAAGCTCACCACCCGCCGGCTGGCCTCGAGGACGGGCACTGTGTCTGCTCCACGCTCGCTCTCTGCTCGCTCCTAACAGCGCAGCTGAGCTGAACTAGCTGCTCCCGGTATAAGCCCCACTTCTCCCCACCTCGTGCCTTGTACTGCTGCTTTGCTTCCTTCCTAGAAGTCCCTTCTCTATTCACCAGCGAGATCCTGCCCAGCTGGAATGGCGCATCCTTCATCAGGCCTGCCTGCTCCCTCTAACTCCATGGATTTCAACTCTGGACGCACTTAAGCATTATTTGAGGCGCTTCATATATATAAATGCCCAGGCCCAATTCCATTCAATCTCAGGGACAAGGCCCAGACATCAGTACTTTATAAACTGGTGTTTCCATGGTGTAGCCAGAGTTGAGAGCCACTGGGGCTGGGCAGGCCCTCACCCTCCTCTACATCCTCATACGCCAGCGATCACACTCAGCCTGTGTTCTGGTCTTATGTTTTTAGGCCCTAACGGCTGACACATCCCTGCCGCCGGTCTCCCTCTGGCCTCCTCTGCAGCCTGGGGGAAGCACTGGCCCAGAAAGTGGAAAGGAAAAGGCTGCCCAATGCTCCTGTCCCCTTATTTTCCCTAGCAGGCCACCAGATAGGATTTGATCATGTGCCTTTATCACTAGAACAAGTATCCTGCTCCCGATTGTTAATATCGTAGAAGCAGGAAAGTGAAATGACAGCTCCCTCTGCTTCTTGGCCCAAGGGTCTCTCTCCTCTGCTGATGGCTCTCAAGCCTGGCCTCCCAGAAAACGCCCCTGGGTCACTTGTTAAGCTGGAGCTTCTCTTTCTATCCCTGACGCATCTGACTCAGCTGCTCTAGGGGTGAACTTAGCATCCGTATTAGCCTCTGTTCTCTCCTCCTGTCCTATATCTCACCTCAAAACGGGACTTCAAAGTCCCCCGAACCAGGGACTCTCAATCCTGGCAAGATGTTAGAATCACCGGGAGCTTTAAATAATAATAATACAATTAGAGTGTCTGAGGTAGGGATCCGGGTGATCTTTTTAGCTCCCCAGGAAATTATGATGTGTAGCCAGGGCTAAGAATCAACACCTTAAGCTCCCTGTGATACCCATGCATATACTTCTACTTACATGTATATTTATACTTGGACCTATGTTACTGAATAAAAACCATCTCAAATAATAAAGCAGGTCCAAAGAAGTGCTACCAAATGGGACCTTGAAAACAATAACCGTTTACACTCATCTTCGCCATCGCTAAAACAGTAAATACTCAAGTCTTCAATCTAGTGCCCCACCCCCTCTCCAGGGGTCCCGAGGATGCCCACAGTCTGCCCCACCCGCTCCCCTCTCCTTTCCCTCCCTGGGCTGCCACCTGCACAGCGCTGGAGGGGCTGGCAGGAGTTCTGGAACTGGGGGCACAGCGATCCGCATGGCCGTGACAGAGGCAGCTCCCTTGCAGACGCAACTGGGACACAGCGTAGTAGGCGCTAGGAGGGTGGTAGCCCCTCTGGGGCACAGGCGCCAGCTTGGTGAAGTTGACCCTCAAGTTGGTGATCTCCCCCAGCTCTGCAGGGAACAAACAGCAAGGAGGGAAGGGGCAGGTATGGGGGAGAAAGGAAAAAAAAAATTTAGACGCAGAGTCTCCTAGGGCAGGATGATAAGGAAAGGAACTCTGGTCTTACTACCCATCTTCCCCAAGCCTCCCATAATGAAAAGACCCCCACAACCCTGACTCGGGCCTTTTTAGTGGCTAGGCCAGCACCATACCCCTATGAGCTTAAGCAGGGCCAGTGTTCAATCCAACCACACTGACAGGCAGCAAAGACTCAGAAACATCCACGACCTGAGCTGCAAGCCTATTTTGTTCTCTACCCACAGTCCCAAGGGCTAGAGGAGTAGCCACACTGACCTTGAATTTTTGACTTTGTGTGGCTGGGATCCCAGAGGCTAAATCCATAAGGTTGAGCTGGACCTGCAGAGAGTGGGGGTAAGGGGAGACCCAGGAAGAGGTGAGCTGTGGCCAAGCCCAGAAGTCCTCTTTTCCATCTGATGCCCTGCCAAATGTCTTGAGGGTGTCCAGAGGGCTCCTTCCCAGGTGGCATGGTGGTAAACATATGCCTGCCGATGTGGAGCCACAAGAGATGTGGGTTTGATCCCTGGGTTAGAAAGATCCCCTGGAGGAGGAAATGGCACCCCAGTCCAGCATTCTTGCCTGGAGAATCCCATGGACAGAGGAGCTTGGAGAGGACAGAGGACCCCTACAGTGTGTGGGGTCGCAGCCAGACATGACCGAGCGTGCACTCACACATACGTCTCCTAGGGGGTCACTGTTGGGGAGCTCAGGAAAGACAGCAAGGCTCTGCCCGAAGGAGGGGGAGGGTTCTCACAGATTCCCCAAAGCCTGGTGACCACGTGAGTGACCAGAAGTGGGAAACCTCTCCCCATGCCTGTTTTTCAAAGTGCCCTTTCCTACCTTGGCCCCATTCGGGCGTCCATTAGGCCTCTGGGGCAAAGTCTGGCACCGAGCGTCCTGCCAGCCCTGGGGTTGGCCCTGGCGGACCCAGGGAAAGGTGGAGCCGCAGTCGGCAGCCAGGTACTGGTATACCTGCCAAGTCTTGCCAAAGTCCGAGGAGCGCTCGATCAGCATGCCAGCAGGCACAGGCCCCTGCAGGGACACACGGGGTGGGAGGGGACCTGAGTGACCCCGCCTGGGGGACACGGTCACAGAAAGATGCTCTCAAGTGCTGGCGGCCCCTGAGAACCACAGTGAGGAGGGGGAAGGGAGGGCTGCACTGAGCAAGTGGGCTCAGAGGCACTGCGGTCCGATCCTCCTGGCAAACCAGGGGCCCCAGCAGGTTTTCCCTGCTTCTGCAAAGTGAGAGAAAACAGATCTGACTTCCAGAAGGCACAATCCCTACTCAGCCTACCACCCAGGCAGTCAGGCCAGAACATTCTCCCACTGGGCTTCCTAGAGCCAAACACTGATTCTGTCCTTTCCTCTTTTTCTCCCACATCCATGGTCAGAGCTCAGGCCCCTGATCACGCTGAGCCTGGATTCCTGCAACAGCCTGGAACTCAAGCCCAGCCTCCGCCCAGGCTTTCCAAGCCACGCCCCCACACTTCACCTGCAGGGTTATCTGATCACGTTGCTCCCTGCATGAGACCCTTCGACAGGTCTGCACTGGCCTACTTCTGCCCTCAGTGATTCCATCCATTTCTCACGGCTTTCTGTGTTGTCTTTATGCTGACAGTTCCCAGCTTGGAAAACTTTCGGTTCCAAAACCCAACCTCCACACAAAGAGAACTTGCTTTCTAAAATGTAAAATGGGCTGTGACTCTTCTCTCTTCAAAACCTTCCAATGGCTTCCCCACTCTCTTTCTTTCCAAGCTTTATTGAGATATTATGGATGTGTAATACACGCCAGTTTAAGGTGTATCAAATGTGATTATTTGATAGTCATATATATTACAGAATGATTATTACAATAAGGTGAGTTAACACGTCTATCCTCCTACATAATAATCTTTTCCTGTGTCATGATAACACTTCAGGTTTACTCTCTTAACAACTTCCAGGTGTCTAGTACAGTGTTAATAATTATAATCGTTACCACGTTGTCCGTTAGATCTTCAGAATGTATTCCTCTTATACCTGGACCTTTATATTCTATGAGCAGCACCCCCTGCCCATTTCTTCCTCCCTCCAGCGCTGGCAATCACCATTTTCGTCTCTACGTTGATGAATTCAGGTTTTTAAGGTTCCCTATATAGGGCTTCCCTGGTGGCTCAGATGGTAAAGCGTCCGTCTGCAATGCAGGAGACCCAGGTTCAATCCCTGGGTTGGGAAGATCCCCTGGAGAAGGAAATGGCAGCCCACTCCAGTACTCTTGCCTGGAAAATCCCATGGACAGAGGAGCCTGGTAGGTGACAGTCCATGGGGTTGCAAAGTGTCAGTCACGATTGAGTGACTTCACTTTCACTTTCTTTCATATATGTGAAGACGTGTAGTATTCATCTTTCTGTCTTAGTTCACTTAGCAGAATGCCCTCAAAATCCATTCATGTTGTCCCAAGATCTCCCTCTCTCTTCACGGCTGAATATTCTACTCTGTGTGTGTACATGTGTGTGGGGGGTGTGTGTACATACATGTGTGCACATGTGTTGTGTGTACATGTGTGTGGTGTGTACGTGTGTGTCATACATGTGTGTGTGTGTGCACGCGCACATGACCTTTCTTTACCCATTCATCCACTGATAGACACTTAGGTTCTTTGCATCTCCTGGTTTTGTGGATAATACTGCAATGAACATGGGCGTTACAGACATCTCTTTGAGACAGTGACTTCATTTTCCTCCAGTATACAACCATAAGTGGGATTGCAGGATCATATAGTAGACATTTTTTCTAATAACTTTTTGAGGAACTTTCATACTGCTTTCCACAGTGGCTGCACCAGTCTACATTCCCTCTAAGAGTAAACAAGTGTTCCCTTTTCTCCACATCCTCACCAACACTTACTTCATCTATTTTGGCCGCGCCACACGGCTTGCGGGATGTTCCCTGACTACGGGGATTAAACCCGGGCCATGGCAGTGAAAGCCTGGAATCCTACCTGCTACGCCACCCGGGGACCCCCTGATCTTGCTGATAGCCATTCTGACAGGTGTGAAGTGACGGCTCACTGTGGTTTCCACTAGCTTTTCCCTGATGGCTAACGATGCTGAGCATCTTTTCATGGACGCGTTGGCCCTCTGTACGCCCTCCTTGGAGGATTACCTATCCAAGTCCTCTGCTCACTCTTCTTGAATAAATCTGAACCCTGACCACGCCACTGTGCACCTCCGTCTCCTCACGCCCTCAGTCACAGCCTGTTTGCCCCCTCCTCAGAGCCTTTGCTCACACGGCTTCCTTGGCCTGGGATACTCCTCTCCCCTGGTGGGTCCTTTCTTTGGTTCTCAGCTAGATGTCATTTCTTCACAGAGATCTTTTTATCCCCACCTAACCTGCGTTCTCCTGCCCACACTCTGCCCACCCATCACATCATTTCCTATTCTGGGATCTCATTTGCTGCGATTGTAGATGTCACCACAATTTCCCATTGCTTATTCACTGGTTTCCTGTTTTGTTTTTTTCTCTTTCTCCCCAAGACCAGGGTTTCCCAACCTTGGCACTGTTACTATCTGGAGTTGCATAATGCCTTGCCATGGGGACTGTCCTCGTCATTATAGGATGGTTAGCAGCAGCCCCTGACCTCCACTCACTAGATGTCAATATCATGCCCACAGCTATACCAACCACAAATTGGTCTATAAATGGCCAAAAATAACCTGGTTGAGAACCACGACAGTAAACCACAGGCACCCCCTGTCTAGCTGGTTCACAGTTGCACCCCCAGCATCTAGCACATAGTAGTCATTCAGTGCATCTGTTGAATGAATACACGAATCTTTCACCCACTCTCCGCCCCATTTACATCTGTGAACTCATCCCTCTTCAGTCTGTAGCCTTGCATATCCTTGCCTCTCGCCACCATATTCACATTTGCCCTTCCAGACCCTGTGTGCATTCTTCTGCCCCCTACCCAAATTATATGCATCCTCATGAGGAGCTACCCTGTGTCCGAGGTCAGGGGTGGCGACCGGGAGAAGCAACCTCACACCCAAGGCCAGGAGTGGTGACCCTGAGGAGCCACCCAGAGCCCGAGGCCAGGGGCGGCATCTGGGAAGAGCTACCCACGCCCAAGGCCAAGGCCGGTGGCTGGGAGGAGCAACACGAGGAGCGGTGGCTATGCAGGACAGGCGCAGGAGGGCCTAGAGGAGCTATCCCACATTGAAGGTCAGGAATGGCAGAGATAAGGAGATACCCCGCAGTAAGGACACACCCCTCGTCCAAGGTAAGGAGCAGCAGCTGTGCTTTGCTAGAGCAGCCGTGAAGAGATACCTCACACCCAAGGTAAGAGAAACCCAAGTAAGATGGTAGGTGTTGCAAGAGGGCATCAGAGGGCAGACACACTGAAACCATACTCACAGAAAACTAGTCAATCCAGTCACACTAGGACCACAGCCTTGTCTAACTCAATGAAACCAAGCCATGCCCATGGGGCAACCCAAGACGGGCAGGTCATGGTGGAGAGGACTGACAGAACGTGGTCCACTGGAGAAGGGAATGGCAAGCCACTTCAGTATTCTTGCTTTGAGAACCCCATGAACAGTATGAAAAGGCAAAATGATAGGATCCCAAAAGAGGACCTCCCCAGGTCATTAGGTGCCCAATATGCTACTGGAGATCAGTAGAGAAATAACTCCAGAAAGAATGAAGGGATGGAGCCAAAAGCAAAAACAATACCCAGTTGTGGATGTGACTGGTGATAGAAGCAAGATCCGATGCTATAAAGAGCAATATTGCATAGGAACCTGAAATGTCAGGTCCATGAATCAAGGCAAATTGGAAATGGTCAAACAAGAGATGGCAAGGATGAACATCGACATTCTAGTAATCAGCGAACTAAAATGGACTGGAATGGGTGAATTTAATTCAGATGACCATTATATCTACTACCGCAGGCAGGAATCCCTCAGAAGAAATGGAGTAGTTATCATAGTCAACAAGAGTCCAAAATGCAGCACTTGAATGCAGTCTCAAAAATGACAGAATGATCTCTGTTCGTCTCCAAGGCAAACCATTCAATATTACAGTCATCCAAGTCTATGCCCCAACCAGTAACGCTGAAGAAGCTGAAGCTGAATGGCTTTATGAAGACCTACAAGACCTTTTAGAACTAACACCCCAAAAAGATGTCCTTTTCATTACAGGGGACTGGAATGCAAAAGTAGGAAGTCAAGAAACACCTGGAGTAACAGGCAAATTTGGTCTTAGAATGTGGAATGAAGCAGGGCAAAGACTGATAGAGTTTTGCCAAGAAAATGCACTGGTCATAGCAAACATCCTCTTCCAACAACACAAGAGAAGACTCTACACATGGACATCACCAGATGGTCAACACCGAAATCAGACTGATTATATTCTTTGCAGCCAAAGATGGAGAAGTTCTATACAGGCAACAAGAACAAGACCAGGAGCTGACTGTGGCTCAGATCATGAGCTCCTTATTACCAAATTCAGACTCAAATTGAAGAAAGTAGGGAAAAGCGCTACACCATTCAGGTATGACCTAAATCAAATCCATTATGATTATACAGTGGGAGTGAGAAATAGATTTAAGGGCCTAGATCTGATAGATAGAGTTCCTGATGAACTATGGAATGAGGTTCATGACATCATACAGGACACAGGGATCAAGACCATCCCCATGGAAAAGAAATGCAAAAAAGCAAAATGGCTGTCTGGGGAGGTCTTACAAATAGCTGTGAAAAGAAGAGAGGTGAAAAGCAAAGGAGAAAAGGAAAGATATAAGCATCTGAATGCAGAGTTCCAAAGAATGGCAAGAAGAGATAAGAAAGCCTTCTTCAGCGATCAATGTGAAGAAATAGAGGAAAACAACAGAATGGGAAAGACTAGAGATCTCTTCAAGAAAATTAGAGATACTAAGGGAACATTTCATGCAAAGATGGGCTCGATAAAGGACAGAAATGGTCTGGACCTAATAGAAGCAGAAGATATTAAGAAGAGGTGGCAAGAATACACAGAAGAATTGTACAAAAAGATCTTCACAACCCAGATAATCATGATGATGTGATCAGTCATCTAGAGCCAGACATCTTGGAATGTGAAGTCAAGTGGGCCTTAGAAAGCATCACTATGAACAAAGCTAGTGGAGGTGATGGAATTCCAGTTGAACTGTTTCAAATCCTGAAAGATGATGCTGTGAAAGTGCTGCACTCAATATGCCAGCAAATTTGGAAAACTCAGCAGTGGCCACAGGACTGGAAAAGGTCAGTTTTCAATCCAATCCCAAAGAAAGGCAGTGCCAAAGAATGCTCAAACTACTGCACAATTGCACTCATCTCACATGCTAGTAAAGTAATGCTCAAAATTCTCCAAGACAGGCTTCAGCAATACGGGAACCATGAACTCCCTGATGTTCAAGCTGGTTTTAGAAAAGGCAGAGGAACCAGAGATCAAATTGCCAACATCTGCTGGATCATGGAAAAAGCAAGAGAGTTCCTGAAAAATATCTATTTCTGCTTTATTGACTATGCCAAAGCCTTTGACTGTGTGGATCACAATAAACTTTGGAAAATTCTGAAAGAGATGAGAATACCAGACCACCTGACCTGCCTCTTGAGAATTCTGTATGCAGGTCAGGAAGCAACATGGACATGGAACAACAGACTGGTTCCAAATAGGAAAACGAGTACGTCAAGGCTATATATTGTCACCCTGCTTATTTAACTTCTATGCAGAGTACATCATGAGAAATGCTAGACTGGAAGAAACACAAGCTGGAATCAAGATTGCTGGGAGAAATATCAATAAAATATCAATAGCCTCAGATATGCAGATGACACCACCCTTATGGCAGAAAGTGAAGAGGAACTAAAAAGCCTCTTGATGAAAGTGAAAGAGGAGAGCGAAAAAGTTGGATTAAGGCTCAACATTCATAAAACGATGATCATGGCAGCCGGTCCCATCACTTCATGGGAAATAGATGGGGAAACAGTGGAAACAGTGTCAGACTTTATTTTGGGGGGCTCCAGAATCACTGCAGATGGTGACTGCAGCCATGAAATTAAAAGACACTTACTCCTTGGAAGAAAGGTTATGACCAACCTAGATAGTATATTCAAAAGCAGAGACATTACTTTGCCGACTAAGGTCCATCTAGTCAAGGCTATGGTTTTTCCTGTGGTCATGTATGGATGTGAGAGTTGGACTGTGAAGAAGGCTGAGTGCCGAAGAATTGATGCTTTTGAACTGTGGTGTTGGAGAAGACTCTTGAGAGTCCCTTGGACTGCAAGGAGATCCAACAAGTCCATTCTGAAGATCAACCCTGGGATTTCTTTGGAAGGAATGATGCTAAAGCTGAAACTCCAGTACTTTGGCCATCTCATGCAAAGAGTTGACTCACTGGAAAAGACTCTGATGCTGGGAAGGATTGGGGGCAGGAGAAGAAGGGGACGACCAAGGATGAGGTGGCTGGATGGCATCACAAACTCGATGGACGTGAGTCTGAGTGAATCCCAGGAGATGGTGATGAACAGGGAGGCCTGGAGCGACTGAACTGAACTGAACTCCTGCTTCTTGGGCTTTGTACTTTGCTGCTCTTTTTACCTGGAATGAACTTAACCTTCACCTGGCTATTACTGGTCTAAGAAGTTTCATCTTCCCATGGGTGCATTCTCTGACCATCCCCATCAAAGAGAGATGAAGCTGGGTGCCCCCTTGCTAATGTCCCTAGTACTTCTTCCTACCAACATCAGAGCACATGTCCCACTGTCTTGCTACTGGTTCTTTGTCTTCCCTATATATACCAAAGCAATTTGAGGATTGTGATCTAGTTTTATTCAGCTGTTTAACAGCATATAATCTATGTTCAATATGTGTGTAGCAAGAATGGACAAATAAATGAATGGGTGACGACAAAGCAATGAGACTATGAGTATCCATCGAAATGAATGTTGCCCTTCAAAGTTGTCACCATTAGAGACTGGGCATTTATTCAAGTGGCTCTAGCATTTCTCAAAATACTGGAGACCTATTCTTGAGGCTTCCTTGGTGACTCAGAAGGTAAAGAATCTGCCTGCAATGCAGGAGACCCCTGCACTGGGTCAGGCGTCTTCCCTGGGTCAGGAAGATCCCATGGGGAAGGGAATGCAACCCATCCAATATTCTTGCCTAGAGAATTCCACAGACAGAGGAACCTGGTGGGCTACAGTCTATGGAGTTGCAAAGAGTTGGACATGACTGAGCAACTAACACTTTCACTTTTATCATTCTTGAGGTGAGGTTCTTACAGCAACTTCCTCAGTCATATAGGATATTAGGTCCTATTGCTTTATAGTCACAGCTCAACATTACCTATCCTGATCATCTATTCTCATCAACCAAGCTTTATCATTAAATATTTGACTATTTCTGTAGAAAGAATAAAGTCAAATCTCTGTAAAGGAAAACCAAAGACCCTGTCACAAATGAATGAAAATGTTCCCTCCAAAAGGCATATCTCCAAAGGCTAGACTCAAAGCAAAGCCTGACAAGTAATGGCACTGAATGAGCCAGTGGCTCTGAAAGCACATCTCACATGTGGCGTGGCCAGTTCCTTGCTGTTGGTTAAACTCAATCTCACCAGCAAAGTTATTAAAATAAAGTATACCAAGAATACGCAACTGTTTAAGTGGCTATTACACAAGTGTATAGGTAGAATTGGTCCTGGAAGAGCTGAATTAATTAGATGGGCTAAGGATGGGAGGTGCAGAGAGGTAGAGGATAACAAGGGGCCTGGAGGTGCCACTGATCTCCCGGAAGTGGTACCTCTGCTGTCCCCATGATATAGGCTCAGGGTTAAGCCCCAACCTGAGGAAGGGAGACCCACCTCGCATGTGGTACCATCACATCCAGCCTGAGGAGACAAGGACCCTGGGCTCCCCATGAGTCCAAGCCCACATGGCCCAGAGTCCCCACTCTCTTATCCACTGCCATACCCAGGAAACACACCTTAAAATCCATCATGATGTCCTGAAGCTGGAATTTCCTGTCCAGATCCAGCTGCAGAAAGACAGGGCTCACATCTGGAAAGACACAAAACCCAGGAACTTTAGAACAGAGACTGTCTACCTTCCCAGGTTCCAGGAAATCTAACTCTGACTTTCCCATCTCCCTCTCAGAAAGGCATGGTACCAGTAGGTTTCTACTTACAGCACCTATTCAAGATCCCATGTCTTCTCAGCCAAATTTCCTTCCCACTGTCCCTTGATGTCTTTAAAACCTTTAGACTTTCAACTCCTCAGCCCAGCACAGATCTGTTCCCAAAGCCCAATTCCTTCAGCAAGCCCACTATGACCAAGTAGGATGAAATAAAGGCATTTCTCTCTCTTCTTACCTTTCACTAACCTCCAATAAATTCTTCTACCTACAACATCTGAAAGGCCTCAGATACAAAGACAGAAGGTTCTGCTCACAAACCACCTATGTCCCACCACCATAAGAAAGATGTGGGAAAACCCAAAGGGCCCCAGGGTGCCCTGCACATCCTACGGGAGCCTCACGCATGGGCTCCTGGAGGCGGCAGCAGGCGCTACCGTTCTGTGACTGCCACCAGCGCATGGGGCCCGAGGATGAAACCACGTTCTCCACTCGGTGACCGTTGTAATTGTGAGCCAGCCTGGAGTCACACTTGCAGCATTTCATCTGCCACTGCAGGAGACATCAGAGACTCAGAGGTGAGGCCTTTGTATACTGGGAATTCTCCCTTGTATACTGAGAGCCTAGAACATTCTCTCCATGGAAATGCTCCCCTAAGGGATTAATGGATTTCATTAATACATTTAGAATGACCAACCTCTCAAAACAAGACTACCTGGTCATCTTTCCATTTAAGTCCTCTGTGTCAGCCTCCAACACATAGCTAAGTAAATAATAAATAGATGCTGTGACTAGGAGAGAATTTTTGTATAAATTGTAAAAATGAATTTTTGTATATGACCTTGCCTCAGAGAGAAATATGAAGAGTGCTAAGGGCAAAAAGAAGAAAGAAGGACAAGCTCACATTGATTTAGTAGCCTAGCAGGCTACAGTCCATGGGGTCAGACATGACTTAGTGACTAAACTACCACCACCACCACGTCCTCGGTGTAGGCTGGAGAGTTTTATAGCTCATCTCACTGAATCCTGGCAGCCTGGGAAAAGTAGAGTTTCTTAGGATTAGAAAAGGGGGCAGGAAAAAGGATAAGGGAATTTGGGGTTCTAGTCCTAGCTCTCCTCTGTCAATTGAGTGGATATTGAAGGAGAGTCATTCAATCATTTCACAATATTCATTAAGGCCATACTGCATCCTAGACCCTGCTCTGGGCTCTGAAGTTGTAATAGTGAACAAAACAAAGACCCAGCCATCAGGAAGCCAATGTTCTAGTCCCATTTAGATGATCTTAAAGGCCTTCCAGCCCTTGACCTCTGGGACTTGAGGATCTTTCCCAGTTTGGCATCCCCTACCCACAGGAGTCATGTATGGATATGAGAGTTGGACTATAAAGAAAGCTGAGCACAGAAGAACTGAAGCTTTTGAACTGTGGTGTTGGAGAAGACTCTTGAGAGTCCCCTGGACTCCAAGAAGATCCAATCAGTCAATTCTAAAGGAAATCAGTCCTGAATATTCATTGGAAGGACTGATGCTGAAGTTGAAACTCCAATACTTTGGCCACTTGATGTGAAGAACAAACTCATTGGAAAAGACCCTGTTGCTGGGAAAGATTGAAGGCGGAAGGAGAAGGGGATGATAGAGGATAGATAGATGGTTGGATGGCATCACTGACTCGATGGACATGAGTTTGAGTAAACTCCAGGAGATGGTGATGGACAGGGAGGCCTGGGGTGTTGCAGTCCATGGGGTCGCAAAGAGTCAGACACGACTGAGTGACTGAACTGAGCTGAACTGACTCACAGGAGAGAAGCTCAGGGTGTCCAACCAGATGGAGCTTTGTAGGCAGGTGTCCCAATGCCAGGAAGGCAGAGGAAGTCTGCAGCCCTGGGGCTGAAGGCAGGATCTCTTCCCCATGAAGATCTGGGTTAAAGTAGGCAGCCAAGGAGGAAATAGCCTCACCAGGGAGGTCCCCCAAAACATCACCTTCCCTGGTCTGCCCATGCCCTGGAGTGAGACAAGAGACAGAACTGAACCCCATGGGCTCCAGAGCAGGGCAGAGATCATCAAGGAAAAGAACACAGCCAGAGGATTGGCCCTTGTTCTTTTAGTTTGTCCATAATGTGTGAATGTGCATCTATTTGCATATGTTTGCATGTGTTTGCCCTGGTGCATACGCACGCACACACACCCCCACAGAGACATCACGACTTTGCCTAGGTTCTTCATGCAACACACACAAAACCTGTTTTCTCTGAGTAACCACAGTCCCAAACCTCGTGTCCAGCAGAAAGAACACTTTTCAGAGGGCTCCAGATTGACACACGTTAAAGCAAGGCTTGGACGAGAACCTCCCTGAATTGCAAGTCCTTCTGGGCAGAGGCGACTGTACCTCCCCACACTCCCTGCCTCTGTTTCCCCTAAGCCTCCACCCAGAAGAACCAGGAGAAAGCTCAGCCAGCCATCTCTGAGGCCTTGCAGCCCCTGAACCTTGGTCCCCTCGAGGGAAGACCCTGAGCTGGGGAGGATGATCCATCAAAATAGGTGACGTCTGCTGAACCTGTGAAGCTGACAGCTCAGTCCCGGAGGGAAGAGTTAACGTGCCAAGCCTGCGCCTTGAGTTACAGAAACGCTTCACCCAACACTGCTCTTCCCCCAGCGCCACTGAGCAAAGCCTGGAATGGTGGACGGTGCCGGAGGGGGAGCCAGGAGTCCTGGCTCTGTGAGCCTCTGCTTCCCACCCCATTTTCCAGCTCCCACCACCAATCTGCAAAACAAGAGGATTGTCCCCTTCCTGGAGTTTGGAGGTGTCCTCATCACTTCCCCAACGTGCTTTATTAAACAATAATTTTGGTATGATATAAATGAACCTATTTACAAAATGGAAATGCACTCACAGACATAGAGAGTAGACTTATGGTTACCAAAGGGGAAAGGTGTAGGAAGGGCGTGGGGGGCGGTTAAATTAGGAGTTTGGGATTAGCAGATACCAGCTATTACATAGAAAACAGATAAACAACAAGGTCCTGCTGTATAGCGCAAGGAACTATAGTCAATATCCTCTGATAAACTGTAATGAAAAAGAATTTTAAATGATTATGAAATACTTAAAAAAATATTGTGGGGAGATGCTTAGTGCTCACATGATGGCTGGCAGGCATGCCTTATATAAAACAGCAGCCACTGCCCGCCCTTTGCCAGGCTGCATTCTTCTTCCTAGTAGCATCTCCACTTGACATACTGTTCACTGAGTGTCCATGCACTTGCTCACAGTGCTTACTTGCCGTCTGCCTCCCCTGTTGGAATGGACTCCACAAGGGCAGAGCTTACTTTCCTTTATGCTGTACTCCAGTGCTGAGCAGTGCCCAGCACTTAGTAGGCCCTCTGTAGAGACTTTTGGAATGAATAGTGAATGCTCACAGAGAAGGCAATAGCAACCCACTCCAGAGTTCCTGCCTGGAGAATCCCAGGGACAGAGGAGCCTGGTGGGCTGCTGTCTGTGGGGTTGCACAGAGTTGGACACGACTGAAGCGACCTAGCAGCAGCAGCAGTAAATGCTCAGGAAAGGCTAGCATTTATATTATTGCTTGACCCTCCCTTCCTGGGAGTTTAAAGAAACGGGCGAGGGAGTGAGGAGGTGACCAAAATCAACAAATGACTGGCGTGCCAACCACGTGCTAGGTGCTGTATCAAGAGTTTCAGTGCAATAATCTATTTAAGCCTGACAACCACCCTACGTGTGGTATTATTCCCATTGCAGGTGTGAGAAGGCTGAGGCTCCATGAGGCTCTGTGGCTTTCCCGCTGACTGATGGCCAGTGCCAGCATCAGTGCCAGACAGGATCCCTCCCCACACCTTCTCTTCTCCTCCCCTCCTCTTGTCTCTCTCTCCTCCCCTCCGTCCCTCCCTCTCTGCCATCCTCTCCACTAGGAAACCATTTGGGTGTACCACCATCGTGGGAAGGAAACATGGTCAAGGGTGACCATCTCTGTCTCACCCACAGGGTTCGGTCTGACCCTGAGGCTGACCACAACAGAGAAAATGCTCTGGGAAAAAGCTGGTTTGTCATGCTAACCTCGTTCAGTTAGCACAGAGACTGCAGGGATGTCAGTGGCTAACACAAACACCTAAGCACTTAAAATAATCCTTTCTGGGCAAAAGCCGCCTCTTGCTGGCATCTGAGTCTCCTCCAGGATCCTATTCTGACCCCTGGCAGCAGGCTTGCCCCTCCTCCCAGCTCTGCCCAGCCTCTCAGAGGCAAACTTCTCCACCACCCATCCTCTGTCTGCGCTCAGCACATGTCCCTTGGGAGAGACAGGGGCCAGCTGCCTTCCGGTGACCTGTCATCTGAGCTCCTCTGGGCTTGCTGGGAACGGATCCCAGCCTGTTCTCTGGCCAAGAGAGTGCCAGAAACAAGGCTCGTTTTTTGCTTGGGCCGTGGGACACAGGAGCTAGAACAGCCCAACCTGAGACTCAGGAAATGCCTTTGATATTCCCAAATGATGGAATATTATGTAACTTTTGAAAAGACTGTTGACAGAAAGATTTTAATTGCATGGGGAAATGCTTACAATGTTTCATGAAAAAAAAATTATAATGTTTTATGAAAAAAGTTGGGCCTAAGTTTGTATATACACCATGATCACAAATACATATTTTTTAAGGAATCAGTAGGTAGAAGGCAGTGCACCAATATATTAGGTTGAACCAAATGAAATGGCTGATATTCAGCTATCTTGACCTACAAAATGGCAACTACATACAGCTTAACCTAATTACCTCTGAGAAATGAGATTACAGGTAACTTTTTTTCTCGGTTATTTTTTAATAACTTTCAATGCCTATATTAACGTTTATATCCAGGCCTTGTTTTAAACAAATGAAGTGGCTCAGAGGTTAAAGTATCTGCCCGCAATGCAGGAGACCTGGGTTCAGTCTCTGGGTCGGGAAGTTCCCTGGTGAAGGAAATGGCAACCCAGTCCAGTACTCTTGCCTGGAGAATCCCAAGGACGGAGGAGCCTGGTGGGCTACAGTTCACGGGGTCGCAGAGTCGGACATGACTGAGTGACTTCACTTACTCAGCACGGGCTTGCCACCCTGAGTCCTCCCTGTCTTCACTGTCAGTCTGGGGCACCCCAGGCCTCCACCACCTGCCTCCCCATGTACAGACAGTGATGACGGATCAGATGGCCTCCTGGACACCTATGTGCCTTCATCACAGTAGCGTAGCTAAAGGAGGGTTTATCTCAATCCTCAGACACAGCCTAAGCCACCAGGCTTGGGACAGGTGTTTTAAGCAGCTCTGCTTGTCAACCAGCTGGAGGGACGGAGGCTCAAATTAGGGCGGCTTATGGCACAAGTCCACATGAAGACAAGCTGCCAATTCCTTCTCTTTCTGGGCCTCAGTTTCCCTTTCTATTTTATTCTTGCAGTACGTGTGTAAGAGTGTGTGTGTGAGTGTGTGTGTGTATGTGTGAAAGAGAGAGATTCTCAGCACAAGGCCCTTCCCCTCATGTATGTTACGTGCCTCTGTCTCTCCTGGAGATGGAAGCTCCCAGCCGCAGCTGCCTCCCTCTCCAAGGTCATTTGGCCAGCGCTCCCCTGGCCGGGCTACCTCAGACACGCAGTGTTATTATCCACTCAGCCTGTCAGGCCTCCAGCCAGCTTGGCTCCTGCTCATTCTCCGTCTGGAAAGGCTGGGCCTCTTCCCTTATCCTGGAGCTTTCTAGAAGCTCAGCAGTCTGGCTGGAAGACAAACCAGAGAACTATGGGAGGGCAAAGGAGATAGCAGGAAGCCTCAATCACAGTGGAGAGTGTGGAACAAGGAAGGCAAAGCAAATCAAAGCTCTGTGTCTTAGCAGAAAAGGGAGCGAATTCTGGAGGGAAATGGGAAAACAGGCTCTGCTTAGCCATGGCCAGCTCCCTCCCCCAAGCAGGTCAGAGACGGCCTATGTCCATCTAAGGAGCTGGAGTCAGGGTCACGGCTGCCAGCCAGGGCCGAAAGAAAGACAGCCGGAATCCAAAAAAGAAAAATGCAGCTGCCTACAAGACATTCCCCCTACCTCACTCCCTCATTGGCAAAATGCAGGGGTGGGATGAGATAATGAAGCTCCTTCTTGCTCTAACATGCTATTAGAATTCTCCCCAACTCCAGCTTATCTGCTCAGAGGTTAAAGATACTCCAAACAAGAATGCAGAAGAAGCAAGAGAAAAATAAGATGTTGGCCAAACATGGTGCTGGAGAAGCACTCTTCCCAGCAAAGTGAGCAGGGAAAGATGGGACCCTGAAGGCCTTGGTCAGCAAAGTCCCCACTAGACTCCCACTGCGATCCACGTGTGTGTGCATGCTCAGTCATGTCTGACTCTTTGCAACCCCATGGATCATAGCCCAGCAGGTTCCTCTATCCGTGGGATTTCCCAGGTAAGAATGCTGGAGTGGGCTACCATTTCCTACTCTAGGAGATCTTCCTGACCCAAGGATCAAACAGGCATCTCCTGAGTCTCCTACTTGGCAGGCAGATTCTTTAACACTGAGCCATCTGGGAAGCTCCTGTGATCCACAAGCCTCATCATTTATACGTCAATGTATATTTCCAGCAAAGGTGAAAAATCAGGGCCTGTTTTGGGGCCAGGTGGGAGTCGAGCCCCAGTGCTACGAAGCACTGTCATGAACTAACATCTTGACCAAAGCCTTAACTCATACAACTCTTATCTCCATTGAAACCAAGTTCAGAAAGCTCAGTTCTGAAGCTGAAGACAAAAATGATCAATGCCACAACACTCCAAAATTATACTACACGAGTATAATAGCTGGGAAAAAGAAGAGAAGCTAAAGGCAAAGGAGAAAAGGAAAGATATACCCATCTGAATGCAGAGTTCCAAAGAATAGCAAGGAGAGAGAAGAAAGCCTTCCTTGGTGATCAGTGCAAAGAAATAGAGGAAAACAATAGAAAGGGAAAGACTAGAGAAGATCTCTTCAAGAAAATTAGAGATACCAAGGGAATATTTCATGAAAAGATGGGCACAATAAAGGACAGAAATGGTATGGTCCTAACAGAGGCAGAAGATATTAAGAAAAGGTGGCAAGAATACACAGAAGAACTATACAAAAAGATCTTCATGACCCAGATAACCATGATGGTGTGATCACTCACCTAGAGCCAGACATCTGGGAATGCAAAGTCAAGTGGGCCTTAGGAAGCCTCACTATGAACAAAGCTAGTGGAGGGGATGGAATTCCAGTTGAGTTATTTCAAATCCTGGAAGATGATGCTGTGAAAGTGCTGCACTCAATATGCCAGCAAATTTGGAAAACTCAGCAGTGGTCACAGGACTGGAAAAGGTCAGTTTTCATTCCAATCCCAAAGAAAGGCAATGCCAAAGAATGCTCAAACTACCGCACAATTGCACTTATCTCACACACTAGCAAAATAATGCTCAAAATTCTCCAAGCCAGGCTTCAACAACACATGTTGGGAGTTGGTGATAGATAGGGAAACCTGGTGTGCTACAGTCCATGGGGTCACAAAGAGTCAGACATGACTGAGCAACTGAACTAAAATGAGGCTCTGACCTGAGCATGATATATACATTATCTCATTTTATCCTTCCAAAATCTCTGAGGTAGGCATACTGGATCAAAAGTGGGTATCTTCATTTGACAGATTAGGAAGGCAAGTCCTAGAGAAGCTAAGAAATGTGTTCAAATCCATAGGACTAGGAAGAGAAGAAGCAGGAATTCTGTTCCCTGGCTCTCTGTCTCCAAACCTTCTCATCCTGTAGGGTTTCAAGGGACACAGCTGTCACGTGACAACCATGGGACCTTGCAGAGACTAGAGTTGGTTTTCAGGATGCTCCTTCTCTTCACCCCTAGTAAGGGCAACCTCACTCCCCGCCCAGACTTCTCCAGAAACAGAGGTGTCCTCCTAGACCTGAGGGCAGATAGTTGGTTTGCATTCCTGGACCTCTGAAAACTCTACCATTGACAGTGGTTCCTTTCGCCGCTGAGGGCAAAGAAGCAAGGCACTGCCCGGAGAGCTTCTAGGGACCTGATTCAAGAAGCAACGGTGTGAGAAGCCAGGCCAACAAAGTTGTGAGGCTACCCAAGTTTGTGCCCAGGTTTCCATCCCACCTTTCTACTCTCTTCCCTCCTTTTAACCCCACAAGACACACTCCCCAGTCCAAAGCAACTAGGACCCCCAAATTTCATGTTCCACATCCCAAGTTTTGCTTCCCTCTGATAGCAACTCTTTCTCCCAGTGATCTTTTCATTTTCTGCTATTTCTTCTAAACTTACTCATTCTTGGTCTCATTCTCTTGGGACCCTTTGCAAAAGCCACAGCTAATTTTCTGATAAGCAAACCCTTGTTGAAATATAAATGATGATAGATTAATATGACGCCTTTCCCAAGGGCATCTGTATTTTAAACAAAGAACTCAACGATGTTTCATCCAAATGAAGATTCACAATGGAAGGAGCTTTGAAAGTTTCAGATCTTCTAAAATTTCCTGGGAAACAGGAGGGCAGATATTTTGGTCAGAGACAGGCTCAAAGTCCTCTGTGAGCAGAGGATAAGGACCTCAGGATGGATATGAACACATTCTCACATTCTGTGTGTACACATTAGCCATGCCGGAGGTCAAGAAAACAGATGTCTGTGAAACACAGAAAGGCAGTGGTTTCTGGGTGTGTGCCTGTGGCTGTGAGTGTGCTTATGTGGGGTGGGTGGGTGTGTGTGTGTGTGTGTGTGTGTGTGTGTGTGTGTTAGGAGGAAGGGATGTCAACTGGCTACTGCTCCTCAGCTTATTTCCAAGAGATAAAAATGACAGCTGTTTGGTTTACACAGCTAATTAACCTGAGGAATGCACTGTGTAAGACTGTTATTAAGGCAACTGGATAATTAAGTTTTCCCCCAGAAAGGGAGGGAGTGGGGGATAAATAAAGCATTTAAGGGAACAGACACAACATTGGAAGAGACTTTGTCAGGAGCAGAAATCAGGGCTGGAAAGCTTCCAAGCAAAACCCTGCTGGTCCCCAAGCAGCATGCAGCAGCCCAGAGAGGACTGAAGGTCATGGCTCAGCCCCTGCCAGGGCCCACCTGGCAGAGATCATGGCTGACCCTTGGGGTCACATGCAGCCCAGCCAGAAGCCTGGCAGACATGTGAGAGCTGAACCAACAAAGCCTGACTAACTCTCTCATTTTATAAATGGGGAAATGGCGGTCTAGATAGAAGCCGTGACCTTCTCAAGGTCACGTTCCTCCTTCTAAGTGTCAGAGGCAGGACCAGACCTAGAAAGTCTTCAGCCCCTATCAGGCAACTTCAGTAACCATGACTGCCTCTGGGTTATCCAGCAGCCAGACTGAAAATCAGATGCGCAGCGGTCAGTGGGCTGGCCCAAGGGCAGGTCAACTTCAACAATTATGCAACTGCACGTCCTGATCCAAGAAGTGCTCAGGAGAATGACTGACAGGTGAGGCGGCCTCTGCATGCAGACACAGGTCCCGGGAGGCCAGTGGGCAAGGGGCTGGGACATGTAGCCCCTTCCAGACACCAGGCCCATGGTCACTTGGCTCCTTTTTAATGTGGTCCACACAACAACCCTGGAGGAGGGCATGGCAACTACTCCAGTATTCTTGCCTGGAGAATGCCGTGGACAGAGGAGCCTGATGGGCTACAGTCCACAGGGTCACAAAGAGTTGGACACGGTGGAAGAACTCAGCATGCACGAACACAGCGACTCACTGAAGTGGGTGCTATCATCCCTCCTACTTTTCAAATAAGGATCCATGGCTTGGGGAAAGCACAGAAGGAAATGAGGGGATGGAGACACGGAAGACATTTTCATCCATGCCTTGGGCTTTAGGGGGAAACGGTACAACGAATTTACCCAGAGGTTACCTGGGAGCTGGAAGAGAGAGAGCCAGGGGACAGGGTGGGACTTCCACCTCAGGCTCTTTCGGTAGAGACCAGTCTGGGTTCAAGTCCAAAACAGTTAATGGGCAGTCAAGGCAGGGACACCTGGAACAGCAAAGCTGGGCAGGGGGTGGAGGGACAAGGCAAAGCTGGCCGAGTCCTAAGTCCATTGTCAAGGCTGCAGTATGGACACAAAGGCCAGTAGGATTAAGCCAGTGAGACAAAAGTAGGCAGAAGAGGTGATGGGCCGACGGGCTAAGATGGGCCCAGGAGAAAGCAGCCATACTCGAGGTCAGGAGCTTGGAGAGGCCGTTTGGAGCTGGAAGGCGTCCCCACTGCCCCCAAGTTTCCCCGGGTTGGCAGGGGGCAGCGAGATATGCTAAAATGTCCAAGAGTCGTGAATCCCCAGTGCACTCGCACTTACGTCACACCAGAAGGCAGGCAGGTGGGGGGCCGGGTGAGTTTACTGGGCTCAGGGCCCACCATGTCACCCCTACAAGAAACTAGAGCAGAGGCACCAACCAGGGGCTCTGACTCAAGTAAGGTGTATATATGGCAGCAGGGGCTGGCAGAGAGGGACGGGGAGGTCGGGGCTGAGCGGCAGGCCTTGGCAAGGCAGCTTCGTGCCATGCCGCCCTCCTCTCCAGCTGGGCCTGGCCACTGCAGCGCCATCTCTAGCCACTCAGAAAACTCAGTTCCTGGGCATTTCCCTCAGAAGCTTAGGGGATCCCAGCACACACCTGGACGTTCCCATGGGGATGGGGATAATAACAGATACCTCATGGAACACTGTGAAAATTAATTGAGATAATTTATATAACAGACTCAGTCTAATGCCTGAGACATAATATGTGCTTAATAAACTATAGCTTTACTATAATTATTTAATTATAAAAATAAACTTGAAAACTGAAATTAGAACTCATGAAAGTTGTATCTGGATTCCTAATTCTCATCACACAGCCCCCCGTGTGCCCAGGGAGGGTTCAGGATCCACTCGGACAGAGGAGTATCCATGCCTTCACGTACGTCTTCACTGCCAGCAACCAATGACCTCTGGGAGGGGAGGCCGGAGAGAAAGAAGGAAAGAGAAATCAGAGAAGGCAGAGAGGAGGCAGGCAGGGGAGAGAAGCTGGTTGCCCATGGTCAGCTCATTCCCAAAGAAAACTGGAGCAAAGAGTGACATGAAAGACCATTGGTCTAACACTCGTTCATGGAAGAGGAAAGCGAGATTTAGAGGGGGTGATCTTTGCCCAAGATCACACCACAAGTTAGTGGCAGACTTTGGGCTACACACTGCATTCAAGATGCCCTGTCCTCTCCTCTTCCAAGAGGTTACATGGATTTATCCCCCTGGTAGACGAGGGGAAGAAAGAACCAGTGCATCTCAACTTTCACAGCAGCAAAGTAGCTGAAATTTATCCATCCCCCGGGTTGCAAAAGTCTAGCCTTCTCTTCTGCAAACTCCTATGTGTTTTCAAACTGCTGCTTAAGAGCAGGAGAGGCAGTTGGCTCCCTGGGGCATTTGAGAGAGGCAGAGAGCGGAACGGGATGGAGTGTGGCCTAGAGGAGGCAGGTTGTCCAGGCAGGCCTGGCACTGAGCCTCTCTCAGCAGCCTCGGATCTCTGCCCAGTGTCCATCCCTGAAGGTGGCTCTGCCCAAAGAGAGGACCCAGCAGAGGACACCCTGAAAATTTTAGACATGGCTCAGTGGTACAAAACTGGAGGGTGAGTGGGAGGCGGCCGCTGGACTCATTCTGTTGCCGGGAGAGCTCCCCACTGCCAGGTTCCCTGATGCTGGTGGAGTAATCTAGGCCCACAGGGAACTCGCCTGCTGCTGGCCATCTTTCCCAACACTGTCAGATGGCCTTTCTCACATCCAAGTGGGTGAGGTGCAGAAACCACAGTCATCTCTGCACAACACCTCCAAAGCCAGGACCCAGGGTCATCTATGATCACAAGCAGCCAAGAGGACACAGGAGGCTGAGAGAGCAGTGAGGCCAGGGGTGGGGGTCAGACGCCACTGCATGGCCCTGAGGACAAGGAGCGGCGAGGGAGAGGGAACCGCGCAGACACTGCAAGCCACCTTTGTGGCCATCAGCCTCTCACTCCCTTTCTTGCTCTGTCTTTTTAATGCCAAAGATGCAGAGACTCAAGGGAAAATGACTCCCTCACTCTTTCCTGTCTAAATCTATGTATTGAGGGCCAAAAAAAAAAAAAAAAAAAGACCAAATGAGACAGGCAGCTGGGAAACAAGAAAACACTGGGTGATTTCCACCTTGGGCGACACAAGGAGCAAGGAAGACCTCAAACTTACCGAAGGGAAAAGAAAACTGAAGTTCCTACCAGAAAGGTCCAGAAGCAAAGCAGAAAACTCACAGTGGCTCTTTGAAAAATAAATCAGTTGCTTAAATAAGCAAAGCGTTCCAATGCCTGGACTTGCTCAGCTGGGTTCCTTATCAGCTGAGCTGCTGAACCTTCTTGCTAACCCCAAGTCACTTTGCCTTTACCTCACTGATCTGTGTCCTTTAATAGCAACTTGAATATTTTCCCAGGGGGAAGGATAAATTAGCACGTTGGGATTAACAGATATACACTACTGTGTATAAAATAGATAACCAACAAGGACTTACTGTATAACACAGGGAACTGTGCTCAATGTCTTCAAATAGCCTATAAGGAAAAGAAACTAAAAAAGACTATAACTGAATTACTTTGCTATAACCCGAAACTAACACAACATTATTAAGCAACTATCCTTCAAAACAAATGTCTATTAATTTTTATTGGAGGATAGTCGCTTGACAGTATTGTTCATTTCTGCTATACAGCTAAGTGAATCAGCTATATTAACACACACATATATCCCCTCTTTTTTGGATTTCCTTCCCATTTAGGCCATCACAGAGCACTGAGTTGAGCCGCACAGTCAGTTCTCATCAGTTAGTAGTGTATCTGCTTTAACCATAGTAGTGTATCTATGTCAATCGCAATCTCCTAATCCATCCCACACACAAAAAAAATTTTTTTTAATTAAAAGGAAATTCTGCAAAATAAATAAATAAATAAGTCTCCGCTTCGCCCAGGGTGGTGAAACATGCAGACCAAACCTGCAGAGACTACAATTACAAAACCTCGAAGGATCGCCTCCAGCCTACAATCATACAGTCTTCTGGTAGGCTCCAGCCCCACCCTTAGCCCAACATGGGCAGAAGAGAAGGCAGCAGAGCGTGGCCGGGGCACAGCTCCCTTCCTGCTTTGGCAAGAAGACAAGCCGTGCAAACATCCCAGCATCTGTGTGCCACCAGCCTTGACTCCGTCCATCAAAGATGGCACCTCCCCTTCCACACACCTAAAGGACCTGTCTCAATCTACTGCTTATGCCCCAGATTTGAGCGACTATCCTGCCCAGGCCCAAGGGCTGAGAAAAACTCCACCTTTATTAAGTGAAAGAGGAAAAGGAGCTGTTCAGTTATAAGTCATTTTGAGTACGTTTTTCTCTTGCCCATTGAAGGTGGAAATTCCTGAGAGGCAGAGATCCAGCCTTATGCTCTGCTTATATTCCCCACAGTGCATGGGGCTGGGCCCACACCAAATCCATTCTAAGTGTTCAGTGAACAGATGGCGGGCTCCCCCTGTGCCCCAAGCTCGCCTTCTTCCAGCCCCTGGAGGCCATGGAGGAAGAACCTACCTCGCCATACTGGGCACAGTAGGTCTCAGGCTTGGTCAGGCCACAGGTGGATGAAGCTCGGAGAAACCGGGTCCTCCCAATGAGCAGGTCCCCAACAGGTGGATAGCAGGCCCCATGGGAGCAGGCTTGCTGGGCACACAGGAGACTGGGCAAGCCTGAAATCACAGGGGGCTCAGGGGGTGCTGGGGTGCAGCCTAAAGAGAGGGCAGTCTAGCCGGCCACCTCAGTGCGCCCCAGGGCAGCAGTCATCCATCGGCAAGGCTAGAGCCTCTTCCTTGCCTTCATGCTCCAATGTACTGGTGGACGGAATAATTGAAATCCTGGTGCTGTTTGGTTTTAAAAAGCTGATTTTATAGTCTGTAACTCTCAGCTTTAAAAGAGCAGAAGTTGATCCTGAAATGTGGCATCCCTATGTGGCTTTTAGAATTGAGCTGCATACACACGCTTGGCCACAGCTCTCCTCGCCTGTTAATGGAGCAGCGCTGGCTGCTGGCCGTCCAGGGGACACAGGGAGAGACCTGCCTTCTGTCTGCTCCTTTATCTCTAAAAGTCACCCTGCCACACTTTGCAAATAACCAGCTGGTAAAGAATCCACCTGCAACACAGGAGACCCCAGTTCTATTCCTGGGTCTGACAGATCCCCTGGAGAAGGGATGGGCTCCCCACTCCAATATTCCTGGGCTCTCCTGGTGGCTCAGCTGGTAAAGAATCTGCCTTCAATGTGGGAGACCTGGGTTCGAGTCTCTGGGTTGGGAAGATCCCCGTAGAAGGGAAAGGCACTCCAGTATTCTGGCCTGGAGAATTCCATGGACTGTGTAGTTCATGGAGATACAAAGAGTCGGACACAACTGAGCGACTTTCACTTTACAGCTGCAGTTCCCCGAACATGGAGAACTCAAGCCGTGATGGCTCTGGGACCAGCGTGAGAGTGAGAGGATGGAAAATAAACTCAGCACCAGAGCACTGGGGCTGCCACAAACCACCCTCAGGTAGGAAGAAGGCATTTGGGAGCCTTTTAAGAGTCTCATCTTCTTCAGGGGCCCCCAGGACAGAGAAACCTCATGGGCATCCAGTAGATAAGGGCTCCAAACCCCAGGACCCCGGGTGATGGGCGATGTTCACACTTTGGTAGACTGTCCTCCCACCCATGGCTGGTCCCCTCTCTGCTGTATGACAGGGCCTGGAAGGACGGGAAGGGATACTCACCAAAATACAGGAGAAGGAGCGGCCTCATCTTCAGTTGACGAGGCGATCCCCACTCAGGACCTCACCTAGGGCAGAGCAAAGGAGCCTGGGTAAAGCCACACAGACCCCTAGGTTGCACTGGCCCTTTGCTGTTTCTGGAATCGAGTTTTCTCAGAAGCCTTTACTCAGGGCCTTGGCCTAAGACACTTCTGAACAGTAGGCGCATCTGTAGCCAAACCCTGGCAGACGCCAGAGGCCTGGCCCCCTGTCCCAGGCTGTCCTGGGAGAATGTCACTACATCTTCCTGGCCTCCAGCTCACCCCTCTGAAACAGACGGGGAGGGATCAACCCTGCCCTGCCCTCCATGGTCAACAGAGCAAGTTAGGGAGCCAGAAAGGTCTAGGCTCTTTGCAGAAGAAGTCTGTGACCTCAGTGTCACCCTAGGAAAGAGGACTGGCCTTTCTCAGGCCCTGGCCCACCTACAGGCCCAGTGGCGAGTGGCTCAGAGAGGCTGGTGGCCTGGAGTGGAGCCCTCTCCTGCTGGTGGCATGGTCTCCAGTATCACCCACGGCCACCCTGAGGGTGAGACTGTGGTGCCCGCATCTCTGGGCTGAGCAGGTTGTGGAATACAATGGGGAAAGAGAGGGAGGCCTGGAAGTGTTCAAAAAGTGAATGAGGAATTCATCTGAACTGGGAGCAACTCAAAATGTCTCCAGTGTGCACTGGGGCTGTAGAGGAGGGCTGGGGGTTGGGAGGCTGCAGAGCAGGGATTCTGAAGGAGGCTGGGGTGGAGGGTGATACTCGAAGGGTCCTAGAGGCAGGGAGCTGCCCTGCTGAGGCAAGCCCCACCCTGCTCATGGGGCGCCCACCTCTGCCTCGGATCAGATGCCCACTCAGCTCCAACAACAGCCACACATTCTTTTGGCCTGGATGGAGGGATGGGGGAGTGGGCAAGGCGGGGTAGGGGGACTGGGGACCCCTTGACATCTTTAAATCAAACATCTTGAGGCTTCAAACTCTTTCCCTCCAATCACATATCAGAGCAGTCAGGGGCCCAGGGAAGAGACAGGTGGCCTGAGCTCGCACAGCTAACTGTGGCCCAAGAGGAAGACCCATCATCTGGCCTCCTCCAGGGGCTGGAACCTCGCCCCTCCCTGCCTGGAACTAGGCGCTGTGAGCAGTTCTTAGAAGAGGCCAGTCCGCCCTCTCCTTCCTTCTCTGTGTCCAGCCCCAGCTCTGAATTCGCTCTCTTCTAAGTCACCAAGATGCTTATCAGATGGGAGAAAGCAATCCAAACAGTGGTAGACTCAACACCCAGCCTTTGGATCCCAGTGGGCTCATGAACTGAAGCTCCCGGGAAGAGGAAGGAATCTGGACCTGCAGCCAGGCCCCAGACACCCAGGTACACAAGCCTGGGCCCACCCCGGCCCCCCCACGGGGCAGGTGAAGACGGGTAACAGACCTTGCTCCGTGCTGCCGCGGTTTTTCTCCAGATCAACTCCTCGAGACGCTCCCCTTGAATGTGGGGGTCTCCTCTCCTGGCTCCCAGTTTTTAAACAACGGCCTCACCTCTGGAGACTCCCTGGCTGGGCGTCGCCAGCTGCAGGGCGGGACTCAGGAATCTGGCCGCTGGCACACCCGTCTGCCGTCACAGCACCCCTACCCCCACCCCAGACAGGACCAGGCAGGTGGAGGCGGTCCGGAGGCCTCACAGCAAGATCGGCAGTGCCCACCTGCTTGCTGTGGGTGGGTGGGGGGCTGCACCAGGGAAATGTGAGTGATCACAGGAGACCAGGATTCCTGGGGGCCGGTGGGGTGAGGGGGTGATGGGGCCACTTGCATTGTGACCGCTGCTGGGCTGGGTGCTTTCCCAAGGCTCGCAGAGGTCAGCCTCTCCTGGGGTCCTGGGCCACCTGGACAGAAGACCACGCAGAGAACAGAAGGATCAGGGCTTGCATATCGGGTATTACAGCCCCAGACCTGTCAGCGAGGGGAAGGGGAGAAGGCACAAACATCAAGGACCCTGGAAAGCACCAGACCCCTCCCAAGGGAAAGCAAAAGTGGAAAACCCCTGCTTCTTGCAAGGGGGCGGGGGGGGTGGATTAAAAGGCTATGGTTCATCAGGAAGGGGTCAGAGCCCAACCCACCCAAGAAAAGCTTAAGAGGAATCAACAGGCATGAACTCTAAATGTTTCCCCTCCGGCTCCCTCGCAGCCTTGGCAGGGAGCCCAAGGACAGGTAACTACCTGTGAGTCACAGCTCCCAGCTCAGGGAAAGGCTGCTCTCCCAGCCCTTCCCACTGGGCAAGAATGCCTGCCTGGAGGGCCAGAAAGCAGATCTGACCACAAGGGGTGGGGAAGGGGGGCCGAGGCACAGCTGGACCGACTTCCCCTGGGCCCCCGCCAGGCCTGAGAACACAGCCGCCTTTGTGCGACGCTGGGCGGCTCCTGGCTCTGGGCTTTGGGCTGCGAGTGGCTGTAATGACCGTCACGGGGGCTGGTCTTGGAGGACATGCTCCCCTCTACCAGGCGAGGGTCCGAGGGCTTTTAGAGAGATCTGGAAGGTCACCAGTCCAGATCTCGGCCGGGCACATCCTATAGGGGCATTGTTTGGACACAGTCACCTCCAAGTTTCTATTAAAGGAGACTCTAAACAAGCTGGTCCAGCCTGTCAGTGTCTCCTAAGCAGGAACTGGAGGGTTGTGTCCAAGAAACTGGTTTGAGAATTCTTCAGGGCAAAATGGAGGATTTTGTGGATTAAATGGTAAACTGGGCATATCTAACCCTCAGATTCTCATATAGCCCAAGAGGTTTAGATAGGCAGGAGAAATACTCTAAGTAGCAAATGGCCAATAAGCCGTTTAGATGCAAAACGAACATTGCTGTACATGTTAGCGACTTGACCCATGTAAACATTCCAACAAAATCTGGCTTAACAAGCCAGGATCAGTACAAGCAGCGGGCCTCCCTGGGCCCTGCCTCTGCAGCAAGAGCACGCACACGGCCTACAGCCCCCCACGCAGGGAAAGGTCACTGCTCACACCCCTGGGCTCTAAGCCCACCCGCCTGGTCTCTTTCTCTCCACCCTGCCAACTCCCTGAATGCAGGGCTTCTGAGAAGCCTGGCCCCTCCTGGAGCTCTGTCCCGTGCCCGCCGCCAGGAAGAAGGTGTGGCGCAGGGCTCAGGAAGAGTTAACTCAGCAGGAGGAGCAGCTGCTGCCTCCCCAGATCCCCAGACAGGCGGGGCGGGCGGGGCGGCAGGAGGCTGAGCCCTTTAAACGCCCCTCCTCCTCTCCCCTGGCGAGGCCAGGAGCCCAGGTAAATAGGTGCCTCAGACTTCACAGGCCGGGGCAGGTCCCAGCGTGGTTTGGCTTCCCAAAGGGGAAAGCCAATTGCTCTGTGTGGGCCCCTACACCCCATTCCTCATTCCCAGCCCAGTCCAAGACATTGCTGTGGCAAACCCCAAGGAGGGCCCAGCCAGCCTCACCCCTCAGGGACACTGAGCACTTCCCAGTGGGGATCTAGCCCCCAGCCCCCACCGGCCGGGACCACAGGGCCCCAGGCACAGGCCTTGAACTTCAGAACTCAGTTTGTTCAGAGACAGGAAGTCTAATACAGAGGCAGAAGCAAGGGTAGGACCTGGCAAGGACTAGAGGCAAGCTGGGCACTGCTCTGACAGCCTCCCCTCCACATCCCCTTCCTCTCCTGCCACCCACCATCCTGCTCCAGAGCCCCACCCTCAGCTCCCCAGAGCCTTGGCTTGTTAGAACCAATGCTCAGGAAAGGGGTTCTCCTTGACCCCCTTTCCTCTCATACTCACGTCTGTCCAGCCAGCACTTCTGTTGCTCCCGCTTCCAAAGGCAGAGGGGGCTAGCAGAATTAACCCGGTGGCTCAGACGTGAAGAATCGTCCACCTGCAGTGCAGGAGACACGGGTTTGATCCCTGGGTCGGGAAGATCCTCTGATGAAAGAAATGGCAACCCACTCCAGTATTCTTGCCTGAAAACTCCCGTGGACGGAGGGAGCCTGGAGGGCTGCAGTCCGTGGGGTCTCAAAGAGTCAGATATGACTGAGAGACTAACGCACACACGCCCCCAGGCTGCGGAAACGACACCGGGTCAGGGCAGGCAAGTCTCCCCCCTCTGCCTGCTTGTCCGCCATCCCTCGCTACATCTCAGGGGTGGCCTGAGAAGCTGCCATCTCCATCACCCATCTGAGAGGCTCAAGTCATCCCTATTGCCAGGGAGATCAGCCAGGGTCTGATGAGTGAGAGAGAAAGCATACAAAGCAAAGAATGGAGGGAAGGAGGGAGAAGAGAAGAGGCTGAGAAGGCAAGAGAACCTGTCCCAGGCTGTGAGTGCCGAATCCCAGGTGTAAGAGGAAGGGACACGCGGTGACTCACGGCTCGGGCACCACCTGGACCCAGTGAGTCACGGCTGAGTCCTTGTCTGTGGGGCTGGGTGGGCTCCAGGAAGGGCCCTGCGGATCCGCCATGTGACTAAAGCCGGCGTGTCTACACTCCAGCCACAGCTGCTCGGCCGCCCAGACAATCGGTCACTCCTCAGGCACCAGAGAGAGGAGGTGGGGCTCTCTGAACTCGGGCTGGAGCCCAGCCTCGGGCGGGGACCCGGAGAAGGCAGAAGGGGGGCCCTGGGCTGCCATCGCGGGGGGACTCTCTTCCACAGAGTCCAGCTCCCTCCTCCCTTCCTTCTCAGCCTGAACGGCCGTCAGGCCTGCAGCCCTGCGGTCAGCCCAGGCCCGAGGTCTGGGAGAGACCCGGCAATCGGCCGAAGGTAACCAGAGCTGACATCCTCTGGTGAGCTCGCTGCGTACCGGGCCCTGTTCTAAGCTGGTAAATGAATCCCCACATTTCATACTCACCGTGTCCCCATGAAGTGGACACTTGTCATCCTTTCTTTGAAGATGAGGACAGCGAGGTATCTTCAAGAACTTGGTCCCAGCCAATAAGTGGTCATTGGAACCCAGATCAGTTTGCTCAGCACTCATATTCTTCACCGTTATTCAGCCGCCCAGTCATGGCCGACTCTGCGACCCCCATGGACCACAGCACGCCGGAGTTCACTCAAGCTCATGTCCATCGAGTTGGTGATGCCATCCAACCATCTCATCCTCTGTCACCCGCTTCTTCTCCTCAGTCTTTCCCAGCATCAGGGTCTTTTCCAGTGAGTTGGCTCTTTGCATCAGGTGGACAAAGTTTTGGAGCTTCAGCTTCTTAACCACTATTTAAAGTGGCCTAAACTCCCTGCCTCCACGCTTGAGAAGCCTTGACCAGAGTCCACCAGACTCTGAACTTGGTGTTTCCCAAACCTAATCAGGACCTGATATCTGAAAATTGTGCTTTGGGGGCACTAACGTGGACCAGAGATTCCTGGGGAAACACCGATGCTACAGAAACACCCAGAACACCCACCACGAGGTGCCTTCCCTGTCTGTTTTCCCAGGCAGACAACGTCTTCTGTGTGGGCACAGGTGGGGGAAGGTGCTGGGCTCCAGCTGCCCATCTCAGAGCCTCTGGCATGCATGGGCAGGGTCTCCCCCCTCATGCCAATAGGAAGCTGCTCTGAGTGAGGACGTGGGTGCCCCACAAGGGGTGGGAGGACAGGGAAGGTGAGCAGACAAACGGCACGGATCGCTGACGAGATTAAACACACAAGATGGAAAGTGAGGACCGGATGACACACTCCCCTGTCACCGAGGAAGGGGAATCCCCTCCTCGGAGGCCAGGGCCCCAGCTGCTTCCAGGTCCCATCTCCCAGGTCCTAGGGTGCATTGCCAAATGTCCCCCTCCTGAGGGGCATAGCCCAGTGCAGCCAGCAGTGTGGCGGGGTCGAAGGCTGGCCCCGGCTCCCCGAGAAGAGGGAGGACTATCTCGGCATCTCTGCCACTTTTGCTGACCCCCAAATTCCCGAGCTTTTCCCAGGTGGCGCTAGTGGCAAAGAACCCACCTGACCACGCAGAAGACACAGGAGACACGGGCTCCACCCCTCGGTCGCGAAGATCTCCTGGAGGAGGGCCTGGCAACCCACTCCAACATTCTTGCCTGGAGAATCCCATGGACCGAGGAGCCTGGGGGTACAGTTCATGGGGTCACAGAGTCAGACACGACTGACTCAGCACCCACGCCTCCTCAGACAGGCTGGCTCAGACCACGGCCCCTCTCCACCCCCCACCGCCCCTCCCCTCTACAGTCCAGTCATTGCCCTCTGCGAACTAGGTTCTTAGAACCTAAGTCCAACCTCTGTGCACTTTGGCCACAAATTTGCCTTGTGGAGCTGGCCACATGGCTGAGAGGAGAGAGGCGTATACCTGACGCGGGAAGTGCAGCCACAGGTGAGGTCAGGACCCACTGGGCATGGCCAAGAGGGACCAGAGTCGGGGCGCGGGGGGAAACCAGCCTCGGGAGATCGGCTCCCTGCACTAGTGGAGAGGACTTTGAAATTTCAAACGGCGTCCCTAATAGGGCCACCGGGAGACAGTTTCCTACCGCTCAGACTGGCGTTTGAGGGCTGAGTTCGGACAAACGAGCCTCTTGCGGTTAGAGGGGGAGCGGGCACGGGTGTGTCTGGCTTCTTGCCCGGAATCAGCACCTCCCTTCAGTGCTTGTGGCCGCATCGGGCGGGTCTCTGCATGGACTTGAACAGTTCCCGGACCTAACTCCACTTCTGCTTCTCAACAAAAGCACAGACTTGGGAGAACCCCGCTCTGGGCCTCAGTTTCATCCTTTGTAAATAAACGTGTTGGATTTTACCAGTTCTCAATCCAGGCTGCCCTCAGAATTACTTGCAGAACTTACAAAATCATATACTTTGGCCAGGCCCCAGCCAGAGATTTAATGGGTGGACAGAGGGGCAGGGACACTGGCAATGCTTTTAAAGCTCCCTCGGAGCCACCTCCAGGCCCCCTCCAGGCTTCCCCGGTGGTTCAGCAGTAAAGGATCTGCCTGCCAATGCAGGAGCCTCCAGGAGACACAGGTTCGATTCCCAGGTAGGGAAGATCCACTGAAGGAAGGCATGGCAATCCACTCCAGTATTCTTGCCTGGAGAATCCCATGGACAGAGGAGCCTAGCAGGCTACAAACCATAGGCTTGCAAAGAGTTGGACGCGACTGAAGCGACTTAGCATGCTCGAAGCCCCCTCTAGCTTTAGGACGCCCTGCTTTTGGGGCTGGGGGTTTAGAATGGCACTTACAAGCCTAGAGTTGAAAGGTACAGGTCTTGGTTCTGCACTCACCAGCTGTGGGACTCTGCACAGCCAAAGCTATTTACATCCAACGGGACCAATAACAGTCCTCCTCATGGATCCTTGTAAAGATCAAAGGGAACGATGCATACAGGACTCTCAGCAAAGTACCTGGCTGGCTGTGTGCTCTATCAAAGTCTGTCCACACACAGGTGTTGGGATATGAGTAGGAGTCTTCCCAGCTGCTTGTAACAAAAGGCAAATCCCATTCCATGCCAACCAGGGAGGCCTCAGGTCCCCCATTCCACTCTGTTCCCTGGTCGAAGGAAAATTCTCGAGGAGCAATGGTCTGGACCCCAAGGGAAGAGAGGCCACTCAGGGGGCCAGCTGAGCCAAGTTCCTTGAGAGCAAGGTGACACTTCCGGCCTTCGCAGACAGGGAAAGACACAGGGTGGGGCGTTTACAAACAGAGGGCAGAAGAGCAGGCTGGAGCATAAGCGACATTGCTTTACGGCCTCCAAGAGTTAATAAAACTAGAGTCCAATACCTGATAAAGAGAGGCGTCAAAGCTGGTCTGGACCGCAGCTTGTCACTCACCTCGGGGCAGTTGCCCAGCAAGTCCGAGGGCGACAGAGAAAAGGCACGTTTTCTCCCTGGAGCCTCTGCTCCCTGCTGCTGTTGCTTAGTCGCTGAGTCGTGTCCGACTCTTCTGTGACCTCAGGGACTGTAGCCCACCAGGCTCTTCTGTCCATGGGCTTTCCCAGGCAAGAACACTGGAGTGGGTGGCCACGTCCTTCTCCAGAGGATCTTCTAGACCCAGGGATTGAAGCTGTGGCCCCTGCGGCTCCTGCACCGACCGGCAGTTTCCTTACCACCGAGCAGCCTGAAAAGCCCATATATACAACGGGATACCACTCAGCTGTGAAAAAGGAATGAAATGTTGCTACTTGGAGCAGCATGAATGCACTCAGAGATGACCATGCCAAGAGAGGTCAGTCGGACAGAGAAAGACAAATATTATATGATAACACTCATACGTGGAATCTGAAAAACAGTACACAGGAACTTGCTTACAAAATAGAAACAGATCCAGACACAGAAAACAAATTTACGGTTACCACAGGGGAAGGAGGGGGAAGGGATAATTTGAGAATATGGGATTAACAGATGCACATTCCTATATATAAAACAGAAAAACAACAAGCATTTACTGTACAGTGAAGGGAACTAGATTCAGTATCTTGTGATAAACTATCATGCAAATGAGTCAAAAAAGAATATGTGTATGTGTGTGTGTGTGTGTGTGTGTGTGACACAATATTGTAAATCAACTATAATTCAATTTTTAAAAAGGAAAAGGAAAAATACGCAGAGGACAGGGAGAGAATATCCAGAATGTTAACATTTCTCATCTCTTTATAGTTCTCTGATGCTCTCATCTTCCACAATAAGGCTATTTTACTAGAACAAGCAGTAAAAAATAAAGTGAAATGTTTCAGAAGAAGAGAGATTTTGTCCACCTACAACTGATTCATCTTTCCTCTCTCTCCTCTCTCCTTTGCCCTGAACCTTGTCCACTAAACCCACGGACTGCCCCAGTGATCTACAAGTTTTCTACATCTTTGTATATTTCATAACATATGGTTTCCCCCTCTTAGGAAGTGTTGCTTCTTGAGGTTGTTAGATTTACTTCAAGAAAGCACTTAACACAGTTCTTTAGTAAATGTATGAGAAAATAAGGCATCACTCTAAACATCACATCTACAATAGCTCATTTAAGCATCACAGCAGACTTTTAGAGTGGCTGTTTGAAGGATTTATTATTATTCCTTTTGTATAGCCTCAGCATTACTCGGTAGCTTGTTCAAGGTTTCCAAGTGCAATTGATTAAATATGTATCCCCAGAAATTCATGTGTTAAAACTCTAACTCCAATATGATGGTATTAGGAGGCGGGGATGTTGGGAAATAATTAGGTTTACATCAGGTCGTGAAGGTGGAATCCTCAGAGCAGGATTAGTGTCCTTACAAGAAGAGGAAGAGACACCAGGGTCTGTCTCCAAGGGAGAACACAGCCAGAAGGCAGTCCTCTGCAAGCCAGGAAGCCAGTTCTCAACAGGAACCCACTCTGCTGGCACTTTGATCTTGGACTTCTACCTCCAGAGCTGTGCAAATGAACACCATGTTGCTTAAGCCACCTATCCGTGGTATTTTGTTAGAGCAGCCTGAAGTGATGAAGACACAGAGCTAGTGTTTCAGCCAATGTGAGCTTCCCTTGTGGCCCAGACAGTGAAGAATCTGCCTGTGATACAGGAGACCCGGGTTCGATCCCTGGGTCAGGAAGACCCCTGGGAGAAGGGAATGGCACCCCACTCCAGTATTCTTGCCTGGAGAATCCCATGGACAGAGGAGCCTGGCAGGCTGTAGTCTATGAGGTCACTGCAGTAATAAACTAACTGCAAAATCTCAGCAGCTTAACACAACCAACAAATGTTTATTTGCTGCTTGCACAGAGTACAATGCAAGACAACGGCGAGAGGAGGGGGCCTCTGCTCCACAGTTTCCCAGGGACAGCTGCCATCTCGTCTCTGCAGCAGCCAGGACACGTGGTCTTTACGGCCTCGGCAACAAGGCTACACGGCACTGGGGACTCTCTCAGTTACCCCAGGCTGCACAGCCATGCTGCTTAGGACCTCCTGGGCAGAACTACTCCCAGGGCGCCCTAAGAGATCTTCCACATGTCCACAGGAGGAAAAGGAAATAGGACTTACTGACCACATAGCCCTGTCCACCATAACCAGTATGTGGTGAAACCAGAATCCAGAAGCAGACCCTTAAGTTCCCCAAATTCATGCTCTTTCCAAGACAATGTTTGGCCTCCCAAACTGACAGAATTTGCTTTGCATTTAAAAAAAAAAAAAAAAAGGAATTTTCGTGACAGAATAATTTATAGGCTGTGACTCCTCAAGGAAACTGGTAGGGAAAATGGCCATGGTGAATGTTTTAGATTTGCAAAACCAGTCACGTGTGAATGTGACAGTTGGACCCTGAAGAAGGCTGAGTGCTGGAGAATTTATGCTCTTGTACTGTGGTGTTGGAGAAGACTCTTGAGAGTCCTTGGACTGCAAGGAGCACCAATCAGTCCATCCTAAAGGAAATCAGTCCTGAATATTCACTAGAAGGACTGATGCAGAAGCTGAAACTCCAATACTTTGGCCCCCTGATGCGAAGAGCTGACTCACTGGAAAAGACCCTGATGCCGGGAAAGATTGAAGGCGGGAGAAGAAGGGGATGACAGCAGATGAGATGGTTGGATGACATCACCGACTTGATGGACATTGGTTTGAGCAAGCTCTGGGAGATGGGGATGCTCAGGGAGAAGCCTGGCATGCTGCAGTCCATGGGGCCGCAGAGTCAGACACGACTTCGTGACTGAATAGCAACAAAGCATCCCAAGATGGCCCCATAGAAAAACCTTAAGCACAGGCAATGTCATCTCTACAAGTTGTACCCAGAGGGTAAATATCTTCGAGACGTTAACATCACTCCAGAGTGTAAGGGAAAACCCACTGGGGATGCGAACCTTCAAGGAGAAGATTCTGATACGCTGTTAACCAACCATCCTAGTCCATCAGGACTCTCCTGGCTTTAGCCCTGAGTTTCACTTCCCAGGACACCCTTCAGTTACAGAAAAATGCTTGGTCACCTGGTTGTACATTGATACTTTTTCTCCCTGACAGCTTCTCAAGGCATCATCTCAAGTGGCTCAGTCATCTCTGCATGAAAATGCACCAGTGATCTGAGAAAGTAAAGTTGGCCCTACATTCAAGAAAAACCCGGGTGGAAATAGCATGTGAGAATAAAACTCTCCCACAGGAAAGGGCTCGGGAAGCTCCTCTCTGCATATTGGCTCGCTTCAGCAAAGTGGCCCTGTTCGCGGAACTGAGGGAAGAAAAGACTATGACTCTGCTTCTACTGCAGCGTCACTACGTGCAGGAGGCTTTTCCCAGCCAAACATCAAGGATTCATCCTGAGTTTATAGATGCATCAACATTTCCATCTTTTTCAAGTCAAATATAATTAAAACCATTCAAGTTCGGTGTCATCTTGAATTCGTGCTATTTTTTGACAAGCATATACATACAAACGCACACACACAGAAGCACATACAGGCCTTTGCACTTTCCTACTGCATTTTGTTCTGTGAGTTTTGGCTTAGCGCTCCATTTGCAAAGTTGGATTTGGTAAGCACTTTGGCCTATCCACTCTCCACCATCTCCAGGTTCAAGTCCAGAGTCCACAGTCAAGCTCTCAGAGTCCTGCTGAAGAAAAGTTGCCTTTTGGCCCTAATTAACACAGCCCTGCTTTACACATGTGCTCTGATCCAGCAAAGAGTCGGACACAACTGAGTGACTTCACGTTCACGTTCACGTTCTGATCCAGCCATTTCATTCCCTTGACCACTCTTAGGCTTGACTCATCTGGCTCTGACTATCGATATTGCCCTTCCCACCTCTTGTGTACTTGGCCAAATCCTAAATCCAAGATTCAGATTAGATTCTGGATAGGTGGTGGCTTCTTTGCTATTTTCTGTAAATTCTTGCCAAACTCCAGTAGCAGACCTTACAGATTACAAGTCAATTAATAACCAGTTCTAATCTGTCTTGTAAATCCCTTCTTTCTCATATTTACATACTTAGGGCTATTCAACATTTAGTTACTTTGTGATTTGCTCCCAAATCTGGGTTGCAGAGTCCTTAAGGAGAAGGGCAAACCTTGGCCACCCTTTCTGTCTACTGAGTTATGCACACCCATTGTCTGCACATAGTTAAACGCGCAACAAACGTACACTGATGTATTAGTGGGGCTTCCCAGGTGGCACTAGGTAAAGAAATCACCTGCTAATGCAGGAGATGTAAGAGTTTTGATCCCTGGGTTGGGAAGATCCCCTGGAGGAGGGCATGGCAACCCATTCCAGGATTCTTGCCTGGAGAATCTCATTGTGAGAGACTAGCTGCCAATAGAGACCACCAGTCGGAGTTCAGAGAAAAGCAGTTTATTGGCAATTTCGGATCCGGGCCCCCACCAAGCCAATGGAAGGTGGGGAGCCCCGAACACCCGCTTTGGGAGCCTTTTATCCTATTGTGCAGGGGAGGAGGGGGACTAGGCTACTCGGCAGCGCATGATTGGTGGGCCAGCAGGTAAGGTTTATGTAACCATTGGTGACAATTTGCAGTTAGCGTCAGGTTCCTGTTTCCTAGAGCTAGATCCTGTTTCTTAGGTTGCAGAGCAAACATTGCAGTGACACACCTGGTATCCATTGTTCCCTTTAAAATTTGGGGGCTTTCCGTCCCAGTAAAGCTGACCTAGTATTTAACTCCCTGGGA
Source organism: Nanger dama (assembly GCA_917880005.1). Lineage (NCBI taxonomy): Eukaryota > Metazoa > Chordata > Mammalia > Artiodactyla > Bovidae > Nanger > Nanger dama. The sequence continues at coordinate 41,475,494 of CAKJTW010000013.1, read as the reverse complement.
AACATTTTACTTCCTTCTTCACTTTCTTCCTCCTTGAGAATTCCAGACTCCTCTCTCCTTGGGGACCCCTAGACTTCTTATCAACCTGCCTAGGAAATGACTCTCTTTCACTCATGGACAGACGAGCCTGGTGGGCTACAATCTGTAGGCTTGCAAAGAGTCGGACATGACTGAGGCAAATTAGCACGATGTACTAGTATGAATCCTTGATGCAGGGCAAAACCTACCAGAGTGTGTTTGAAGAATATGATGTCATGAATATCATCCTATAACTCCCTCTCAAGACAACATAGATAGAAAGTCATCCAGAAAAAGAAAAACCTTTTTTATCCCCTTAAGAATTAGGACCTGAGAAAATTCACAAGGAGTCGATCCACTGATCAGCAGACTTCCACGGCTGTGCTTCCTTCCCCGTCCACCATAGCTGGCACCTGGGGACAGAATGGCCAGGAGTCAAATTGGAAGCAGATTCAGTGTTCGGAACTGAAATATTTCTGGAGTTGAGCCATGGATCCAGCTCCTCAAGACATCCAAGCTTTAAGAAGCCAGCTGCTGAGTCACTTCAGTCGTGTCTGACTCTGTGCGACCCCATAGGCAGCAGCCCACCAGGCTCCCCTATCCCTGGGATTCTCCAGGCAAGAACACTGGAGTGGGTTGCCATTTCCTTGTCCAGTGCACGAAAGTAAAAAGTGAAAGTGAAGTCGCTCGGTTGTGTCTGACTCTTAGCGACCCCACGGACTGCAGCCCACCAGGCTCCTCCGTCCATGGGAGTTTCCAGGCAAGAGTACTGGAGTGGGTCGCCATTGCCTTCTCCATTAAGAAGCCTGAGAGGTAACGCACTGGGTAAATATGGGTCCAAGGGAGGGAGGGCACAAAGGGAGGGAAGGTCTTGGGAAGTAAGAACTGAACACGATTCGAGGGTTCCTGGCCACTTCCAGAGCCAAGGGGCGCGTGCAGCAGAAGGTCTGGCGGCCCGGCCGGCCCTTCCAGGAGGTTTAGGCCTATCTCAGCCCCTGGCCGATGAGCGCCAAGCCTGGCCCGCTGAGAACCCCATCCCAGGGGCTTCCCTGGTGGACCAGTGGTAAGACTTCACCAGTGCAGGGGCGTGCAGGTTTGATCCCTGGTTGAGGGGCTAAGATCCCATATGCCTCGAAGCAAAAAAAAAAAAAAAAAATCCTAAAATATAAGACAGAAGCAATACTGTAACAAATTCAATGAAGAATTTTTAAATGGTCCACAGTTTTAAAAATCTTTTTAAAAACCACTGGCAACTTAAAAAAAAAAAAAAAAGAAGAACTCCATCCCACAGCTAACTGAGTCTAGGTGTATGGGTTTGTCTAAGTCCATTCATTCACCGGGGACCAGCAGTGTCCCAGGGCTGGCATGCGCATTGAGGGGGCCATCTCTCATTCACATCCCTCTGTGTATCCTGACAGCTGCCTCACTGGCCTCTCTGCCTGGGTCTCTAACGGGACCTGGTACCCCCACCCCCACCCCCACCCCGCCGCCAGTTATCCCTGGGGCCTGAGCTTGGGTCTGAATCCTCCCGGCATGGCAGCCTGCTCACTGACACCCTTCCGCCCACAGCTTCTGCCTGGCCCGCATCCTCAGACTCTGAGCTTTCCTTGCAGTTTCTCCTCATGTCTCAGCAAACCCTTCTGACTTTTGACCAAGAAACACAGAGACATATTGAGCTGTTCATTCACAAAATAAACACTTACTGAGTACTCACCCAGTGCCAGGCATCCAGGGACCCCGTAGTAAATAAATCAGATGCATCCCTGTCCAGAGGGAGAGTACTGTCTCAGGGGCACAGACATTAAGCACATCATTGCCAAATAGCTCATTAATCATGCAGCCAGGGGGATCTCAACGTCTTTCGCCATCTGAGTCACTCTTTCCTCTACTACACAAACAACCCTAATTCTGAGAATGCTAGGGAGATGCTAACAGATGATGCAAATCCTCTCTAGTCGCTGCCTGTTCCCAAGCACTCTTAGCTTCCTTTTATAATTTCTTCATGCCGCCCCTGATCTCTCCAGCCTGTTTTGGCCCCAAAGAAGAATGTATGGTCCTTTCTCCATTCTCCTAAAGACAGAAGACACAGCTGCTGAGTTTGAGAGATTTTACTGAAAATATGAAGATGACATAGGGAAATTACAACCTAAAAAGAAACAGTCAGCTTTCACTGTCTCCAGAATCCATCTAACATTATGGCCGGTTCCCGCTGCCACCTCTCTCCTTAGCTCTATGTCTTCCCCTGGTTGCTGGTACCAGGGTCTTCCCTCCTTTTAAGCAGTCGGGAGTCTCCTCTCGTTGTGAATTCACTTCTCCCATCTCACCCCCTGAAGACAGCCATTTATAAGAACCCAAGATGGCCCATCAACTTTGCAATGAAACTGCTCACTACGACTTGCCATACATCAGCCTGCATTCATTCATTCTTTCATTGCAGAAACCATTACTGGGGCTTCTCTGGGCTCAGTGGTAAAGGATCCACCTGCCAATGCAGGCAATACGAGTTCGATCCCTCATTGGGGAAAATCCCACGTGCCTCAGAGCAGCTAAGTCCGTGTGCCACAACTACCGTGCCTGGGAGCTGCAACTACTGAGCTCATGGGCCCCAGCTACTGAAGCCCGCACACCTGAGAGCCGATGCTCTGCAACAAGAGAAGCCACCACAGTGAGAAGGTTGTGCATCGCAACCCGAGAAACGCCAAAAATAAGTAATAAATAAGTACAGTTACTTTAAAAAACATAATTACTGAACATGAATTTTAAACTGGGCATTGCACTAGGCTAGGACAAAAAAAAAAAGCAAACAAGACAGACTAGATAGACCCTTCCCTCCCGGAGGAGACAATAAAGAAGTAAACTAGAAACTTCAACAATTGAAGCTTTTAGTCTTTTTTATTAAAACTTTTTAAAAACCAGGATGATATAATAGATGGGAGTCTCAGAATGTTGGAAGTATCACTTTGGAAAGGATAGGTAAGAGCATTCTCTCCGAGGAGGTGACCCTTGAGAGACACAGGGTTGGACTTTGCAAGGCAGGACTCAATGCCCCCTCAAAGCTTGTGCCAGCCCTGGGACACTGGTGGTCCTCAGTGAATGAATGGAGTTAGACAAACAGATCCACCTAGACTCAGTTAGTTTGGGGATGGAGTTCTTTAAAAAAAAAAAAAAAAAAAACAAACTTATCTAAGGTGTCAGCAAAGTAGAGGCAACAACATTTATTTTGAAAATTTTAAAATCTAATATATTTTAAAGGACACAGCAATAGGCACCTTGGGCAGAATTAGAGTTCTATCTCCCTTACATATATTTTAAAGTTTAATACTGTTTTTGTTTTTATTTACAAGTGCAGATTAGAGCCCTCAGTATTTTCAGGGATTAGAACCTCTGAAGTCTTACTCAGCCCTAGGGGAAAGCTGAAAAGTCTGTCCCATGCAAAGAAAGAGAAGTCCAAAGTTCCTGCGGCTGGAAAGAGTGTGGCCTCTTCTGGAGGCAGGAAGAAGGAACAAGAGCTTATGATTGAGGTGGGAGCTAAAACCGGTGGGAGACAGGGGCATGGCCCAGACAGGGGGTGGTTTCTAAACACTGAGTTATGTGTTTAAATTAGGAGAATTCCCTAATTTTTTTTTTTTAATTTCTGATGCCTAGGCCTGACCCCAGGCCTAGGAGGGTGGGGAGCTTCCCTGGTGGTGCAGACGGCAAAGAATCTGTTGTAATACAGGAGATCCAAGTTTGATCCTTGGGCCGGGAAGACCTCCTGGAGAAGCAACCCACTCCAGTATTCTAACCTGGAGAACGCCATGGAGAGAGGAACCTGGCGGGCTACGGTCCATGGAGTCACAGAGAGTTGGAGAGGAGAGAGTAACACGCACGTGGGGTGGGGGTGGTGAAGCTGGCATTTTTAAAGTTCCTCAGGTGATTCGAACTTGTAGCCAGGATTAAGACCACTGACGCGGGGTCTTGTAACCAGTTAGAGAAAAAGAAAAGTGAAGGTGAGAAATACGGACCCTCGAGTCAAACAATCTGGTTTTGAATCCCATTTCTGCCACCGACTAGCTGTGTGATCCAAAGCACACTACTTAAGCTTTCTGTTCCTCAGTTTACCCATCTGAAAAGTAGGGACAGTAGTTTACCCACTTTGCAGAGTTGTTTGTAGGATTAATGAGGTAATACATACAAGTCTTAGAAAGCACGATTAAGGATGCAATGACTCTAGCTTTGACTACTCTTTGTGAGCAACTTAGCTCAAGTGGGAGGTGCTAGAGGAGAAAAGACAGAGTCAAATTACATATTTGGAAACAAACAAGACTTGCTGAAAACTGGCTGAAAGAAATGAGACAAAGAAGGGAATAAAAGCTGGTTTCCAAGCTTGGGACTTTAAAAACTGGGAAGGAAGTGGTTAAATTTTTACCAAGACTGGGAAGACTAGGAGAGGAATATGTTTTTAAAAAGAAAATCAGAAAGTTCCATTTTTATGTGTTTATTAAGTTAAAGACACTATATTAGATACCCAAGAAGAGGTACCAAGATAGCTTAATATGTAACCCTGGAGCTCAGATTTCAGAATCATCAGCATATAGTGCTCCATCAACATGGTAGACATTAGTCACACTTACAAGGCTATTTAATTTAAACTTAGATTAATTAAAATTGAATAAAATTAAACATTCAGTTCATTAGACACTTTAGCCACATTTCACATGAAGCTAGTGGCTACCGTGCTGGATTTAGAACATTTAAATCCAGTGCAGATTTAGAACATTTCCATCACTACAGAAATTCCTATAGGAAAGCACCGTGCCTCAATTCATGGAATTACAGGAAATCCTCTCTGAAGTGGTTCACAGTTCTGGCTACACATTGGAATCACCCCAGGAATTAGGAATCAGTTCATCTGGGGAACTTCCAGGCAATGGTAATTTCTAAGAGCTGCCAGGATGATTCTAAAGTAGAGTCAGAGCTGAAAACCCCAGACCTACGGAGATAATACAGGTGCAGAAGCAGGTTATGATAGAACCCTACGGTACCCCAGTCGCAAGGCCAGTGATTCTCAATCTTCGCTGAACACTGGAATCAGCTTTAAATATTACTAATGCCTGGGTTCTGCTTGGAAGGATTTCTGATTTAATTGGTTTAGAATGCAGTCTGCTCTTCAGAAATTTTAGAAGCTACCCAGTTACTCTAATGGGTATTCAAGACTGAGAACCACTGGCTGAGAGAGGAGAAAGATGTAATGAAGAAGAGCTAGGAAGAAGCAACCAACACAGTACGATAAGAAACAGGAGAGTGCAGCAACCCTGAAGCAGAGAGAAAATGTTTCTAGAAGGAGGAAATGTGCTATCTGTTGGAGGACAAAACTCAGTTCATTTAGTAAGCTTCCCAGTAGATTTTATTGGGATGGTGCTAATGGAAGTGGGTCAAAGAATGAATGGTTGATGAAGAAATACAGTGATTGTAGACAACTGTTAGTAAGCCGTTCCAGTTATGAAGAGAGGCAAAGAATGCTGGAAGCAGCTGGACAGTGATTTGGGGTCATGGACTAGGTGTTTAAAAACACAGATATTAGAGTGTGTATGTTGATGGGATGCCATAATAAAGGAGAAAATGATTATTCAGGAAAGAGGAAGGCTCTGGCAGGAAGTTCACTTCCTATCCAAAATCCCTAGCCTCCTTCCTACTTGCTTAAAGATCCCCAGGGCTTTTCAAGTCCCCAGGGCTGTTGTCCTTTCCCCAGTTCAAAGATTAGCCTCAGCCAGTGGTTCTCAAACTTTAGCATGTGTCAGAATGACCTACAGGGCTTTTAAGAACACAAATAGCTACTCCTACATCCAGAATCTCTGATTCAGTAGGCTTGGAGTAGGGCTCCAAAACAACAGCAACAAAAATCTACTTTTCTCATGAGTTCTCAGGTAACACTGTTCTTGCCCCAGGAAGAATCTTTGAAAACCACTAATTTAAGGAGTACGTCAAGGCTGTATACTGTCACTCTGCTTATTTAACTTCTATGCAGAATATATCATGAGAAACACTGGACTGGAAGAAACACAAGCTGGAATCAAGATATCAATAACCTCAGATATGCAGATGACACCACCCTTATGGCAGAAAGCGAAGAGGAACTAAGACGCCTCTTGATGAAAGTGAAAGAGGAGAGTGAAAAAGTTGGCTTAAAGCTCAACATTCAGAAAATGAAGATCATGGCATCTGGTCCCATCACTTCATGGGAAATAGATAGGGAAACAGTGGAAACAATGTCAGACTTTATTTTGAGGGGCTCCAAAATCACTGCAGATGGTGACTGCAGCCATGAAATTAAAAGACGCTTACTCCTTGGAAGGAAAGTTATGACCAGCCTAGATAGCATATTCAAAAGCAGAGACATTACTTTGCCAACAAAGGTCTATCTAGTCAAGGCTATGGTTTTTCCAGTGGTCATGTATGGATGTGAGAGTTGGACTGTGAAGAAGGCTGAGTGTCGAAGAATTGATGCTTTTGAACTGTGGTGTTGGAGAAGACTCTTGAGAATCCCTTGGACTGCAAGGAGATCCAACCAGTCCATTCTGAAGGAGATCAGCCCTGGGATTTCTTTGGAAGGAATGATACTGAAGCTGAAACTCCAGTACTTTGGCCACCTCATGCGAAGAGTTGACTCATTGGAAAAGACTCTGATGCTGGGAGGGATTGGGGGCAGGAGGAGAAGGGAATGACAGAGGATGAGATGGCTGGATGGCATCACTGACTCGATGGACATGAGTTTGAGTGAACTCCGGGAGTGGGTGATGGACAGGGAGGCCTGGCGTGCTGCGATTCATGAGATCGCAGAGTCGCACATGACTGAGCAATTGAACTGAACTGTACTGAACTGAATCTCAGGTCATGATGGTAATCCTTTCCTTCATAAGTAGTTTTTGCTTCCCTGATAGCTCAGTTGGTAAAGAATCCCCCTGCAATGCAGGAGACCCTGGTTCAATTCCTGGGATCAGGAAGATCTGCTGGAGAAAGGATAAGGCCACCCACTGCAGTATTCTTGGGCTTCCCTTGTGTGGCCCAGGTGGTAAAGAATCTGCCTGCAATACAGGAGATCATCATTTAATGCAATTTTAGGGATGGGCATTTATTCCAGTTCTGGCCAATGAGAGTGAGTCTCTAGGAAGATTCTAGGAAAGGTTTCTTCGGTGATAAAAGAAAATAAACAGCCTCTGTCCTTTCACCAGGTGTTGTCATAGTGAACACGATGCCTAGAACAGTGGAAGCTATCTTAAAAATATCTTGTGAGCCAGACTGTGGCAATCTTCATGCGAAGATGGAACACTGGGAAGAACCGTGTTTTGTTTTGTTTTTTTCAGAATGTTACACTACTGAGAGCTTCCCAGGTGGCACTATTGGTTAAGAACCCACCTGCCAATGCAACAGAGATAAGAGAAGCAGGTTCGATCCCTGGGTCAACAAGATCCCCTAGAGGAGGACATGGCAAGCCACTACAGCCTGGAGAATCCCTATGGACAGAAGAGCCTGGCAAGCTATGGCCCATAACGTCACAAAGAGTCGGACACAATTGTGGGCTTAGCATGCACGCATGCACACTTCTGAACTAAACCTGGAAACCCTGCCTCGTGAAACTAAAGCACGTTCTTACTGTTAAACTGTTTTGAATTAGATTCTCACTTGCAACCCAAAGCAACCTAAGTTACTCGTAGATTTCCAAGACCTCAAATAGATGAGCCAGGATGAAACGAAGGGCCAGCTCTCTCTAGGAAGAACTGAGGATGCTTCCTCCCTGGTAATGTGACAGAAGGTAGAGAGTGTATGTACTGATGCAGATAGATTGGTGGTTGAAAAATGAAGTAGCTCCTCTCTGATTCCTCCTATTCATTCCTTCCAGGGTGTGAGGCATCAGGAAAGGAGAGGATATAGCCTGTTTGAGAAGAGGGGAGAAAGTCTGGGAAAGTCTTTTTAGAGAATAAAAAAAATGACTAGGAAAACGTTAAGTTATAGCTAACTGCTCATTTTCAATCTGTGATCTTAAATTTATAGAAAATAAACACCCTAATTGGACAAATGTCTCCAATTTATTGGGTGCAAATAGATACAGAGCAGAGAGCTGACTCCAACTATGGTTAAATCTTTCTGGGTAAACGTGAAAGAAACAGAGAAAGGCAAGGAAGTATAAGGTGTCTTCAGAAAGTGCTTATGATGATGGGCCATATAACTGAAGCCAGATTCTCCTTATCCTGGGGAATCTTCCACAATCCTCATCAAGTTTTCATTGGGTTTTCTTCTGTCATCCCAGCGGGAGCTCCTAGCATGCTACTTGCATTAGTTCCCTATTGCTGCATAGCAAATTCACAAATTTAGTAGCTTAAAATAATATTCAATTATAAGCTCCCACTTATGTAACTCAGAAGTCTGAGCACAGCAGCTCGGAGACTCCCAAGGCTAATATTCAGGTGGCTACATTCTCATCTAGAGCTCAGGGTCTTCTTCCAAGCTGATGTCCCTGCAGGATAATTCAGTTCCTTACGGTTGTAGGACACACATCCCATTTTCTCTCTGGCTGTTGGCTGGGAGCCACTCTCACCCACATTCCTTGCCACATTGCCTCCTTCATTTTCAAAGTTAACAAAGGAGATTTTCCCTCACTTTGAATTCCTTTCACACTTTGAATTTCTTCTTCAGGAAGAGCCCAATTCCTTTGAAGGGCTCACCTCCTAGTTTAGGTCTATCTGGATAATCTCACCTTCTTAAAAGTAGCTGTGTCAGACTTAGAAAACAAACACAATTGCCAGGGATAGTTAGGGATTTGGGGAAGGTCATGTACACACTGCTATATTTAAAACAAATAACCAACAATAACCTATTGTAAAGCACATGGACCTCTGCTCAATGTTATGTGCCAGAACTGTTTTGCTGCCTAAAATTCATCAATGGTTCCCCCTATCTATAAGATAACCAATTCAATCTAAGACAAACTGATCAGTTCAGTTCAGTTCAGTCGCTCAGTTGTGTCTGACTCTTTACAACCCCATGGACTGCAGCACACCAGGCTTCCCTGTCCATCACCAACTCCCGGAATTTACTCAAACTCACGTCCATTGAGTCGGTGACGCCACGCTGCTGCTGCTAAGTCACTTCAATCATGTCCAATTCTGTGCGACCCCATAGATAGCAGCACACCAGGCTCCCCGTCCCTGGGATTCTCCAGGCAAGAACTCTGGAGTGGGTTGCCACTTCCTTCTCCAATGCAGGAAAGTGAAAGTGAAGTCGCTCAGTCGTGTCCGACACTCAGCGACCCCATGGACTGCAGCGTTTCAGGCTCCTCTGTCCATGGGATTTTCCAGGCAAGAGTACTGGAGTGGGTCCAACCATCTTATTCTCTGTCATCCTCTTCTCCTCCTGTCCTCAATCTTTGCCACCATCAGGGTCTTTTCCAATGAGTCAGTTTTTCCCATCAGGTGGCCAAAGTATTGGAGTTTCAGCTTCAGCACCAGTCCTGCCAATGAATATTCAGGACTGATCTCCTGTAGGATGGACTGGTTGGATCTCCTTGCAGTCCAAGAAACTCCAGAGAGTCTTCTCCAACACCACAGTTCAAAAGCATCAGTTATTCGGCGCTCAGCTTTCTTTGTGGTCCAACTCTCACATCCATTCGTGACTACTGGAAAAACGGATAGCTATGACTAAACACCTCGAGGAGCGATGCATTGTACTAGTCTGAGGACACTGTACTGAGCAAGACAGAGATAGTGCCTACCCTCACAGAGCATACAGTCCTGCCACGGAGACAGACAATAATCATGGCAGGGAAAATGAGCTGACTGCGTGGCATGTGCAGCAAAGGGAACTAGCCTCATCTGTGCAGTAGGGAATGCCCCCACGAGGAAGTGGGGGACGGTGACACTTGAAGGATGGGTGAGAGTTCACAAGGTCAAGTGAGAAGCATGAAGAAAGTGTTCCCAGGGACACGAACAACATGAGGAAGGACCTGAAGTTGTGAAAGAACATAACAGTGTGGTTGGCATCGAGAGAGCGAAGGTTGGGGCAAATTATATATATAATGAAACTGGGAAAAAACAGAGAAGGACAAGATCATGGGTGAACTTACAAGAATCCGGGCCATTATCCAAAGGGCAATGTGGGGGTCCACTGAAGGGTTTTAAGGAAAAGGGTGACCTGGTTTGATTTTTTTTTTTAAGATTACACTGGGTTAGATTGGATTGGATTGAATGGATCAAGACCCAAAGCAGACAGATAAGCTTAGAGACACAGTAGTAGTCCAGCTAAGACATGGGGGCTTTGACTAGGAGGGTAGCAAAGAGGACACAAAGCGAATAAAATCAAGAGATATTTAAGAGGTAGAATGACAAGTCTTGCTGAGTGTTTGCATATGAGAGGTGACCAAGAGAGGGGAGCAAAGGATGGTTCCTAGGCTTAGGACCTGAGCAGCTACGTAAATAGTAAGGCCTAGGTTAAGAAAGATAGTGATGCAAGCTTATGGAGTAAAAATATTGAATTTAGCTTTAGACATGGTAAGCTTGATATCTGCAAGATGTCCAAGTGGAAATGTAGACTAGGAAGGGAGAAAAAGGGTCTAGAGCTCAGATTTGTATGTCATCTACAAAGAGGCAATAAAAGACGGCTTGGGAGCACCCTAAATTACCTAAAGAGAGCATGCAGGATATGAAAAATGGCTCCGGGGCTACGTCCTGATAAATGCTGACATTGAGAGGTTAGATGAAAAGCAAAAGTGAGAAAAAGAACTAAAGAGTGTCCTTAATAGGACGGCAGGAAAACTAAGAGAATCTGATATCATGGAAGCCAAGGAGGGGAGTGTGCGACCATTCCCAGGCATGGCAGAAGTCGGTGATTGTTTACATAACTGCTCGCTGTCGGCCTCCTGCTTCCTACCAATACTTCCTCCTCCTTTCCTGCCATCTCCCCAGACCAAGCCTTCATGCTCTAACACCCACCTCGCTGACCTCCTCTTGGACCATGAGATGCCTCTCATGCATCCTTCCTTTTTCCTCTGCAGGCCTCTCTCACCCTGAATCCCCAATCCTCAACCCCTCCTTTCCCTCCCAGAATCACCTAGTGAACACTATGTATCCTTTAACATAGTGGTCCCCAAACTTTTGATGCCAGGGGCTGGTTTCCTGGGAAACCATTTTTCCACATATGGGGACGGGGCTGGTAAGGCATGGGGTGGGCAGTAATGCAAGTGATGGGGAGCAAAGAAAAGCAGCAGATGAAACTTTGCTCACTCACCTGCCACTCACCTCCTGTTGTGCGGCCAGGCTCCTAACAGGCCGTGGACCCTGCTGGACCCTACTGGACCCTGCTGGACCCTGCTGGGCCCTGCTGGACCTTGCTGGACCCTGGGGACCCTGCTGGACCCTGCTGGACCTTGCTGGACCCTGGGGACCCTGCTGGACCCTGCTTTAAATACCCTAAGCGGCTCAGACATCATCCACTCTCAGGCCTTCTTTGACCATCTCCTCCCCAAATCAGATCCATACATTTCTCATTCTATTTGCTTCCCTGGTATACAGTTCTGACTGTGCTCGGCCTAGTAGACCGTCATAACTTATTTCATGCCTGGGGTCCTCTGCTTGACTGTAAGCTGCTTGAGGACAGGAGGATTTTGTGCTCTGCTTTTTTTATAGCTATCCTTGACATAGTATCAGACACACAGCTGATACTTCAGCAAAGTTTCAGCAACGGTCCTGGACCTTCTTGCTGCCACTACCACCTAGGGAATGCGAATGTCCTGGGCCGGGATAAAGGACCACGAGAATTGCTGACGTGGAGCAGGAGGCAAAGACAACTGAAGAGTAAACAATGCCTGAATCAACTGCTTTATTCGTGCCAGACCACCAGGCCCATCATAGTGCCCGAGTGCGAGCATCACCCTCCTTTCACAGATGAGCACATGGAGACTGGAGAAGTTCACTTGTCCAAGGTCACACCCTGGCAAAAGCCAGGGCTTGAAGGAACCCAAGTCTGATTGGCTCCAGAACCGCATATTAGGTCCAGCTAGTACTTGAGCTTGAAGGAAGTTCCTTGCACGGATTCAAACTTGGAAAGTATAGGGGTTATATGGGGAGAGAGAGGTTCCAGAAGGAAGGGATATATGTATACATACAGCTGATTCACTTTGTTGTACAGCAGAAACTAACACAACATTGCAAAGCAAGTATACTCCAACAAAAAATGATAAATTAAAAAAAAACTTGTAGAGTACAGTACTGGGTGTGTGCTGTGTGGGTGGCAGGGCACTTCTCTTCCCAGCCCATGCTGCTGGTTCTAGCAGCTAATGCTCTGCTTGGCCAGAAGCCATGAGGGACAAAAGCAAAATGTCTACGAACGGTCTGTTACTCAGTATTGATGTGTCAAGGGCCTGGGGTCCTGGGAGCAGGTTGGAAGGGTGCCTGAGAGTGAGTCAATGACTGCAATGTCAGACACTCAGTTGGAAATGGAAGTGAAAGGTGAGGGAGTCAGAGTGGAAGGGACTCAGCCGAGTTGCCAGGTCTTGGGCAATTTCAAGCCCATGGCTCTGAGCCAAGGACAAAACACTGTACCTAAAATAACCTCCCCAAAGAGTCTTTATTGACATTTTGCAACCATTATCCCCGCTCTGACTTTCAGGTCAATGCGACTAGCATTGATTGGACTACTATTAGATGTTGGGACTGTGAATGTTACAAAGGCCTGGCCTTCTGCAGACACAGGGAAAGCCCCTGGGATACAAGGCAAGTGCTCTGCAAACCAACACACAATCCAGTGCCAACCTGGGCAGTTCCAGCCACAAAGGCAGCTGGGATTCACAGAACGGGAGAGGGCAGGGTGTGCTGGCGCAGGCCGCAGGGGCCTCTTGGAGCACCTTACCTGGAAGGAGGAAGACAGAGCAGAAAGAGGAGAGCTTCTCAGGCAGGAAGAAGAGGGGCAGCAGAGGTGAGTCATGAGCAACAAGAAGGAATTGTTTCTTGGGCTGTGCAAAACCCGTCTGGGGAACAAAGGCGACTTGCTGGAGAAGATGAGATATGAGGTTGGGTGAATAAGGAAGATCAGACAGTAGAGTTCCTGGAACCAAGAATATTGACCAAATAAACTGAACATGCAGAATCCAAAAGTTCATCACGTGGGCAATGAGAAACCATCCAGGCTTTTAAGAGGCACTTAGGTATAAAAACTTAATTTTTGGAAGATTTATTTGGTGGTAGTGTTTGAGGTGGATTAGAAAACAGAGAACAAAAAACAAACAAAGGGAAAAAAAAACTGCCCCATAAGAAAAAAAAAATACACAAATCACAAATAAACCCTGAATGCTTCTTGAGTATCTACTAAAAGTCTGACTGCAGGCAAACTTAATAAACATAGTCTCTTGTCCTGCCAGTCCAATAGGGAAGACACTCATTAACCCCATGGACTGCAGCCTACCGGGCTCCTCCATCCATGGGATTTGCCCGGCAAGAGCGCTGGAGTGGGCTGCCATCGCCTTCTCTGATTAATCCCATAGTTGCCTATTAAGGACCTGCTATGTGCCAAGGATTATACTGGGCCCAGGGGATGCAGTGAAGACTAAAACAAAGTTCCGGCCTTCCTAAAGGTTATCCTCAGACGGATACAGAAGAAAACACAAATTCATAAGTACATCAACATAAATCCAAGCATGAAGTACTATGAAGGAAAACAAAGCAGGGCATTGGGCAGGAAATGGTAGGATAAAGTGGTGTTGAAAATTAATGTCCATGAAATGAAAGTAACTCAAGAATTTGAACAGACTCTGGGAAATACTGAAAGACAAAGGAGCCTGGCATGCTGCAGTCCGTGGGGGTCACAAAGAGTCGGACACGACTCAACAAATGAACAACAGCAAAGGGCTCTGGATTGCCTGGAACTGTTCCAGTTTCAGCAGTGCGAGTCCAGTACCTTACAGAAACCCCTCAGCCCTAGGCAAACGGGGATGGTTTGTTGCCCTATAACTGTGACGTTGACTTAAATACCCTGAGTCTGACCTGCAGGATTCAACACAAGGTTTTGTATCTTTAAAGGGACATCAGCACAGTCAAATCACATGCTTAGCTTCCCAAGCATTAGCCAAATTGCTACCGTGGTTGGCCTCTTCCCTATCCAGACAGAGGAGCAGAGTCAGAAATTCCTAGCATTGGTGACCTTGGATTTCTCAACCTTCTATTCCCACCATCTTGCACTCAGCCCTAGCTACCACCCAAACCAGGAACAGCAAATCCACCAGTGACCCCAGTCCTTGCCATTTGCTCCTTTACTCTGCCCAGCTCTGGCCAGCAAGCTGGTAAGGCCTTCAGGGTCAAAGCTGGGTTATCAGAGAGGGAAACAGGGGAACTCATCTGAGGTGATGTGATGTGCCAGAGCTAGTCACAAGAAAGGGGAACCCCAGATAAATTACAGCTTGCTGACCTTGGGAGACGGGCGGCTTATGTCTCTTGAGTTACAGAAATACCGGAAATGCTCACTGAAGTGTCAATTTTGGAGTTTTGGGGGCTAAAGCTCCAAGGGGCTGACTCACCCTCAGAGCAGAAACTACGTGAAAGTCCTGATATTAAGATGACAGCACACACTCACTCAGAAGTCACAGTATTTCAGACTCACATAGTTCTTGGGAAAGCTCACAGATCACTTCTGCTGGTCATTAAAGACTTCTCCAAAATTGTAAGAAAGATTCAAAGAAAATGCTAAGATTGATATTCATCTCCCTGGTTACAGAAGCTTCCTGCCTGACAAGTTTAAAGGAATAGTAAGCAGAGGACACAAGCTCCAGGAATCATCCCCATTGGGCCTCTGGTCACCTTGCCTGCTTGTGTACAGATTAAAATGTAGAATTTCAAATAAGCTCTTTAGGTATCCTTGTCCAAGCTGCACACACAAATCCGAACTGAACTACAGGGTGAAGGGCAGGTGTTTCTGTTGCCTTTTAAACTCATTTATAAAGGAAATTGCCTCAGACTCCCAAGAAAAATTACTGTTACAGCTTCCAACAAGCCCAATATGTAATCCCTGCAACAGCCCTTTCCGGGTCCCTCCCCTCGGGGCTCAGCCTGACTGATGTTGCCAGGCTATTGCAAGGTTGCATCACTGACCTTTGTAACTGTCTGGCCTGTCCAATTTCCCCATCCTCTCTCTGCCCTCTCCTTTTCTCTGCTTGAAGGGCTTTGGCCCAGGGTCTCTCCTTTTCCCCTACTTGCTTACTAACTCTGATATGTGAATAACCAAGGCTAAACCAGACTCCCCTGCCTAAGGTGATCCTGGTTAAAATCAACCCTACCTTCTTCATGCTTCCAAGGGTGTTCTCTACTCCTTAGCTTCTTACCTTAATCGTCTATCCTCACCTTTCTACTCCTAAACTGTTTCTATGCTAAATGGAGCTGGTACAGCTGTGCTGCTCCCCAGGTCCAGGGGAGTGGCATATAATTGTTGAGGAACACAGAAAAGTTTGGCCAGCAAACTTTCCCTAAGGTCCACCTTTCCGTGTTCACCTTGCCCCAGTGCTCAACTTCACGTCTTAAGTGGTAGTGGGGAGAGTTTGGATTTAAGGGCAGTTCTCTGATACACAGAAGTACAAACCCCTACAGACACAAACATTACGCTCCCCCACCCCCCCGACACACACACACATCTGTGCATAAAGGGCAGCCTCAATGAATAGTTATCCATCAAGTGACCTTGGCAATGCAAGCGCCCATGACTAAACCAGTTAGACCAGAGAGAAATGTAACCATAAGCACAAGCTTCGTTCCTTACGCAGAGCCTGGAGACCCTGTCATAACCGGATCCCTCTTCTTTCCTTCTACCTCAAATCCCTATAGTGCGGGAAGATGACAAACTTTCTTTACGAAAACTAATTTTTCAGTTAAGTAGAACCTCGGCTTCCCTTGTGGTTCAGCTGGTAAAGAATCCACCTGCAATGCAGGAGACCTGGGTTTGATCCCTTAGTTAGGAAGATCCCCTGGCGGAAGAAAAGGCTACCCACTCCAGTATTCTGGCCTGGAAATCCCTGGACTATATAGTCGATGGGGTCGCAAAGAGCCGGACACGCCTGAGCGACTTTGTCTTCACTTTCAGGCGTCCTCACCACGGGTCCTTCCAGACCTCCCCGGATGGGGGAAGCTGTGATCCACCGACACCATTAAGGAGGGCGGGAATGGGCGTGGATTCCCCCCGCCCCGGGCTCCGTGCTCGGGTCCTCACCTTTGTAAATCCAGGCCCTCCTCCCCGCCCCCGGCCGCAGGCCCCCGCCCCCCAGCCTCCTGGCTCGCAATTGCAGGGAGGTTGTGCACAGCTCGCGGCCCCTACCCCAAGGTCCCTGCCCCGCCTCTCCCCTTCCTCCCCCTCCTCTCTCTGACCGGTGCCCCGGGAGCCCAGGAGGCGGGGCTCGGAGAAACAAACATAAGCGGCCCCGGGGCGCTGACCAGGTGCCAATTGCCGAGTCCCGTCCCGAGGCTAGGAGGAGGGCGAGGAGAAGCAGAACGCGAAGGCGCGGGGCCCACGCACACGGCGAGCGCCGCCCCAGCTCGGGCGGAGCCCCTGTAGGTGAGCGCGGCGCGGAGCAGCGCGGCGGGGACGCGGGGCCCCCGGTGCGCCCTCCACTCCCTGCAGGTCTCCCCTCGGGAGAGCCGGGAGCTGCAGCCGGCCTTCGGAGGCTGAAGGTCCCCCCGCCCCGATTCGCTGCTCTCGCAGGTCATCCCCACCCCGAGAGCCCGCAGCCCAGATGGAGACGGTGCAGGAGCTGATTCCCCTGGCCAAGGAGCTGATGGCGCAGAAGCCCAGCGCGAAGCTGGTGCGGATGTACGTGCTGGGCGGCGTGCTGGCGCTCTTCGGCGCCGTGCTCGGCCTGATGGAGGCGGTGTGCGGCCCCTTCGCGGCCGCCGGCCGCCGGCGGGAGCGCGAGGCGACCTTGGCCGAGCTGCCGGCCGCGCCGGGCGAGCCGGCCCCGAGGGAGCAAGGCAAGCCGCTGGAGGCCGCCCAGGCCTGCCGGGCCCTGTCCAACCGGCTGCACGCCTCCTAGGAGCTCGGGGGGGCGGCGGAGGGAAGGGAAGAGAGACCCCGGAGAGGGGCGAGTGAGCCAGGGCCGGAAGGGCAGGCTCGAGTGGGCGTACTGTGCTGTCTGAACTTGCTTCTGAGAAGCCCCCGACTTCTAGAACTGAACTACCACGCGGATCCACCAAAAGGAGCTTGGGATTGAGTTCGCTGCTGTGCAGCACTGCAGGAAGACGCCACATCCAAAGCTAGGCACCTTCGAGCCTCCTGAGTGCATCTAACATTTTGCACGAGGGTGAAAGGAGAAACGCTTTTTATTGTTGTTGTTGTTGTTGTTGTTGTTACAGTGATTGCCTTTTGAAATAAAAAACCGTTTTGTATATATCTCAGCATCTGATTCCTGAGAGGGGGTGGAGGAGGGCACAGATGCCTAGCATGGGCTGCAGGGGGCTGGCGTGCTGGGTTCTTACCTGAGGCCAGTGGAATGAGCGTCCACTGAAGACCAGGCAACTTTTGCTTCACCGCCCCCAACTCTGATATTGATGTTACAGGCTTGTAATCCTGTTGAGAATTTATTTTTGCTTTGTGTTAGGAATGGCAAGACAGAAGCTTTTCTAAGTCCCACCAGACTTAGCATATGTCAAGCTCAGAAGATAAACAAGCTAGAGTGAGTGAGAGAGATGCTCTACGGCAGAAAACCTGTTTGCCGTCTCACACCTGTGCACCAGAGGGTCCTGTTAACAGCTCTTCCTTCCTAACTGTATTGGCGGGGGAGGGGGGGTGGGCTGTCGGGGCAGGGAGGAAAACTAGCTAGCTGCGAGGAGAAGAGGGAAGGCGATCTCCCAAGAACATTTCATTGAATGTCTAGCTCTACCCAGCCTTCCTCCTCACAAACTGAATCACAGTGGGAAGCTCTCATTTAAGAGGGGGAAAGACTGGTTATCACAGGCTTGAGTGCCCTTCCTCCAGGGACAGAGGTTCCTTTGTGCTGTGGCTCTGTAGGGCTCAGCATATCAGCATAAAAAGTCATCAACAGTGGCTTTTAAAGAAGTAGCTAGGGGCAGGAGCCTGAAGCCACTCTCCACCTGCCCTCACCAGGTACGGACATTTCACTCTCGCCATCCATGGCTGTGGGTTTTTGCCAGACATAGCAAGGATCCTGCCATTGCCTCTGACCAGACTGTCTCTCCACCACCACCCTCTTCTGCTCCCCCGACCCCCCCCCAACACACACACCCTTTCACTTTATTTCTGCCAGCTCATATCCTACCCCCATCAAGTGGCATGTCTGCCTGAAATCTATCTTACACTCCAAACAAAAGAGCAGTGAGATTATTCATGGATTTAAAGCAAAAGAATAGCAATGAAACCACTGTTCTCCCAGTTTTCAAAATGGGAAACTTGGTCCTGTATTAAGGAGACATATGGCACCCCACTCCAGTACTCTTGCCTGGAAAATCCCATGGATGGAGGAGCCTGTTAGGCTGCAGTCCATGGGGCTGCTAAGAGTCGGACATGACTGAGCGACTGAGCGACTTCACTTTTCACTTTCATTCACTGGAGAAGGAAATGGCAACCAACTCCAGTGTTCTTGCCTGGAGAATCCCAGGGATGGGGGAGCCTGGTGGGCTGCCGTCTATGGGGTCGCACAGAGTCGGACACGACTGAAGCGACTTAGCAGGAGCAGCAGCAGCAGCAGCAGCAACTTCGTCTTAAATGTCCAGAAAAGGTCTCAGAAGTTCACTCCATCTTATTCTTCCCATTTTCCTTCCCAAGCACCTCTCTTTATTATTCTTCCACCGATGCAGCCACTCCTTGGTCCAGCTGTCAACATCTCAAACCGCCTCCCGCAGTCTCTAGTATATTCGCCGCAAAGCACTCACTGCGGGACCGAGGTTTCACCCTTCCTTCATCCTGCTGCTCCTCCATCAAAGGCGTCAGTGCCTAAACTCCCGTCCAGGTTTTCCAGTGTCTCCATGATCTGCTCGCATCTCAGCCCTCCCACCTGATGCCCTGCGTGAACCCCCAGGACCCTCCTTGTCCCTTCTGGTCTTTCGCACCTTTGTTCACATTCCTTTTCTTATGCCCACCCACAGTCCCCACACCTTTTGCAACCATAAACCTCAGGTTCCCCAAGAGAGGGATAGTTTCAAATATTGCGCTTCTTGTCAAATTGTACTCAGGTATTCTGGATTTTGGTTTAGAAGGCAATGCCTATCATTTTTGTTTGCCTAGGAGGCCTGGCGTGCTGCGATTCATGGGGTCGAAAAGAGTCAGACACGACTGAGCGACTGAACTGAACCGAACTGATACATAAAACTACATAAATTTTACACGTGTCCCTATACAGGAAATGCCGGTGTAGTTTTAGCTTTGAAGGTTATGCCTCATGTCTATACATGGACAAACTACCCAACCCAGTTAAATCCAAGCCACCAAAATCTTCTCTGTCCTCACTGACCTTGTCACTCCTCTGAGTTCATTCAGCCTGGGTCTCACAGTGGATCACAGTAATGGACTGTGTACTCCCTGTCACTTTACGGAGGTGGTCATCTCTCTCAGTCTTCTTTGTGACTTTCACATTTCTAAAGTTTTTTTGTGTGGTGGTTAAAGTCACATAGACACAGACATGCCACTTGATGAGGACTTCTCTGGTGGCTCAGATGGTAAAGCGACTCTCTACAATGCAGGAGACCCAGGTTCGATTCCTGGGTCGGGAAGATCCACTGGAGAAGGAAATGGCAATCCACTCCAGTACTATTGCCTCAAAAATCCCATGGACTGAGGAGCCTGGTAGGCTACAGTCCATGGGATCACAAAGAGATGGACACGACTGAGGGACTTCACTTACTTACTTACTTAAAGTCACATAATATAAAATACGCTCTCTTAACCATATTTCACTGTAGAGTTCAGTAGCACTAAGCATATTCACATCGTTGTATAACTCCCAACCATCATCCATCTTTCAAATTTCTCACCTTCCTAAACTGAAACTCTGTCCCCATTAAACACCAACTCCCATTCCTTCTCCCCACCCCCCCACCCCACCCGACCCCTGGCACCTACCAATGGACTTTCTGACTTTATGAATTTGGCTATTCTAAGTACCTCGTGTAAGTGGAGTCAAATGTTATTTATCTGCACCTTATATATATATACTGGAATGCACTTTTAAGGTTAACATATGTCCTACAAACAGAGTGTGCCTTTTATCCCCTGTGCTACTCAGTAGGTTCTCACTAGCTATCTGTTTTGTGCATAGCAGTGTATATATGTCAATTTCAATCTTTCCATTTATCTCACCCCTCTTTTCCCCTCTTGGTGCCCATATGTTTGTTCTCTACATCTATGTCTCTATTTCTGCTTTGCAATTAGGTTTAACTGTACATTATTCTAGATTCCACATACATGCATTAATGTAAAATATTTGTTTCTCGCTTTCTGACTTATTTCACTGGGCTTGACTGTCTCTTGGTCCATTCGCATCTCTGCAAATGGCACAATTTCATTCCTTTTTATGGCTGAGTAATATTCCACATCTTTATCCGTTCCTCTGTCGATGAGCATTTAGGTTGCTTCCATGTCCTGGTTCTTGTAAATAGTGCTGCAATGAGCATTGGGGTGCATGTATCTTTTGGAATTATGGTTTTCTCCAGGTATAAGCACAGGAGTGGGACTGCTGGGTCATATGGTAGATTTATTTTTAGTTTTTTAAGGAGCCTCAATACTGTTCTCCATAGTGGCTGTACCAATTTGCATTCTCACCAATAGTGTGGAAAGGTTCCCTTTTCTCCACATCCTCTCCAGCATTTATTGTTTGTAGAGCTTTTGGTGATGGCCTTTCCGACCAGTGTGAAGTGTTACCTCATTGTAGTTTTGATGTGCATTTCTCTAGTAACTACTGATACTGAGCATATTTTCATGTGCCTCTTGGCCATCTGTATGCCTTCACTAGAGGAAATGTCTATTTAGGTTTTCTGCTCTTTTTTTCATTGCTTTTTTTTTTTTCCCCAGTATTGACTGCATGAGTTGTTTGTCTGTTTAGGAAACTAAACCCTTGCAAGTTTCTTCATTTGCAAATATTTTCTCCCATTCTGAGGGTTGTCTTTTCATCTTGTCTGTGGTTTCCTTTGCTGTGAAAAAGGTTTTAAGTTTAACTAGGTACCATTTGTTTATTTTCATTTTTATTGTCATTACTCTAGGAGGTGGATCAAAAAGATCTTCCTGCAATTTTTGTCAAAGAGTATTCTGCCTATGTTTTCCTCTAAGAGTTTCATAGTGTCCAACCTTCCATTTAAGTCTTTAAACCATTTTGAATGTATTTTTGTGTCTGGTGTTAAGGAGCGTTCTAATTTCATTCTTCTACATTTTTTTCTTCCAGTTTTCCCAGCACCACTTACTGAAGAGAACGTCTTTTCTCCATTGTTTGTTCTTGCCTCCTTTGTCAGGAATTGGGTGACCACAGGTGTGTGGGTTTATCTCTGAGTGTTCTGTTCTATGCCCCTGAGCTCTGTTTCTGATTTCTGCCAGAACCATGCTGCCTTGGTGACTATAGATCTGTAGTACAGTCTGAGGTTAGGGAGCCTCAGGCCTCCAGCTCCATTTTTCTTTCTCAAGATTCTTTGGCTATTGGGGATATTTTGTATTTTCTTAAAAATTGTCAAAATTTTTGTTCTAAGTCTGTGAAAAACACGATTGGCAATTTGATAAGGATTGCATTGAACCTGTAGATTGCTTTGAGTGGTATAATCATTTTGACAATACTGATTCTACCCATCCAAGAATATGGTATATCTCTCCATCTGTTTGTGCCACCTTTGAATTCTTTTTTATAGTTTTATGAGTACAGGCCTTTTGGCTCCTTGTTCTTGTTGTTATTCAGTTGCTAAGGCATATCCGATTCTTTGTGACCGCATGGACTGCAGTACGCCAGGCCTTCCTGTCCCTTACAATCTCCAGGAGTTTGCCCAAGTTCACGCCCATTGAATCTGTGATGCCATCGAACCCCATCTCATCCTCTGTCACCTCTTCTCTTTTTGCCTTCAGTCTTTCCCAGCATGAGGGTCTTCTCCAATGAGTTGGCTCTTCACATCAGGTAGCCAAAGTATTGGAGCTTCACCTTCAGAATCAGTCCTTCCAATGAGTATTTAGGGTTGATTTCCCTTAGGACTGACTGGTTTAATCTCTTTATTGTCCAAGGGACTCTCAAGAGTCTTCTCCAGCACCACAGTTTGAAAGCATCAGTGTTTTGGCATTTAGCCTTCTTTATGGTCCAGTTCTCACATCTGCATGTGACTACTGGAAAAACCATAACTTTAACTGTACTGACCTTCATCGGCAAAGTGCTGTCTTTGCTTTTTAATATGCTAAGTTTGTTATAGCTTTCCTTCCAAGAAGCAAGCATCTTTTAATTTCATGGATACAGTCACCATCTGCAGTGATTTTGGAACCCCCAAAATAAAATCTGTCAACTGTTTCCACTTCTTCCCCATCTATTTGCCATGAAGTAATGGGACCGGATGTCATGATCTTAGCTTTTTGAATGTTGAGTTTTAAATCAGCTTCTTCATTCTCCTCCTTCACCTTCATCAAGAGACTCTTTAGTTTCTCTTCACCTTCTGCCATTAGAGTGCTGTTATCTGCATATCCGAGGTTGTTGATATTTCTCCCAGCAATCTTGATTCCAGCTTGAAACTAGAATCAAGCCCAGCATTTCACATGATGAACTCTGCATATAAATTAAATAAACAGGGTGACAATATACAGTCTTATCACACTCCTTTCCCTACTTTGAACCAGTCAGTTGTTCCATGTCTGGGTCTAACTGTTGCTTCTCAACTCCACATACAGGTTTCTCAGGAGACAGATAAGGTGGTATCCATGAAGGGGAAAAACCTGCTTAGATCAGAGTAATTTGGGCAGATAAAAGTCTAGAAGCCCTGTCACATACAGAATAATTAAATGGATATAGATAAAATAAAATACAGTAGTGTCACATAAAAATCACTTTCAAATATTTGAAGGACTGCCATATTGGTTCAACAAAGTCCAATAGAATACACTTATTTTATATGGCTTGAAAAATACGGAACTAAACTAGCAAGTTGGTGTACAAGGGAGAAGATCATAAGTCGTTAGGAAATCAGAGTAATTAAAAACATAATGAGTTGCTTTGTGATATGTATTAAGCTCCCCTTTTCTAAAAATGCCTAAGCAAAGGATGCAAGGGGTGGTACAAACTGCACAGGAGATTTCTAAACTTGGAGGGAGGTTAGCCACCAGATTTCTGAGGTCCCATCCAGTTATATGATGCTAGGATTCTGTTAGATATAACCACAAAATAGGGACTGTATTTCCCATCCCAGCCTGCTTCGCTAGAAACCACTCTCCTTCTATGTTTTCAACGCCTCTTTGTTCTTCTTGTTAGCATGTTGACAAATACCTTCTTTCTTGCTGCTGCTGCTAAGTCGCTTCAGTCGTGCCCGACTCTGTGCGACCCCATAGACGGCAGCCCACCAGGCTCCCTCGTCCCTGGGATTCTCCAGGCAAGAACACTGGAGTGGGTTGCCATTTCCTTCTCCAGTGAATGAAAGTGAAAAGTGAAGTCGCTCAGTCTCTTAGTCGTGTGGGACTCTTAGCAACCCCCTGGATTGCAGCCTACCAGGCTCCTCTGTCCATGGGATTTTCAAGGCAAGAGTACTGGAGTGGGTTGCCATTGCCTTCTCCAACTGGATGACTATTAAAAGTAATGAATTTAGTTAAAAATAAATGATTTCCTGATTGTTTACTTAATTTAAAAATATTCGATTTCCTGATTAAGTTTACTTAACTAAAGCTCTTTTCTCTTAGAAAATACCTTGAACCTCACAGTTGAATCTAATTTTCCTCACAGTTATCCTAGTGAAACAGTTATTAGTCACCTTGCTCTTTACAAAACACAACATAATTTTGTGCTATTAATATAAATATAGATACAGAATTTTGTGCTAATATCTGATGTGAACTTGTACTGTGTTCTAGTGAAAACAAATAGCAGATATTGACTGTGCAAATACTTAAAAGTTTCATACTTAGGGATAATTTGTTGTTTAATTATAGTTAACAGAACCAAGTATTAAATCCACTGGCTCCATAAGTCACGACTCCCCTCAGGTAACATGCTTTTTCAAGCCAACCAATCAGTAACAGTCCCTCACTTCTGACAGTCATTCAACCAAGAACTGACTCACTCCATAAATATATTTCAGAGTGCCAACCAATCAACAAATAAATATGCTGCTACAGATGAGGTCAGCCTATTTATGTTTGGGAAAGTACACCAAACTCTGAACTTCATGCTTTCTCAAAAACCAAAAGATACACTTACTGGCTTTCTCGTGTCCAAACTCTACTTGTCCTTCAGATCTGCTTCTAGGTAAGTCAATCTCAACAATAATCTGAATTTGACGGGTTGCACTGAGGTCTCGCTGCTTCTATAATTTCTAATCAAGTATGTCTTTGTATAAAATCATTAGATCTCAGTCTTTGTGTAAAGGGATTAGAAATATTAGTTTACAGGTGCACATCTTGGTAAATAATTATACCAGGGCCTTTGTATAAGGTCATTAGACACTTTATCTGAAAGGTATGTGGTGTGTGTATCCTCAGTTGCTCAGTCGTGTCTGACTCTTTGTGATCCCATGGACTTGTAGCCCGCCAGGCTTCTCTGTCCTTGGAATTTACTAATAAGTAATCAGACATCAGTCTTGTATAAGTTCATTAGACTCTTTCTTTCTTTTGGAGGCATACCTTTTGATAACTATATTTGCTATGAAACTACTATTCCCCTGCTTCTCACTTTGCTTTTGTTTATCAATATTGTCAAATTTCTTTTACATGTTTTTGCTTTGTACTGAAATGCCTTGTTTCTGATATACAAGTAAAGAAGCGTTCCCTACGGAAGGGCCCAATAAGTCACCATTCAATCCAAGCTGATCCTTGGGGACAATAGTTGGAACTCCATTAGCCTACTGACCAGTTGAGGAAAAGGTAAACGATCAAACTTGGCTTGGGGCTCCCTTCAAAACTTTCATGGGAGCACTCTTTGCTCACCCAGTATGAAAGAAAGAAATTTTCTCGTCTATATTCTGGGTGGAAAATTGTCAGGTGGCATGCGTGGCCCTCTCCTAACTTGCTTAGAAAGGGAATCCAAGATACCCATTCAGGGGTACACATCCTTACTAAATAGCCTTTCCTGGGTTCTTCTACATAAAATCTGCAAACTTCTCTTGGAAGAATTCCTACTTTCTTGTTGCACTATAATTCCTACTCTTGTATTTACTTTGATAAAAGGCAAAAGTTTGAGTATAGAATAATAATAGTCAGCATGATACTTTTGACATATCAAAATAAATAAATTCATTCATTTTAGAGGGCTGCCGTCTATGGGGTCACATAGAGTCGGACACGACTGAAGTGACTTAGCAGCAGCAGCAGTACATTTAAGAGGAACTCCAGGAATCTAAAGAATCAGTAGTTTGCTTTGATCAGTATGCTGAGGACAAAAAAACAAAATTCCAGTCCAACATGGTCTCTTTCAAAGACTCTAGTATTTTCTGAAAGCAACTTTATTTCATTTCTCTCTCTTCCACTCACCTTTTCCTGACCTTCTATAGGAGCCCTTTTGTCAGAGTTTTATTTGAAAAAGAAACAATTACATTGTAAATTTGCTAAGCCAAAGGCAGTCTTAAAGAACTTAAAATTTAAAACCTAGGTCTGGAGCCATATTAAGAGTTAAAACTAAGGATTTTCCTAAATCTTAGAAAGTCACATAAAAGTTTTTACATAACTTAGGATTTTATTGGCTGATTGTTGTTCTGGACTAGATCTTTACCAACTAGTTCAGTAAACTGTTAATCCTTCAGCTGGAGAAAAATATTTTAAAATAGCAGGGCTAAGAAAGGAAAATTTTAAATAACTCAACTGTGTAAAATGAAAAAAGAAAGTGCCTTAAGAAGGCAAGAAAAAATAGAAAACATAGCACAAAAAAACAATTCCAAAAGCCTTTCTTTTAAAGATATAGCAGACAAAAATTAAAAATAATAAACTGAAAATGAAAACAGACTTCAGGAAATTTTCAAAGAGCACTCTGGAGTATACCCAACAGTTGAAATAAAAGGAGACTTGTCTTTTTCATAGTTTTTTTTTTTATGAGATCAAATATGAATTAGGAAATTTAATGAGAAAAAAAAATAATTGAAATCCAAATCTGGCAGTTTAGAAAATACCCAGTATGTGACCAGACAGTTTCAGAGAGCCTTAGAATGTAAGCAAGCTAGAAATCAATAGAACTTAATGGTTCTCCAGATAAAACAACTGGCTCCTGAAAGAAAAATAAGACTTAAAAGTCCTCATCCTTTAAGAATTGGGAACCTGTAGATAATGATATGTGTAGATATTGAAGGAGTAGATAGGTCTCCAGAAGAACCAGTGTTCCTTTTGGCTAAGAAACAGATGACTATCCAAAATCTGCCCAGTGAGGCTACTACAAGGAAGACATTAGAACCCAGCAATTCCAGTCCTTCCTAACAGATGTCCCCAAGTCACAGAGAGATCAGAGTGCAACAACCCATGTCAATTATACTCCCCACCAGGGCAGTTCAGGTCACAACCAGTTTCCAACCCACTGTCTGGCAATAGGCAGGTGCTCATTAAATATTTGTTGAATAGAGAATACACACACAGATGAAGAAAGTACATTTTTTTGCCCGTGCCTTAGTCCGAAAGAATGAAGACCTCTGAACTGGGGTGCGACTCTCCATCACTAGCTGGCGGGAATCAGCCTGGAATCACGGCCCCTGCTTGTGGAGCCCCCAGCCCACATGTGCCCTGTCTGCCCTCTGCCGTCCACGCCACACTTCCTCTGATATGAGCACCATAGTGGTCTATGAGTCATCTCAATGAGTCCTAAGGAGTTGATAATTAAGAAACACGTAGGCACACAGCCTCTCAGAGTACATTCGATTGCTGGTCTCTCATGGTGGGAAAGGAAAATCTGCCCAAACCCAATTCTTGTTTTGATACTTTCCCTTGAGGCAAAGCCAGGAATCAGAGAGTGAGCACTTGCTGAAGGTGGGACAGGGGTTCTGCCTGGCGTGCCTCTGGCATGTTTAGAGCTAGCAGTAATAATGGACAGGTCTCCAGGGCAACCACTGCCAGGACCACTTCCAAGCATTCCCACAATCGGCCACGGGGGTCCTCTGTCCTTTGGGGAGCCCTGATGCCCAATGCCCAGGACTGGCCCCTTCTGGCTCACCTCTGGGATTTGACTCCCCGGCGCCTCCTGGCTGCAAGCTCAGTCCTAGCATAAGGGCATTCTTGGCCCACGTTTCACCTTCTTGTATCAGGTGGCAGTCCTGATGCAGGTCTCCGGCTCCTCCCAGAAACCAACCAACTTCTGAGCAGGAAATCCTGCCCCTCCCCAAAGAGTGGGAAACCGCAGAGGAAGAGAGAGATGAAGCAGAAAGGAAGGCAGAGGAGGAGGGAGAGGGAGAGAAAGAAGCAAAAAGAAAAACAAGATCAATAAAAAGAAGTCAAATTTGGTTGAAACCCCAAGGTAAGCCTTTTTTAAATCACAATAATATACAATAGCATCACCATTTCTGTCAGGGCCTAGTCCATAGTAGGTCCTCAGAAAACTGCTGTTGAAATAATGCATCTATCTGGGATAAACTGGAGGGCTGGGCTGAAAGAGACTTCAGTGTTAAATGCTGGTCAAAAACAGATAACCAAAAACCCAAAAGAAATGCCCGATGAGCTTTGCACTGTGCAGGAGGAAAGATGCGATAAAACACAGATGGGACCAGATGTCTGTTACTGGCACTGAGCACATTCTGATCATTTTGGGACAGAAAGCTAAGTTGGAACTAAAAGCTGCAAAAATAGTTTTAAAAATATCTGCATGGTCTGTTCAAATCATACAAAGATTGCAGGTTGTGTTTTCATAAACTGGCTTTAAAGCGATGACAGAGCACAAACACTCAGCTGTGTCTTGGGAATTGCTAACAGTGGTGATACCTGCTTTTTGCGTCCAGTTACCAGCTAGTTTAATATTTTTAATATTGAGATCCAGAGCTTTGAAGAAGGCATGTTTCATCTCAAGGAGTCTTGTTCAAAGGACTAAGGGAGGCTAAAGTGACCAATCAAAACTCTTTCTGTGCTGTTCGGCTATTCCCTAATCCCAGTCCAGCCTGCTGCTCGGGATACTGAACTTCTGAGCCTTAAAAGCATCTGATCAGACAGAATTCAAATGCCCTGGTTTCAGGTCCAGTAGCGAAAACCTAACAGGAGCAGGAAATAGAATTCCCCACCCTCCACACCCCCATTTACCCAAATTCTCCCTTGCCATCAACAGTACCATCCAGAAGGGTCCAGTCAGTTGAGGGGATTAAAAACTGCTAAACCTACGCTTTGGAAACTGCTTATAGACGACGCTGGTTTGTTTTCACAACAGTTGGCTCTGAAGAGTCCTGCTCCCCCAAATTTTCCAACAGAGCTTACCAATTCAAAGAGACACACTTGAATTTTTTTTCTTTTAGTGCCAGTATTTTTCTTTGGGTTCTGTGTGAGTAAATCACAGTCAGAAGCTGAAAGAAGGGTGGGAGAAGTGAGGAAAGATGGAAGAATCTCACTTCTGCTTGCTTGCCAAAATTTGAAAGGAATTGCCTTTCCCTCTTATGTATGATATGAAAATAAAATCCAAAAATCCCAGCTCTTTCTTGATACTAATTTCAATAGAGCTAAAAGGCTCCATGCATCCAATTTCTGAGCTGGAACAAATCTTAAAGGTGATCTAATTTAATTCCTCTTGTTTGCCAGGTGAGGGAACTGAAGCCAAGACAGGGGCAGAGCCTTGTCCAAGGTCACATGTATGTCAGTGGAGGAGAGGGAGACTGGAACTCAATTATCTTGGTTCTACCCAGGAGTCTTGCAAGAAACTTTATACAGAAATGCCCCAAACACCCAAGAACTTATCAACATGGCATCTTCTGATTAAACAAAATAAAATATTCATTAACAGATGCTTAAGTAATCCTTATCTGGCAGAAACAGAAAGAGGGAAAAGATTTTAATAGTTAAGCTTTTCTAGAATCTGTTTTACAACTGTTAGGAAACTGCAGCCAGTAGCAGGGTTTAAGGCAGGTTTGTCAAGAAAGACCTGGAATACTTTACAATCCTACTATTGAGCCAGCACTTTACATATCTTACCTCTTTATATAATCACACAGTATCCTCCTTTTATTAATACAAATAGTTTCTTTTAATGTGCTCAAATTCACGGAGAGAAGACGATATTACAGTTTTTGTAGCTTTCATTACTCGTCCCAGCATCATGCTAATGTGAATATTTATAGTTCAGTGACTCAGGCCTCTCCCCAAATGGACCCTTGCTCCAGCCACTTCAGTCTACTTGAGGTTGCTCTGAAATCTTAAGCTATCTCTAGACTCCTTATCGAATCACAGACAGTCCCCTTTGCTGGGTACAGCCTTCCCCCAATTTCTTCATCTCCATAACTTGTACTCATTCTTCAAAACTCAGTCCCAGGATCACCTGCTCCCAGAAAGCTTCCCCACTGCCTTGGGCTGACTTGGCTACCCTACTCTTTCCCGGTTAGCACCCTATACGTGTTGTTATCACACAACTGTGACCTTAGATTCACTACTGTCCTACAGCTATTACTATGCTACTGTGAGCTTTGACTTCCTTGCCTACCCTCCTTATACTTCACTACCATCTCCTTGAAGGAAGACACCAGACATTGCTCAGCTTGTACATTCCTGGCACCAAGCACATTGGATATTTACTAGTGCTCAATAAATATCTGGGGGAAAAGGATGAGTGAACAAATGAAAAATTCCCCCTTCTTTTCTTCCATTCAAATGACTTAATAAAAAGTCTCCCTCCCACAGTCTTGATTTTGGGGGTATCTTGGGAGGAACAGAAGATGGCACCACTATAGGCTTCTCAAAAAGCCTGTCAGGCTACGCAAAAGAGCTTCCTAGCGTTAAACATTCCAGTGGAACAAACATCTATTTCTACTCCCTTACAAAGTACACCGATCCCAGTAGAATAATGTGCATGCTATAAGGGACGAGAACAAAGAGAACCAGCATGGAAACAACAGACGAGAAATGTCAACGCCCTTTCAGAAGATGGAAAGTGGATAGATGCGGGCTAAGTGACTTAGCCAAATGGAGACTATTGAAGCCCAACAGCCTCTGGTAGGAGAGCAATGAGAAGCCACAGAGCCCAGGAGAATCTCAGGGGTCAGGGCACCAGAAACCTTGATGCAGAGGAAGAGATGGGCCCTCCGAGAAGAAGGAAAGTTTATTTTCTTGAGAAATTGGCTAAAGAGGTGCCAGGCTCGGGGACATCAGACACAGCAAAGGTGGTTCAGGCATAGAGCTGGAAACAGGATGAGAGGGAGCCTCCACACTGAAAGATGAGACTGCCCAGCCCCCTATCCTGACTTAGCTCCCAAAACACACACAGCCCACCTTACATGCCTCTTCATTCTCCTTACTGCAGCCCACCGTCGGCAGAGGAATGAACCATTCCTCCTTGGAGAAACTATACAACCGAAGGGAAAAAGATTATACATACTGATATTTGAGGGTCAGAGAAATTACTAACAATAGCCCTTGACAACACTGATAGCCCCTCAGAGATAAAAGAAGGCAGTGTGTCCATCAGTGAAGATCAAGCAGTCAGTGTTTTGTTTTGTTAAAAAAAAAAAAAAAAAAAGTCACGCACAGACAAGAGCTTTGTAAAATAAAAATATAACAGGAAGTTTAAAATTAAAATGAAACACGGGAAGATAAAATTGACAAAATCTCACAGAAAGTAGGACAGAAAGGTTAAGAGATGAAAATTAGGACAAAAACAATATGAAATTTACAAGATTCAATCCATCCAGAAGCTCTGACATCTTCTAATAAGTCCAAAAACAGAACACAGAGAAAATGGAGGGGAATATACTAACCAGAAAGATAATTTCTCCAAAATTTCCCATAATGAAAGATTTGAATTTCCATATTGAAAGGACCCAGTGGGTGTTCAACACAATGAACCAAAACAAAATACAAAACTATGTCCTCAAAGCACATAATTAGGAATGTTAGAACACCAGGTCGGGAGGGAAGGATCCCAAAAGTTCTAGAGAGAAGAAAAACAGTTCACAAAGCCAGATCAGGAGTCCAAACAGAAACTGAACTTCTCAGTATCCACACTGGAAGCTAGCAACTGAAAGGCAATACAGCAACGTCTTCCAATTTCGGGAGAAAATAATCCCCAATTTTGAAATCCTTCCTCAGCCACACAATGAATCAGGAGGAGGGTAAAGTAAGGACGCTGGCCGAGCTGAGCTGTACATGACCAGGGTCTGGTGGATCAAAGCCCATGCACATGTGTTCGATGTGAAACAGCACCCCACATTCAGCTCCCTATTACTCACGAGGAAGTAAGCCAAGAAGAGCTGGGGTGGTCGGGTGGATGGTAAAGGAGGTCCCAGTTACCAGCCTATCAAGCTCCTAGTCTGGATTGGAACAGGAAGACCTGGGGCTCCAAAACGAATGTCTCCGAGGGAAAAAATATATAGATTATCCAATTAATTTGACCTTATTTGAGCTGTATTGCTTTTACCAGAGGATTTGGAGAACATGAGAACTGAGTAAGCAAACAAACAAAAATGAGACGATTATTAACTCCTGGTGGGGGAGGGGGATAGAAGAAAACCAAGAAGTGCAAGCGTAGTACCGCAAACTGTTGAGCTGCAAAAATCAGTCCTAATAATATGAACACTAATGATTTAATTAAAACTGTGATTTAATAGTGTTAGGAACCTAGCTGGAAGGGAATGAGCATCTGTGTGTGTTGTAAAATAAAATGGCAAGTCCTAATATTCCTCAGTGGGAAATCAATAAATAATTTCTTATGTTACAAAATCAAGAATGGCAGTAAATGTTTTAAAATATGGAGTTAATCAGAGGAAAGAAATAGGATTTTAAAACGTGGTTGCCCTTGAAAGGGACCTGGGCATGAGGAAGGGAGAAGCAAGGGTTGCTGTTAGCATTATGAGCCTTTTGATATCATGTGACTTTGTAAACACTCTTCCTGTATTATATTTATGAATACAAAAATTACTTGGAAAGGAAAGAAGGGAGAGAGGGAGAAAAAGAAGGAAAGAAAGAAAGAAAATGACTCAGTCACAACAGCATCCATGGATTACATTATTACCACTCAACGTGTTGATAGCTGGAGCCATTAAATTCAGTCTCAAGCTCTACTTGAAGTATTTACCTAACTACCCAGAGGTGTTTGCCAGTTTGTTTGTCTAAAGGCTACTTCAGAATCTCCTGGGCACTTTGGGAAAATACAGATTCCAGGGTCCCAACCTTGATGGCCCCCATTCAAGGGCCTGGGAATCTGCCCTTAGCGCCCCCAGATGATTGAACTGCTCAGCCAGTTTTAGGAATCCCTGGACTAAAGCAGAAACTGTGAGCACGTGGAGGGAGGGGTGGGGGGGTGGTTATGCGATTTTTGTGTAACTGTTTCTGTGTATATGTTGGTGTATCGTGAGCCCGTCTTCTTCCTCCCTCCTCCCCTCTTTCATCTTCTCTTATCTTAACCCATAAACCCATAAACCCATAAACCCTCTGGACTGAGATTTCTAAACCCCAGGAGTCTGCGCTTCCCAGGTGGCACAATGGTAAAGAAACCACCCGCCAGTGCAGGAGACTCCGGGTTCGATACCTGAATGGGGAAGATGCCTCGTAGTAGGGAATGGCAACCCACTGCATTCTTCTTGCCTGGGGAATCCCATAGACAGATGAGCCTGGGCTATGGTCCATGGAGTCCGCACGCGCGTACGCACGCAGTCTCAGCTTTCTCGCCCAGCCCTGGGGCTCCCTCTGCTGGCAAACACCTGTCAAAACTCTTCACGTCCTAAACCTAGACATTCCCCCTTCATTGCTATAAGGCCCTTTTCCCAGGCTGTTTCCAAGACTTCAAATGTCATGAACCTCCCATCAGACAGAAAAGGAAAAATCCAACCAACCTGGGGGAAGACATCTCCTGCTTTACAAGTGTGACTGTACACAGAGCAGGAACAGAGCAGGAGGAGGCAGAAATGAGAATAAAAGGTACATACCGTGGCTAACCGTGAGGGAAAGGAGGCCTTAAGCGATTCAGCTTCCCACCTTCTTCCTCTCCCCGCCGTCCAACAGAAATGGACAGATGGAGAAGTCAGATCCATATGCCTCTCAAAAATCAAAGGAAGGAAGCACATTAGGCTAAAAAGTCGCTGAATTTAGAAGAAGACCGCAAGAGTTCGATATCCACCCTCACCTTATTTCCTTGAGTCTCCACATGCCCAGTCCTCGGACCCTGTAAATCTTGCCGCTCCAGTGATTCACTAGCCACGGACTCTGTCGGATCTTTCCCACAAGCTGAAAACACGCTCACCCCAGCACTGTGTCTGGGACAGAGAAAATACTCAAAAACATTTGAATGAAATCTTAGCTCACTGCTATCCTAAAGATCAGGACCCTCCTTCAGATCTGCACATCCCACAACCCAAGCTCCTCAAAAGCTCCTCTCCCCAACACTCACACTAAACACGTTCTTTCCTCAAATACATCCCTCCTCAACCCATAGCGTTCCGGCCTCAGCGCCCTCAGAGCCCCAAAAGGCCTCCAGCTCAGCTCAGTTCAGTCGCTCAGTCGTGTACGACTCTACGACCCCATGGGCTGCAGCACGCCAGGCTTCCCTGTCCATCACCAACTCCCAGAGCTAGCTCAAACTCATGTCCATTGAGTCAGGGATGCCATCCAACCATCTCATCCTCCGTCGTCCCCTTCTCTTCCCACCTTCAATCTTTCCCAGCACCAGAGTCTTTTCCAGTGAGTCAGTTCTTCTCATCTGGTGGCCAGAGCACTGGAGTTTCAGCTTCAGCATCAGCCTTTCCAATGAATAGTCAAGACTGATCTCCTTTAGGATGGACTGGTTGGATCTCCTTGCAGTCCAAGGGACTCTCAAGAGTCTTCTCCAACACCACAGTTCAAAAGCATCAATTCTTCAGCACTCAGCTTTCTTGATAGTCCACCTCTCACATCCATACATGACTAGTGGAAAAACCATAGCCTTGATTAGACGGACTTTTGTTGGCAGAATAATGTCTCTGCTTTTTAATATGCTGTCTAGGTTGGTCAGCGATTCCTATATCCAGACCCAATGTATTTTTGTCACTTCTCATCCTCCTTGACCTCTCAGAAGCTTCCACGCTGCGACCTCTGGCACCTCATAGAGACCACCCTCTGCCCACCCCAGCCCACCTCCCTGTGGACACAGGCCCCCGTGCCCCCTGCTTCTCCTTGCCCCTTTTACTTGCGCTCCTCTCCTGTCACATCCCACTGCACCCTTCGCCCTCTAGATGGGGTGTCGTCTACTATGGGTTTAACTTTAGTTTATATGATTTCATTTCCCCAAAGAAATATACCTAGCCTAGACATTTCTCTTGACCTTCAAATATCTAACAAGCATCTTCATCTGTATGTATGAGTCCGTTTCCATTAAACACTCAGAAAATGCTTTCTAGCATCTAACATATGCAAGCACTGTGCTAAGCATGGGAGATACACTGGCCTCTCAGACCTGTGTGTAATGGGAAGAAAAAAAAAGAGCAACTGTGACTACAAAGTCCTGGGAGCTGTGGTAAGAGAAACACCCAGTGCTTGGGGAGCACCTTACCTGTCCAAGAGAGCGTGACTTTGAAAGGGAGAAGAAGCTGAATGGTAAGAAGGATAAGGGTAGGAATGGTGAGCGATTCCTGGGAAAGGATTTCAAAGTTTCTAAAGAGCTTGCAAAGCTAATGAGTTTGAACTTTAAGAACAATAAGGAGCCCCTGAAGAAGAACTGGGTGCATTAAAGCCCACGGGGCACTTCCAGGTTTGGCGACAGTCAGGTCTTCATTTGGATGGTAGGCCAATAAGGCTCTTGCTTTATTATTGCCCCATAAGTTATTTATGGCTGCTTCTATTCTTCTGTGCATATCAAATGTTTCACAAGCTTTTTTTTTTTTTTTTTTAATATATCAATGGATTGGAGAAGGTGGGTAGGCAGAGAGAAGAGTGAGAAGGCTGCTAAAGCAGGAAGTAGCAGTGGTCCAAGTTAGGAGAGTCACAGCGAGGGTGAGGGTGGGGAAGTGGTACTAGAGATATCTGGGAGAGAGAGTCGACTGGGCGTGGTAAGAAATGGAGTGTGGGAAGTTGGAGAAGGAGGAGTAAAGAAGGATTTCCAAGGTTCTGAGGCATCAACTGGGAAGATGGTGAAGCCCTTGACTGAAACGCATCACAGAGTCACTAGGGAACAGTTTGGCAGTTTCTTTGCAAGTTAAATATAAATTTACCACATAACCCAGCCATGCCACACAAAGATTGACGCCAGTGTTCCTAGGAGCACTATTCATCATGGCCACAGAGTGGAAATTCTAAATGTCTGTGAATCAGTGAATGCGTAAACAAAATGTAGTATATCCATACAGTGAGAAATGACTCGGCAATAAAAGGAACAAGAACTGATACATGCTACGACAAGGATGCCAGGATGAGCCTCAAAACCATGAGCCAACACAGCCAGGCACAGAGGATCACGTATTATCTGACTCCACTAACATGAGAGACGGACACTAGACTCCTGGTTCGCCACGCCTGGGCAGAGGGACAGGAGTAATTGTAAACAGGCCAGAGGGATCTTTGGGGGTGATGGAAATGTTTCAGAATTGGGTTGTTTTGATAGTTTCCCGACTCTGCAAACTTGTTTTTTGAAAAAAAAAAAAAATCCATTGACTTGTACACTTATCATGAGATGCTTTTCTGGTCTATAAATGGTGCTTCCCAAAAGCTGTTTAGAAATAATAGCAATCAGGTCAGTTTGGGCATGTTGAGCTTGAGGTGTTTAGGAGGCATGAAGAGGGAGAGGTCGAGTAAACAGATGGTTATACGACCTGAAGCTTAGGATACCAGGCAGTACAGGAGAAAGAGATTTTTAATACACATAAGCTTAAAGAAAGCGACCGGAACCACAAGAATGAAGGGAAATGCCCAGAGAAGATAGAGAAGGTCAGAATGAGGAGAGAAGCAAGACCAACCCCAACATTCAAGGGATCCAGACCTCTAAAGGGCGGCTCTCGGTAGAGGAAGCAGTCAGAGGGGGAAGGAAGAAAGCCCAGAGGCTGTACATGGACAGAATCCCAGGGGAGAAGAGGCTTGGGAGCAGGTGCAAAGCTCCGGAGCTGCAAGCCCCCGGGGACACAGCCAGACCCAGCACCCCAGCACCGGGAGAGGGAAGTGTTGATGGAGAGAGTGAGGCTGGATTGCTGAGCCCGAGGTGGGCAGGTGAACAAGAATGCTCAGCCTCAGGCTGGGAGGGGTACAAAAGGCCAGTGAACAGGAAGCGTTCTGGGATGCGACGAGGGTGCAGAGGCTTCACGTCTGGAAGTAAATGCCAGAACCACCAATTCCAGTGGTTAGGGTGGATGCCCTTCAGGGGTGTGGTTCCTGCTGGCTTCTCTGGACTGATTTCTCCCCATGTAACGGCTCCCCTTGCGATTCAGTGATCCCTCTGTGTGGAATTGTTTGCAGTTTCCCAAACACTCCCTTCTCTTCCACACCTCCTTCTCTTTGCTCACACAGCTCCCTCTGCATCCCATTACATTGACTGCCATGTCTGTCTCCTTCTAAGGCTTGGAAAGCATTTTGCTTTTCATAGGTCACAGGACCTGATCTGTTCAGTTCAGTTCAGTTCAGTTGCTCAGTTGTGTCCGACTTTTTGTGGCCCCATGAATCGCAGCACACCAGGCCTCCCTGTCCATCACCAACTCCCAGAGTTCACTCAAACTCACGTCCATGGAGTCAGTGATGCCATCCAGCCATCTCATCCTCTGTCATCCCCTTCTCCTCCTGCCCCCAATCCCTCCCAGCATCAGAGTCTTTTCCAATGAGTCAGCTCTTTGCATAAGGTGGCCAAAGTACTGGAGTCTCAGCTTTAGCATCATTCCTTCCAAAGAAATCCGAACGCCCTAAATAAATATTAGTAGATTAAATCACTCAGCCGCCACGCGGCATGTACCCTTCTCCTCCTTTGCTACTGGCCCCATTGGGGGCTGTCTACGGCTGGGTGGCTGGGTCTGCCTATGATGAAGGTACATACGGTGTTCTCACCTCTGCTCTCAGTAGCTACTACGATCAAGGATACTTTGTCCATAAAGAAGATGAAATCTCCCAATATCCCCAAAGTTCTGGGCACTTCTAGGACTGCCAGGAAAAAGCACGGAACACCCAGTTAAATCTGACTTTCACATAAACCATGAATAATGTTTTAGCATAAGTATAATCCATGGAATAGTTGAGATTATACAGATCCTAAAATAGGATGTGTTGCCTATCTGCAATTCAAATTTGACTGGCTGGCCTGACTTTCTATTTGCTAAATGTGACAACCCTACTTCTCCCCAGAGGGAAGTGGCCTCCCTCTAACACTGCAGTCAGCTGCACCCTAAGCAACCCGCCTGGCAGGGGCTCCTATGCCCACCTGACGTGCTTCCTGAAAACCAGGCTGAACAACCAAGAGGAAACACTGGGGGCCGAAGCTTTGCGGCGGCTTTGCCAGTCAGTCCCCTCCACTTTGTGGGCCTCTCTCACGGTGCCTGATTGCTACCAAGTCTCCCCAGACTTCCTGGGGAGTGATTTTTACAGTTACGTCTGAGGCTCCTGAGAGCTCCAGTGTAAGTTCGCATGCCACGGGCCAGAGGAAAACGTGGAGAAGCGCAAGGCTTGTTCAGAATTGTCTCTGCCCGCCCCACTGAGGGGAGGGGATCAAGCCAGACTCCGGGCCTTCTTTCCCAAGAGGCTCTCAGCTCTCCTAGGCAAACAGACACCAGCTAGTCTGCCTCACCAGTTCCCTGCCACCCAACTACGCGTGACCAGCAGGGTCAAGGTGGCATGTGCAGGGCAGGTTATCCCATCTCTAGTTCATTTTCCTGCATCTGAGCTTCCATTAGTTGGAAATATGAGTAAATCTGTCAGGAAACATGTCCTGCAGAAGGGCTGAGAAACAGAACTTTCCCCTCTTGTTAGGCAGACTGGAGAGGGAGAAGAAGAAGGTTGGGATAGGGGAGGGCAGGAAGTCCATGTTATCAGACAAAACGATGCAAAATGATAGTTGTGTTGACAAAAAATAATAATAATCAGCTAGCCTAAGAAAGAAAAGGAAAATTTTATTTGAGCCAAATTTGAGGATTATAAGTTGGAAACAGCATCTCAGAAAGCTCTGAGAATTGTTCCACCTGTTAGAATTGAAGGCACAGTTATGTAAGTTTTCTGAGAGAGAGGCATTATGTTGATGTGCAATGAATGACGCACTATTGACAGTTTACATGAGCCAGATCTAAGCGCCATGAAGAAAAGCTATCTTTAAGGAATTGTCCTCCTGATGCTGGGAGACTGTGGCTCTTTGCAGCTGGAGCAGGTATGTCTGTCGACGGGGGCGTTTTGGCCGACGCACAATGCGGATATACAGGGCCTGGTGGGAGGAAAGAGGAGACCAAAGGATGGAGAAGATGTTTTTGTTTCAATGTTTCTCATCTTGCCATAAAGATGAATTTTATTTCTCAGCTGTTCCCTGGCTAGGAGCAGATTTTGGCGCCATGGCACAGACTTGCGGTGCTGTTGCTTCAGTTGTGTCTAACTCTTGTGACCCCGTGGACTAGAGCCTGCAGGCTCCTCTGTCCATGGGATTTCTCAGGCAAGCATACTGGAGTGGGGTTGCCATTTCTTGATGGCACAGACCTAGCAGTTCTTAATGGAAAAAAAAAAATCAGACCTGAGGAATCAGATCAGGGTGGGGAGCAGGGTGGGGGACTGAGGGAAGGGGAGAAGTTTATGCATCCTACAACATTATGCTAAGATCCTTTCCTGTCTCAACCTGTTATTTTCCCAGGGAAGGCAGAACCTCCAAACAGTTAGGGTTCACCCACCTTTACTCCAAGGTCTGCCCAATCACGGCAGCATGAGTTTTCAGAGGGAAGAGACTGCCTCCTTAACAAAGCTATCAAACAGTTCCAAAGAGCACTCCGGCCGCGGCTGCCTCAGAAATGACAGGTGCTCCATTTGTGATCTTCATGTTATACCAAGTGCTCAAGAATTGCCCTGTGGCTGCTCCTGACCTCTTTTCCCCTCCATGTTTTTCTTGACCTCATTCATTTGGATGGGGGTAATCAAGTCAGAGAGAATTCCTGGCTGGGCTCGGCCATGCACCTTCAGCTGAAAGTGACTCATTCTATGTGGGGTTTTGACCATGCGCGGGTCATGCCGAGGGCATTTCACTGAAAGCCTGCTCTGAAATGTAGGTGGTCAATGCCTTACAAAGGAGGAGCAGCATGAAGGAATGAACAGTTTAGGTTCGTTGCTATGGCAGTGAAAGAAACTTTACTTGATTTGTGAAAATCTAGTCCAAACAAGTGCTAGGTGAAACAGTCATATTTCCTTTTGTCTTTTTATTATTAACATTTGTTAGTTTTCAAATTGTTGAGTACCACAGAAGAGGATTAGGGGGCAGGGGGTGATCAGTTCTGGACAAAATGCTAAATCTCAGTGACTTCCCTAGATTAAACCAGGCTCCAGAAAGAGCAATGTTCCCTTTGCTGCAGTGCTTTGCAAACACTAAAACAGCAAAATTTCACTGAATGCCTAATTCGGAGCAAAGTTAGAAGGAGATGAAGAGAGACAAAGATGAAAAAGACATAATCCATGGCCTCCAGGAGTTAACAAGCTAATGAGAGGGCCAGCCGTGTAACTAGAAACACAGAGTGGATCCAAGTAACGGGATCCAAGGGTGGTCCCCATGGGTCCCTGAGACCCTCTTGGAAGTTTGAAAGGTCAAAACTGTTTTCGTAATCATATTAAAACATTATTCACCCTCTTTCCTTCTCCTTCTCTGTTGAGTTTCCCTAGCCTACAAGATGTGTAATAATACAAAGCTTAACACATGGATGCTTCTGTATTCTTGAATTAAAACAAGAAATTCTCAGTTTCAATTTCTAATACATCTATATCAACAGGGAAAACCACATATGTAAAAATTCTTTGGGAGCCTTGATGATTTTTAAGATTGTTAAGAGGATCCTTAGAAGATGGAGTCAAGATGGCGGAATAGAAGGAAGCAGAGTCCATGCCTCCTTACAACTGGGGCCCCTACTAGGCACTGGCCAGGGGCCTCGGACACCTAAGGGAATGGGAGGAACCCCTATGTGAACTAGTGGGACGTGAGGGGTTGGGAGGAAAAGAAGTAGAAGTGGATGGGACCAGGGCCTCTGAGGAGTGGCGGAGGGAGGTGAGAGTTTCCCACAACTGGAGTGGCCCACTGACTGCAAGGGCGTCAGCAGGGGCAGGGAAAGGACCTTCACAGGGTGGAAGGATCAGACGGCAACTTGGCCAGCATTTCCCCTGCCTCCTTGGGCCTCAAGGAGCTCACTGGGGTCCCAGCCTGCACTGCTGCTCTCCAAGGCCCCCTCCAGTGGTGCTGAGCCTAAGCCCCGCCCCAGGACCTTTCCTAGCAGCACTGGTCCTAACCTAGCCACCCCCTACCTAAGACCCACCCCCACCTAAGACTCACTCCCCCAACCCCCATAGCCAAGGCCTTTTCCTTTGGGGTATTTTTGTTTTTAATTTTTATAGTTGTTGTGGTGGTGGCAGTTCACCTTATTGTTGTTTCATTTATATTTTCTTTTTCTCTAAAGAATGTATTTTTAAATTTTTCTAATTTTATTTTTTATTCTTTGTTATTGTGTATGTGTTGTTTGTTTTTTCTGCAATGCTGAGCAGCTTGCAGAATCTTGGTTCCCAGGCCAGTGACTAGGCCTGATCTCCTATGGTGGGAGTGCCAAGTCCAAACTGTTAGACTAACAGGGAACCTCAGACCCCAGGGAATATTAATCAGCATGAATTATCCCGGAAGTATTCATCTCAGCACCAAGACCTGGCTCAGTCCAACTCAGTGCAAACTCCAGTGCTGGATGCCTCAAACCAAACAACCAGTACGACAGGATCACCCTGTCCCACTCATCAAAGAAATGAGATGACAAAAATCTATGTTACAGACAAAGGAGCAAGGTAAAAACCTATAAGACCAAGTAAATGAAGAGGAAATAGGCAACATACCTGAAAAAGAATTTAGATGATTCAAAATCTCAGAGTGGAGGCACTGACCAAGAAAATACAAGAAATATTTAACAAGGACCTAGAAGATCTAAAGAACAAACAATGATGAATAACACAGTAACTGAAATTTAAAAATACACTAAAAGTAATCAATAGCAAAGTAACTGAAGCAGAAGAACAGATAAGTGAGGTGGAAGTAAGAGGATGGAAAGATACTCCATGCAAATAGAAATCAAAAGAAAACAGGAGCAGCAATATTCATATCAAATAAAACAGACTTCAAAATAAAGATTGCTACAAGAGGTATGGAAAGACACTACATAATGATCAAGGTATTCATCACTGACTTTTTAAATAAATGCACAATTTGAGAGTTGTGAGTCAAGTTTTCTCTGGGGCAAAATGAGGACAATAACCCAGGAGACAGCACCTCAGATAGCTCTGAGAAACTGCTCCAAAAAATTAGGGGGAAAGGTGAGTATATATGTGATTTTGAGGAAGGGGGAGTGCGTGTAGTCTCATGAAGGTCGCTGCCAGTCACAAGAAGCAGATATCACCATGAAGGGTTTCAGAGCTTTTCTAGGTAATGAGGAGATACCTGTTTCTGCTCCCCAACCTGAAC
Source organism: Nanger dama (assembly GCA_917880005.1). NCBI lineage: Eukaryota > Metazoa > Chordata > Mammalia > Artiodactyla > Bovidae > Nanger > Nanger dama. The sequence continues at coordinate 41,433,592 of CAKJTW010000013.1, read as the reverse complement.
TCTTTTCAGGAGGTGTTGAAAATCAGGTGTTCAGCTGAAGCAGCTTGTATAGAGGTAGATGGCAAGTGCCAACTTGTAGTTGACACATCCAAGAAGAAATTAACAATTACAAATATTTAGGCACTCACATAGGAGCACCTCAATACATAAGGTGAATATTAGCAGCTATAAAAGGGGAAATCAACAGTAATAGTGAGTTAAAAGTGCACTTTAACACTGCACTTACACTAACGGACAGACCATCCAGACATAAATAAATAAGGAAACCCAAGCTTTAAGGGACACAGTAGACCAGCCAGGTTTAACTGATAAAGACATTTCACCTGAAAGCAGAGGAAAACACTTTCTTCTGAAGTACACACAGAAAATTTTCCAGGATAGATCACATCTTGGGTCACAAATCAAACCTTGGAAAGCTTTTTAAAATTGAAATAATAACAAGCATCTTTTCCAGCCACAATGCTATTAGATTAGAAAGCAATCACTGCAGGGGGTGGGGGGTGGGGGGACTGTAAAAAAACATACAAACACATGGAAACTAAACAGTGCACTGATGAAGAATCAAGAGATCATTGAAGAAATCAAAAGGAATTTTTAAAAATACACAGAAATAAATGATAACAAAATACAATGATCCAAAACCTATGAGACACAGAAAAAGCAGTTATAGCAGATAAGTATAATAGCAATTCAATTACACCTCAAGAAACAAAGAAAACTCTCACATACACAATCTAACCTTACACATAAAGCAACTAAAAAAGAAGAAAAACCAAAACCCAAAGTCAGTAGAAGAAATCATAAAGATCAGAGAGGAAATAAATGAGATAGAAACAAATAAAACAATAGCAAAGATCAATAAAACTAAAAAGTTGGTTCTCTTAAGAAGATAAACAAAATTGATAAGCCTTAACCAGAATCATTAAGAAAAAAAGAGAGAGGCTCAAATCAATAAAATTATAAATGAAAAAGAAATTACAACTGACACTGGAGAAATACAAAAGATCATAAGAGACTACAATAAGCAACTATATGATAATAAAATGGACAATCTGGAAAAAATAGACAAATTCTTGGAAAGCTACAACTTTCAAAGACTGAACCAGGAAGAATTAGAAAATATAAACAGATGAATCACAAGTAATGAAATTAAAACTGTAATTTAAAATCTTACAACAAACAAAAGTCTAGGACCAGATGGCTTCCCAGGTGAATTCTATCAAACATGTAGAGAACAGTAACACCTCTCCTTTTCAAACTCTTCCAAAAATTGCAGAGGGAGGAACACTCCCAAATTGGTTCTACAAGGCCACTATCACTATGATACTAAAACCAGACAAAGGTATTACACACACAAAAAGTATAGATCAATATCACTGATGAATATAGATGCAAAATTCCCCAACAAAATATTAACAATCGTAATCCAATAATACATTAGAAGAATCATACATCATGACCAAGTGGGATTTATCCCATGGATGCAAGGATTTTTCAATATATGCAGATCAATCAATGTGATATACCATATTAACAAATTGAAGAATAAAAAGCATATGATCATCTCAATAGATGCAGAAAAAGCTTTTGACAAAACTCAGCACCCATCTATAATTTAAAAGAAACAAAAAGCTCTCCAGAAAGTAGGCACAGAGAGAAACTACTTCAACATGATAAAGATCATACATGACAAACCCACAGCAAATATAATTCTCAATGGTGAAAAACTGAAAGCATTTTCTCTAAGATCAGGAACAAGACAGCAATGGCCACTCTCACCACTATTTTTCAACATAGTTATAGAAGTCCTAGCCATGGTGATCAGAGAAGAAAAAGAATAAAAGAAATCCAAATTGGAAAAGAAGTAAAACTATCACTGTTTGCAGATGGTATGATTCTATACATAAAAATCTTAAAGGTGCCACCAGAAAACAGCTCAAGCTAGTTAAAGAATTTAGTAAAGTTGCAGGATACAAAATTAATGCACAGAAATATCTTGCATTCTTATACACTAAAACAATGAAAATCAGAAAGAGAAATTAAGGAAACAATACCATTTACCATCTCAACAAAAAATACCTAGGAATTACCCCTACTTAAGGAGGCAAAAGACCTGTACTCATAAAACTATCAAACACTGATGAAAGAAACCAAAGATGACACAAACAGATGGGGAGATACACCAAGTTCTTGGATGGGAAGAATTGGTATTGTCAAAATGACAAACTGCCCAAAGCTGTCTGCAGACTCAATGCAATCTTTATCAAATCACCAAAGGCATTTTTCACAGAATCACAACAAAAATTTTTACAACTTATATGGAAATACAAAAGATCCCAAATTGCCCAGGCAACCCTGAGAAATAAAAACGGAGTTGGAGGCATCAGGATCTCCAACTTCAGACTATACTGCAAAGCTACAGTAATCAAGACAGTATGGTATTGGCACAAAAACAGAAATATAGATCAATGAGACAGGATAGAAATCCAAGAGATTAAACCCACAAACCTCTGGTCACCTAATCTAGGACAAAGGCAGCAAGAATATACAGTGGAGAAAAGACACTCTCTTCAATAAGTGGTGCTGGGAAAAGTGGACAACTAAATGTAAAAGAATGAAATTAGAACGCTCCTTAACACCATACACAAAAATAAACTCAAAATGGATTAAAGACCCAAATATAAAGCTGGATGCTATAAAACTCTTAGAGGAAACATGGGCAGAACATTCTTTGACATAAACCACAGCAAGATCTTTTTGATCCACCTCCTAGAGTAATGAAAATAAAAACAAAAATAAACAAATGGGACCTAATTAAATTGAAAAGCTTTTGTACAGCAAAGGAAACCATAAACAAGATGAAAAGACAACCCTCAGAACGGGAGAAAATATTTGCAAATGAATCAACAGATAAAGGATTAATCTTCAAAATATACAAACAACTCAAGCAGTTCGATATCAAAAAAAAAAAAAAAAACAATCCAACTGAAAAATGGGAGGATGATCTAAATAGATATTTCTCCAAAGAAGATATACAGATGGCCAAGAGGCACATGAAAAGATGCTCAATGTTACTAATTATTAGAGAAATACAAACCAAAACTGCAATGAGGTACCACCTCACACCAGTCAGAATGGCCACTATCAAAAGATGTACAAGAGAGGGTGTGGAGAAAAGAAACCCTCTTATACTATTGGTAGGAATGTAAACTGATACTGCCACTATGGAGAATGGAATGGAGGTTCCTTAACAAACTAAAAATACAACTACCATATGACCCAGCAATACCACTACTGGGCATATACCCTGAGAAACCATAATTCAAAAAGACACATATACCCCAATGTTCATAGAAGCACTATTTACGATAGCCAGGACATGGAAATAATTTAAGTGTCTATCCACAGAGGGATGGATAAAGAAGGTGTGGTCCATACACACTGTGGAATATTACTCTATCATAAAAAGGAACAAAACCGGGTTACTTGTAGAGATGTGGATGGACATAGAGTCTGTCATACAGAGTGAAGTAAGTCAGAGAAAGAAGAACAAATGAATATTAATACATGTGTGTGGAATCTAGAAAAAAGTACAGCTGAACCTCGTTCCAGGGCAGGACTAGAGATGAAAGCATAGAGAATGTACATGTGCACGCAGAGGGAGAAGGGGGAGGGTGGGATGTATCGGGAGATTAGGTTTGACATAGATAGACCACCATATGTAAAAGAGATAGCTAGTGGGAACCTGCGGTATCACACAGGGAGCCCAGCCAGTGCTCTGTGATGACCTAGAGGGGTGCAGAGGAGGTGGTGGGAGGGAGGTCCAAGAGGGAGAGGACGTGTGTATACACATAGTCGAGTCACTTCATTGTACAGGATAAACTAACACAATATTTAAAGCAACTGTACTCCAATTAAAGAAAAAAGATCCTTAGACCAAAACTTTTAAAAACTGCTAAGATTTAAAGTCATCAGCCATTATGTAGCATCCTCATTCTCATCAATGCATTTTACTGATGAGAAATTATTTCATCAGGGACTTCCCTGGCAGTCCAGAGGCTAAGATTCCACACTTCATTGGTTCCATCCTTGGTCAGGAAACTAAGATTCCACATGCCATGGGCTGTGACCAAGAAAAGAAATGTGTATATGTATATTATATATACATATGTGTGTGTGTGTATATCTTATAGTTCTGACACTATGTAATGTAATTTTGCAGTTGAATTTTTAAAATATTTTTTCTATTTTGTTCTCCACGAACTATCTGACCCTCACCTGTTCTCAGATCTGAACTGTTTCCTGGAAAGCAGGTGTGGGCTTTGTTGACAAATTATTTCATCTCCTCTGGGTCTTAAATTTTCATCTCCTCTGGGTCTTAAATTATTTTTCCTTGCTCTGAAGTGAAAATTCAGTGAATGTTTCCAGATACTGTACTTGGGAGTCATAATTCAATTTCTCTTAATCTTATGTGAATCCTTCACCCTCAACCTGCATTCCTCCTCCAAAGCACTGGTACCCACCCTTACTGCCATATTAAATTGGTTTCCTTGGCTCCAGTAGCCACTTGCAAAATTCTGCATTTTCTCTGTGATAGGGTAGTGGGTATGGTAGTGGGTATGGTTTCAATGGTGGGTTTTAAATTGAAAAACTTAACAATTACAATAGCCTAAATTCTTTGAGGATTGATCCTTGTGACAGACATACCAACGTGGCTATTTCCATATTTCTGTGATGAATTCTAAATTACTAGGGATTTCTCCCCCTAGTCCTTTAATTGTTAACTAGATCAATTTTTAACAGATCAATTTTTAACTGGTTGTGGGCTTTTCAGGCTAGCTTTGCTTCAACGATGCTCATTCTTTTTCTTCTACATCAGGTTCCCCTCTTCCTATTATCCTTTCCACATTTTTTTGGTTCTCTACAGTGTTTAAAAGACCTACTTTAATAGCTTTTATTTCCTTGACACTCATCATTTCTTCTTTATTTGCTGTTAAAGTAATAAGTGCACATTCCGTTGCACTTGCCTGAGAGTCTTGACCGGTCATGGGTTTCCCGCCATCTGGGTTCTAGCTGGCTTGCATTCTCCTTTGATGTTGTAATATTGTTCCTTGAACTTGAATGTGGGGTTTATAAGCCTTGTTTGCTTTTTTTTCTCCCCTCAAAAATGTGCACCTTTTTTTTTTTTAAGCTTATTTTTCTGTTTTGTGCTGTTATTTTTAATTGCTTCTGACTGGGAGGTGGGGCTGAGAGTGAGATTTGCTTGACCCTGGCTCTCTTTGCTATTACTCACACTTGCCTCAGAAGCCCCACACACGCTTTCTCTCTAGCCTTTGATATACCACTTTTGAAAGGCCATTGATTCCTGGCGTAAATGGCGTTCCGAGGAAGATGGGCTCGGGGTAGGGATGCTCAGGAATCCAGTTCTGTACAGTCATGAGCCTGGCCATCTGGAAGTCTCTTCTTGCTCAATGAAATGGAGTAAACATTGTCCATTATGAAATCTACCACGCAGGCTGCCAGGGACGAATGGGATCCCACCCAAAGCCAATCGCGGCTCTGACAGGGAAATTGGCTAGCACTGCCTGAGACTACTCCAGCCTCCCCCGTCCCTGATGTCACAATTCAGAGGCTGCTGCCTGCCTAGGAGGTTGTAGAAAGCTCTGTAGGTTCTCGCTGTGTGTCCCACAGGGCTCCTCGCGCCAGTTCCCTGTCTGATGGCTTTTATGAAAAAATACCTCCTCCCCATTCTGGGGATCTTCTTGGCCTACTACTACTATTCTGCAAACGAGGAATTCAGACCAGGTAAGTACCAATGTGCTTAATTTTGGAGGAAAATATTTTAAAACCCAGGGATGGCTGGAGGAATCGATTTTAATACCCAGGGATGGCTGGAATGTTTCTGAGGATCAGAAGGAGTTCTTGATCCCCAGAGCTGCTGGACAAGACGGGACCCTGAGGTAAGACTGTGCTTCTGTTTATGGGGTGTGAGGAGGTTAAAAGATTGCTAAATAATCCATGTTTTATTTGGCACATTAAATTGAAAGCAATTTCAGATCTCTTGCAAAAAAGAAAGAAAGAAAATGAGGGTAATTCCAAAATTCACAACTTCACCAGATAATTGAGCTCTGTGAAGGGGTGGACAAGTGGGAAATAAGAAAGAATTCTGGAGTCGATGACTAAACAGAAATGAGAGAAAATCCCTGGAATCTCTATGAGCACATGTGTTTTGATGACTTTTCGAATTTTATTTCAGTTGAGCAATTGGATGAGTCCAGAAACGTCTGGAACTCCAGTGTTTTAGCTAAACTCTCTGTCCATAGGGGTTTTCAAAAGGGCAGCAGGGAGACTTGCTTTTGAGCCACCAAAGCAAATTCCCATTTCAGAAAATGTTTACGAAAGACGGGTCTGTCCCTTCACTGATTTATGCAGCTTGGGATGAGTGATATGGGCTCATAACCTTCAGACACTGAGATAAAGCTCTCCACCTCTAGAGTGGGAGGAGGAATGTTGCTGCCATGTATGGTCCTCACTTCCTTTTGGGGTTTCCCAGAGATGCTTCAAGGAAAGAGAGTGATTGTCACGGGTGCCAGCAAGGGAATCGGAAGAGAAATGGCCTATCACCTGGCAAGGATGGGAGCCCATGTGGTAGTGACAGCAAGGTCAGAAGAAAGTCTAAAGAAGGTGAGGGTCCTGTGCCCACAGCCATATGTACCTCATGTGCCCAGATGTATTTCTTTATATGCTTGCATATACATGCCTACGCATAGAACTGGCACACTCAGACACAGATACACACACAGAGGATTCAAACACCCACAGGAATACCAAAGTATGCCTTCAAGTGTTCCTTCTCATGCATATATATCTAGACACAAAGTTCTTGGGCTCTGCACACTCACAGACATGCCCATTCACACACATTGACACATGGAGTTACAGACATATAGCCATGTTCTCAGATACCAGCATTCCAGTACCTACTCAAGAATTCACATTCTGGTCACCATGCAGACACACGCCCTCTTATATACTCAGACTCACACACCCAAGGATACACACATATGCACAAACCTAAGGCTACCCACACGGAAACTAGCACCCATATCAATCATGTGTTCAGAACCATCTGTTCACAGAGACTCATGAGCACAAACCATGGACTTAAACTCCAGCACCGTGATTTATCCATCTCTAACCCAACCTTGTTCCAGACAGTATTTCAAACAGAGGACAAATGCTGCGTCAGTTGCCTTTAATGACACACATGTACCCACACTTTTCAGGGCTGTGAGCAAGCTCTCATTTAAGCCCCCATTATGCCAGAGACTGCCCACCCCAAAGGTCTGCAGCCAAGACCGACGCCAGTCGCCACTGTGCCTCCGCAGGTGGTGTCCCGCTGCCTGGAGCTGGGGGCGGCCTCAGCGCACTACGTGGCAGGCACCATGGAGAACATGACCTTCGCAGAACAATTTGTTGCCAAAGCTGGAGAGCTCATGGGTGAGACAGCGTCTCCTCTCTCCTCTTCTGGACTTTGTCCTAGGGATCACTAGGGAGCTTTTTGAGACAGGGGCCGGGGCGGGGCGGGGAGGGGTGGCGGGTTATCAACCTCAGATGGTTTCCCTCATCACAGCCATCTCTTGCAGGGGGACTTGACATGCTCATTCTCAACCACATCACCTATACGCCTTTGAGAGTGTTTAGGGATGACATCCATCTCTTGCGCAGAAGCCTAGATATCAACCTCCTGAGTTACGTGGTCCTGAGCACGGCCGCCTTGCCCATGCTGAAGCAGACCAACGGGAGCATTCTGGTCGTCTCCTCCGTAGCCGGTGAGTGTGCCAGGGGCTGGTGTGCAGGGCAGGAGCGGCCTGAGTGCCAGGGATGGTGGCGTGGAGGGCTCTGCTGTGAACATGCATTTTGCCCATTTGCATGCCGAGAAGGAACACAATCGAAACCAGAAGTTGAAATGCTTAAGCTGATACTAAACAAAAGCTGATTAATAGCTCGCCCATATGTGTGGACCGGCAGATATATGAATAAGAGCTTTGGATAAGGAAACTCACTGAGGAGTGTGCATGCTGAGAAACAGAGAGAGTGTTTGGAACAAGGGAGATGAGAGAGATGAGGACTTGTTCAGAGTGGGTAGACTACAGAGTTCCTGGAAGTAACAGAGTGAGAGAAGCAGTTCAGAGGGCTTCCCTGAACTCGCCAGGTGGTTTGGGATCAACAAGCTGGAGTCCAAAGGGTCATCGAAAGGCTGCAGCCTGTCCTGAATCTCAGAGAGAGACTTGGTTATCGTAAAGAAGATTTTGCTTCTTCCATGACCCAGAGCTATAGGTTGGTGAAGTTAGTTGGTGTAAAGGGAGAACTGAGAGGTGAAATATTTTAACAACACACAGTTGACTGGTAAGTGGGTTAAGCCAAGGCAAAATGAACAACAAAAACAAATAAACCATATTATAACAGACCTGCCCATATCGGGGGTGTTCTCCAAAATCTGAACTTTCTACATCAAAAGTTCTTTTTAATCCATGAACAGGTAGAGAACAAGTGTATCTAGAGAAATATTCAGAAAGATAACTCTGCAAAATCAAGAGAGGGCCCCTATGCTTTTGATGGTGACAGCATTTGAAGGGATCACCAGGGAAAAGCCAGAGTTTCCAACTTTGGGGATTCCTAGGCCCATTTCATTATGGGCCCAGTAGAGAATTGCCACACAGATTTGTTGTTTAGTCAGTGAGAGGGACGTGGCTGGAAGACGCAAACACCAGGATCGAAATTAGCCATCTGCATGTGGCTCCTAGCAAGGTGAAAACAAATTACCTAGAAGCTTTGTGATCTCTTGAGTAGTTCACAAACATGCATTATTATTGTGACTCAGGACGCCATCTATATTGTAAAGAGTCCTACTTCCTGGACTGACGAGAAAGGCCTGCATAGTGATAGGATAAAAGGGCAGTGTGTCTGTGCTCCCCGCCAAACAGAGTGATTGATATGCATCCCTGAGCTTCCTGGACAACACAGACTCCCCCCACCCCTCCCCAGACACAGCCTCTCTCTGCACTGAAAGGAAGGGCGAGCATCTGGATGCATACTGAGTGAGAGGGTGCTGGGCACATCCCCAACCCCTCCTCGGGCATCAGCCAAAACCCGCGGGTCGGTCGTGGTGTAGGTGGCTTTCGTGATCTCGGTTGATTGATACAACCACTCTGAACATAGGGTGTGCTTTATCTGGTGAGTTTAACTCTGTGTAAGATGCATGCGGCCGAAATAGTCTCCGAAGGAACAGAATCAGCACAGCAGACTGGGGGCATGATGAGATTCTGACAATCTCTGTTTCTGCACGTCTTCTCCGACAACTAAATGTCACCTCGTGGTCTCTGTGGACTCTGGGAAGTAGAAGCCTCGCTGGACTGCTGTCCTTCGTGGCTGTTGTTTGTATAGCCAAGAATCCAGCCCGTTTGTTTTGAAGAATGTCAGAATCTGCAAAGTACAAGCACTTTCCTTTCGTACCCTAATTGAAGAATTTCTCTGCTCTAGACTACATTCTTTCTTTTCTAGTTGAAGTTTTGTTGATTTACATAGGCTGTGTTCTTTCAGACAGTCAGCAAATGTGCTCCCTTAATCCTTCCTCCTTAAAATCTGAATCCCACAGACAGGGGGATGCACAGCCTCAGATTAAACCTAAGGTCAGCCAAAGAGCACTGGGATGGCTTTTTTAATAATTCTTTCCAGGGACTGCATCAAGTGGTTTATTGAATTGCAGTAATCAGCAATTGTCTTTCTCCCCAGTGCATTTCCATGTATTGCATTACATAGAAATCCTACACTTTCAATATGCTCTCTGAAACGCTGGCTGCTTCTTTAGCATCATCAGAGACAGTACTGTGGCCTCTGGGCAGGTCCTTACTGGCCACATCCATCTGCCACTCAGCACCATTTCTGGCACCTGCTGCTCTACTTTCTATGTGTGGGTGACATCTAGTTACGTAGCCTAGTCTCCCGCTTTTCACCACGTGCTAGTTTGGGTATATGTCAAACTAGTGTCACAAAAACCCAAATTTACAATGGCTTAAACATATCTAAATTTATTTTTCTATCGTGGAACGGCCTGGGGAAGAGTTTAGAGCTGCAATAGAAGCTCTATCCGTGCAATCATCTGGGAACTTTTAACCCAAAATCAGCATCCCTGGGCATTATTATCCTCACCTGTGTGTCCAAAATGGCTCATTATCATGTCAGAATCCTAGCTAGAGAAAATGAAGAAGGAAGAACACTTTCAAGGAAGAAGAACTTGAATGTCACACACTTCTGCTACAGCTAATGGTTATGTAGTCTGCTACAGTTACGGTCTTTATTCAGGATGGACTTGTGTCCAGCTGAAAATCAGGGGTTCCATTTCTATAAGACACTGATGTCGGCAAAGCAGCAGTCTCCCCTACATCACCCATGCGTATAAGACTAGAGGCGGTGTTCCCTCTAGGACACGCCACACGTGTACCTCACACCATACACACACATTCTGGGACCCAATCTCTGTCACATCCATGATCCTCATGAAGTCAAAAAGATCAGGCAGTGAAGCAGGGAAAAGTGGGGTAGGATAAAGAATGAAAGAAAATACCTGGATGGAATTTGTGAAACAAACTGAGACAGGGAGATTAATACTCCAGTATGACTTGGGGGGCGGCAGGGGCAATCACTGGATTAGGCAGAGAACATTTGAAAACATCTGGAGAAAGCTTATTGGCCATGAGTCAAAAAGGTTATCTTAGGTTCAATTTTAGAAAAGTAAAAGTCATTCCATTTCTGAATCCCCTGATTCTGTGAGCCGCATAACTATGTCGCCTACACACACGACAGCTGGAACCCAGCATCTGATACTGCTTCTCTGCTCTTCCTTTATGCCCCGTCAAGGGACTCATGGACAAGCCCCCACCCCCGCCACCCGGGCTTCCCTCCCGGATCCATCTACCATCACATCCTGTAAAGACTTTTCAGTGTTCACCAGATTCCTTTCAACACTTCCTCTTTAGTCTTACCTACTTCATGCTAAGTTACCTTTAGAAATCCTATTTCCTCTCTATTTTTGGCTTCACTGGTGATACAAATATTAGCAATAATTAGAGTACAAATGTTAACTGCATTGGGCCAGTATAAGGGTAGGGATCGTGATTCTTCTATAGCAAGAAAAATCTAAGGCCTATTCTGAAATGAAACTAGACAAAATAAAACACGGGGCTTCTTCAAATATTCAAAATGAAAAACACATCAAAAGGAGTAAAAGAACCTTGTCAATAACCTCTGAGTGCTCAGATCTCTCTTTGGAAGCTCCATAAAATGTCTCCATTTACCTATTCATTATTCTCCAAGTAAATCTTTTAAAAAGATCAGCTCCCTGTATATTTTCTAAGTATTATTCAAGGGCGTTCCTTTCCCTGTTTACTCACTCCCATCCTTGTTTCCCACTATTTTTTATATATGTGTGTAGTATTTCGATCACATCATAGCTGACTCTGCTGAGCCGCTTCAGTCCTGTCTGTGCAACCCCATAGACGGCAGCCCACCAGGCTCCCCGTCCCTTGGCGAATAGCCTGTAAGACAATGCTTTCCTGGGGAAACTCCAGGCAGTGCATGAAGTCATTTGTTGGACTTTAACCCATTTGTCGGTTGTGGACTGGCTGTGTGGTCTAAACCTATTTCAAGAATTCTACATTACAAAGAAGAAAAAGAAACAGGTTTCTCAATTGTTCAGCTAACAGGATCTGGATTACGCAAAATTCCGTGTTGCATAAAGACAAGAATGTACAGCCTTCAGCTGTGACATCCGTTTGTTCCTGAAATATAGGCTCATTTTTAATGTACGGATATGACTTGAGGGGAAGCGGGGAGGGTGGCAACCAAGATCTAGGATGCAAAGAAGCCTAGCAAATACAGTAAAGTGAGGTAATGTATCCCTCACCCAATCGCCTTAATTTTTCTAAGAAAGATGAATCTTGACCCTTAAATCTCATTACCTCAGAAATAATTTTCAGGGCGCACAATTGCCAAAGTGAATGGAAGTATTTATACGTGGAGATGTAGGTGTTTACGTGATGAGGGGAATGCTGCAGGTCTTAAGTGTCGAGGGCGTGGGGAGAAACACCAGGAAGGTGAGGCGTGCGTGCGTGCGTGTGTGTGTGTGTGTGTGTGTGTGTGTGTGTGTGTGTGTGTGTGTATAGATTTGTCCTCTACAGGGCCTGGGAGAAGACCGAAAGGAGTTCAGAGGAAGAACCAACCACCTGCACACAAAAACTGCAGGGGTCATTTCTGCCTAAATTCAAGACCCTGTGCTCAGACAGAATACGGAGGACTCAAACAGCCGGGCACACGGGACCCTGCAGTTCAGGGTCGCATCTGCTGCCCAAGAGTGGCGAGGGGAGATGACCCTGTATGTGAGACAACAAAAGAGACACAGAGGTATAGAACGGACTTTTGGCCTCTGAGGGAGAGGCAGAGGGTGGGATGATTTGGGAAAATGGCATTGAGACATGTATACTCTCATATAAGAAACGAGGCGCCAGCCTATGTTCAATACAGGATACGGGATGCTTGGGGCTGGTGCAGGATGATCCAGGGGGATGATATGGGGTGGGAGGTGGGAGGGGGCTTCGGCACTGGGAGATCACGTACACCTGTGGCTGATTCATGTCAATGTATGGCAAAGCCAATACAGTATTGTAATGTAGAATACAGTATAAAGAAAAAAGAAAGTTATAAAAATATAAATAAAAAAAAAACTGAAAAAAAAATAAAGTGGGGGAGAAGACTCCCCGCTGTGACCACAACAACTGAGTGCAGGTTGAAACAATGCTCTCAGTGGAGGCTGGAAAAATGCTGCTGTCCACGTGGCCGTTACTCCTTGGTTACGCCCTTGAAAGGGGGTGAGTTGGAAAAACTTAAGCAGTCATGGCTCCTTAACCCTGCTAGACCATTATTTTCATTCAAGTACTGTTCCTGACGAAATAGCAGAGTTCCACCATCATCCATGCCTTTATGGCCACTCACCAAAGAGTCTGGAAAGGCTTATAACAAATACACTTTATTGGGAAATACCCAAGTAAAAAATGAGGTTTTAAGAGAAGAATATAAAGATGCCAAAATTAGACTCAACATAGATGCTGTGCTTAAGTTTCTAAACTGGGTTTCTTGACAAAAAAGGAATACAACAGAATCAATGATAGACAAGATTCTACTCAAAAGAAGGAAGTATCACAGGAAGCAAATTCTGATATAAAGCTCTCATAAAAGGTTACAAATTAAAGGCACAAAATAATGGAACTAATAAGGCCCTAACACTTTTTAAGATGTTCCTGTGATTATAAAAGCCACACACACACAGAATATGAAAACTGGAAAAAATGAAGAGAAGCACAAAGCTGAGAATAAAACTCCTCCATGATCATGCCAATATTCTGAAAAATTTACTTCTAGATACATATAAATACAGAACAATTATTCTTACGGAACCAAACTCAGGTAGATCAAACCTGTTAATCTAAAAGGAAATCAGCCCTGAATATTCATTGGAAGGACTGATGCTGAAGCTGAAGCTCCAATACTTTGGCCACCTGATGCGAAGAGCTGACTCGTTGTAAAAGACCTGGATGTTGGGAGAGATTGAAGGCAGGAGAAGGGGACGACAGAGGACAAGATGGTTGGATGGCATCACCAATTCAATGGACATGGATCTGAGCAAGTTCCAGGAGACGGTGAAAGAAGGGAAGCCTGGCGCGCTGCAGTCCATGGGGTTGCAGAGTCAGACACGACTGAATGACTGAACAAGAGCAACGACAAACTCAGGTCTGCTCACTGTGTCGCAGCAAAGCTAATCTACGGACACCAGGTTATGGTGAAGGAAGGTATAGCGTTTATTGCAGGGTACCAAGCAAGGAGAACTTGCAGCCCATGCTCAAAAGACTCAAACTCTTCACTGACTTTTAGATAAGGGTGTTTTAAGACAGTGTTGTGGAAACTGTCATAGGATTAGCTTGAGGACCTTCTTCTGACTGGTTGATGGTGAGGTTATAGGGTGATGTTTCTGGGATCTCAATCATCACCCTTCTAGTTTCAACAGCCTGGGTCTATGTGCTTGTGATCAGCATGTAGTCATCATCCTCTACCTGAGTGGGGTAGGGAGTAGGGGCATAGTTTCTGCAGAACAAATCAAAGATAAGCATCAGATTATAGTTTATATCCCTTTAGGAGGATATAGGAGTCCTGTGACTCTTGTCCTAATCATTAGCTACTTGAGTTTGTTCTTTGAAACTTGGAGAAGGCCTAAGAGACAAAAGCCCTTTTTTCTACAGATAAGAAATAAAGGACATGGAAGGCCCCACAGGGTCCTACTTGGTTTCAATCTCCCCTTTTCTTTGATACTTCTCAATCCTGAAGGAAACTAAGGTGGGACAAGAAAAGGAATAAAGTTTTGAATAGAAAGGTTAATCATAAGCTGAGCCAGGAGAACTCTGTTTTAGGAGGACTTGGATGTAGTTACACTCAATGTATTTTAAAACCCTAAAACAAGAATCTTGCATATAAATCTATGACTTGGTTGAGTATTTCCTTGATAAATTTTTAGTACTAGATTTACCAGGTAAAATGATGGAACTGAGTCTAAGGCTATTGGTATGTATTTCCAAATTGCTTTACATAATAGTGAAAAATGAAAGACCTGACTTTTTAAATACACAAAAATAAAAATGCATTTAAATGAATATGAACATCATGTTCCATTCCCACCTTGAGTATATATATGAGTGTTCATCTCGCACCTGCTTTGGAGAGTTAACCAAGTTTTCAGCAACTGACAGTTCTGTAAGTAAAGGAACAAGGCATTCAGTGGTTACAATCTGAATTTCTTTGTTTACTTATGGAATGGAATGTGAGGTCCTTGTCCCCTTGAGAGCAGTAGCATTCTAATTTGGTTATACTTATTTCCTTATTTCCTACAACAGCACCTGGCCTGTGGTGGATATTTCATAAGAGTCAGGCACTTAATGAGTGAATTTCATGTTCATGTGTTTATAGGTCATCTATATTCTCTATTCTGTGAGCTGTTTTTCCATGGCATTGCCTATTAAGAAATTAACAAAACTTTTCTAACAGTAAATACAGTGAATCGATGGCACAGGCAGCTTCATGCTGCAAAGTCTGACACAGGTATATCGCTGAAACAGCTTTAAGGTTATAAAGTGAAAAGTGCATTTGACCTGGTGACATTAGATAGCTTTAGATGGCTGAGCTTGACTCAAGGAGGTTTCTTCTTGAAAAAAGCTTTGATTTTAAAAAGAAGAAATCTACTCAAAGGTACTTCAAAATGAGGAATGGCTGAGGAGAGAGAGATTAACGCTACACCTGAGAAATTTATGTTACAGGTGAACTTGCATAAATACTTTTCAAGTGTGTCGATTCAGTTATCAAAAAATATGAATGGTGGGTCCACGCTGAGCCAGGCATAGCTGCAGATGCTGGGGTTGCAGCCATGAGCAAGAGAGGAAGGCAAGGCACCTATGACCTGAAGCCCACATCCCGGGTGCAAGCGATGCCCACCGCATTCGTCATCCTAAAGAAACCTGAATACCCATCACTAGGGGCAGGTTCCTAAATGGAAGTGAAACACCATGTAAATTTTTATGAGTATTGACTATAAGAATCATATGTTCATGAAACAGTTTATGTAGTGTGAGTTGACCGTGTTTAAAGAAAGGGGCTTTCACTTTTCATTTTATTCACTTTGGAGCTGCTTATTGTACAACAAGCTGGGTATGAATTTTGTTAGAATAATTTTTTTTTAAGAAAAGTAAGGGAGAGGATTCTGTACAACAAGCAAAAGTGAAATGTTTCACCTCTCAGGATGGCGAACTTTAGGAGGACAGAGATTATGCTCAGTCTCACAAGGAAACGAATAAATTCAAATGACTGAGACTACTGAAACACCGAATGCCATGAAGAGATGGAGGTGTCTTTCTTGTTTAGTTGTTTTTTTGTTTGCCTACAACACTGTCAACTGTTGCAGACTATATTAACTCTATAAAGTGGGTATGAGATGGGCACTGTTACTGGTTTTCACTATTGATCTTTAAAAGTCTTGTCCTTCAGTTTTCATTGTACCTAAAGCAATTTGGCAATGTGTATTCTATATGTAGAATATGAACATTCTATAGTCAGTATGTAGCCTTGAATTTTCTCATCGTTTTGTTAATGAGCTTGGCTTCGGCTAGCTTGCTGCTCAAAAGCCAGTAATTTTGGCTCAAAAGAGGCAAGTGTCAGTAGAAAGGGAAGTTACTTCTATCAGAAAAGCCAGCAATCTTGGGAGAAAGTGGACCCATGTCCTGAGACCAACTCCAGAGATTCTGCTCAGCCTTGACAGTTTTTGAAGGGAAGAGGAGGGAAAGAATCTGAGTGAATCATCAAGGCAGGAGGCTGAGTTGTGCATCCTTCTCCCTTGTATGCAGACTGGCTGACTCTCTCTCTCAGAGGTTATCTTGCCCCTGTAATCTGCCTGCAGGATAGCTGAGGGGACTACTGGGGGTACAAAGATAGCTACTCTTCAAATACATAATTCTTCATTCTTCTTTTAATCTAGGGGAAAAAAATCAACAAGTATGCATTCAGGATGGCATAACTCAGAAGTTAGTTTAAATTGCCTGGTGACCTCATTCCTATAGCTAGGCCCTTTTGAGGCTAGAGGGGAACAGAAATGGGCAAATAGGAAGAGAGCAAAAGAGCTATGTCAATTCCTCACTGTCAAACATCATTCCATTTCTACGGGTTTAAGAGCGAAGGTCTGTCTTCTCTAATTTCTTTATGCTGACAAAGGACTCCATATTTTCTGAGTTCAAGATGCCATCATGGGTCTGTAGCGTCTCTTTGTTGACAGTTTTAAATGTCTGCTTACGTGAATATGGGCAGAGCAAGCTATAATTATTTTGATGTCCAGAAAGATATAGATCATTATGAGTAATAATGTAATTCTCTTGAGACCAGTTCTTAGAATTGTATTAGTCATAGATTCAGGGCTGCTCACGATGGAACAGCCTATGTCATGTCCCCGTGTACCTGTTATAGCATCTGAAACACAGCTAGGAATATCCATTAGACACCGAGACTATTAGGACTCTACTAATCATTAACTGCTCGAGCCTGCTCTTTCGTAACTCTGGGAGTCCTGGTAGACTTCAACTTTTCTCAAAACAAGAAGTGGGGGACATAGAGGGGATTTTGTATCTGGGGTAGGGGGAGCCTGCAGGGTTCTGGTGGGTCCCAAATTCACCTAACAAATATAATGCTAAGAATCTATCAAGGAATAATCATCAATCCAATCATAGATATATAAACAAAAACATTTTTTGTAGAATTTTTTTCAACCTGTCTATACACCTATAAGCAAAACTACCAACACCTACCTAAAAACAGCCAAAGGACATGTGCCTGAAGTCAGATTCCAATTAACATATGACTGAGCTGGAGTGTATTATACGGGTTTTAAATCATTTAACATTTTCCCATGAACTTGTCTTGTTCGGGAACTTCCATGGAATAAGTGCATATCATAAATCCTTTATTTCTAGCATTAGAAAACTAGTCTTTTCTGGCACTCACTAAATAATTAAATGTAATGAATGATATTTAAAGAATATTATTTTGAAGAGGCGCCAAATCACTGGCCTTCATTGGGTACACATCTGTCTCAGTCCTTCCCTGGGGAGATAGCTGGCCTTGAGGGAACTCGGCTAGGCTCTCCCAGAGCTAGCATGGCTAGGCCATCCCTGCTTCCCTCAATGCACCTGCTCCTCCTCCCACTCTCCCTGTTAAGCTCCGCTTCACATGGGACAGAGTCAATCTGCCCGTCACAGTCCTTTCTCAGCCCTCAGTGTACCCTTGACTTCAGCCCCACTGCCTATTCTCTTGGTCTCTCCATTTTCCAACTCTAAACTCCCTCCAAAAAAAGAGGTGTCTAACTGGTTCAGCTGAATTTTTATAAGTCAAGCCCCCAAATCACCTATGATGACCAGCCTAGAGAGGTATAGTCATTGACTCAGGTCAAATCAGTGAAGCCACGCTGAGGGAAGATAGAGCTAGACTAGAAGCAAGGCAGGCAGGCTACAGACAGGCCTGAGTCCCTGAACAGCCTTTGGGTGTGGGTGCTCAGTAGTGTCCAACTCTTTGCAACCCCATAAACTGTAGCCCATCAGGCTCCTCTGTCCATGGAATTTCCAGGCATGGAGCAGGTTGCCATTTCCTACTTCAAAGGATCTCCCCAACCCAGGAATCAAATTCATGTCTCTTTTGTCTCCTGCATTGGCAGGCAGATTCTTTATAACTGCGCGACCTAGGAAGTTAGCCTTTGCATGACTTTCCTTAAATACTACTTCTGTTGAGAAGCAGTGGTTGCCTAACTTGAGATACTGAGACTGAGATAAGGAGGGTGTCCACACAGGGGCAGCAGTGGTGGTCTGGTATAAAGTCTCAGAGCTCAAGTGGGCAGCAGAGGGTATCCATACGGCACCTGGCACAGGGCTTCCAGAACTGAGAGAGGCAGAGAAGGTATGTGCGAGGGGGCTGCAATGGGGCAGCCCAATGTAGACTGCAGAGGGCATCCTTGTGTCCTGGCATGGGGTGTCAGAGCCCAGGGATACTGGAAAGGACATCCATGTAAAAGGGCACAGAAGCAACTGCAGATTAACCACCTTAATCAAATGAGTGATATATGTTGAGGATAACAAAAGCTAGGTTCTCATTTTTGGAGTTATAAATATGAAAAGGAAGAAAATTAGAATGAATCATGTGATGTTCAATTGGATTTGGAGGTGCTGGTACGAATCAATGACTTTTAATCTACATAGATAGATATAGAAATATAGATACATGTGTCTATATGTGTGTGCATATATTCTCTAGCTCTGTCATCTGAGAGGCCTTGGGAGCTCACTTAGCACCCAGATCTTAGTTTCTAAATATCATTCTGTACTAAAAGAAACCAAGACTTCTCGGAGAAATGGTGCCTCTAACAAAAAAACTGCTCAAAGAATAATGACATGTTATTAGAACATAGAAACTTTTCAAGGGCTCCCATGAAACAAATCTAGGACCATCTAGGACCACTGGGACTTTCAAATAAATAGTAATGATGAAAACAGATAATAAGCCATTACAGACAATAAGAATTCATAATGATATAAATAAACACATGAGTAAATAAGCAGGGAGAGAATAAGGTTTTCCCATACAATAAAAAGCCAAGTGATAAATACAGAAGGAATAATGAAATTAGGCAACCATTTGGCAACCATCACAGTAGTCATTTATCCAAGAAGTATCAGTTAATGCTAAACCTAGTGGGTAAAGTTTAATAAGAAATACAGAATTTATGTAGTCTCAAAGTACTACCCTATTCAAGAACAACAACAACAAAAACCAGCCTGATTCAAAAATTGGCAAGGACTTTAATAGACACTTCCCTGGAGAAGACATACAAATAGCCAAGAGTTACATAATAAATGCTCAACATCACTAATTACCAGAGAAATGCAAATTGAAACCATAAGATGTCACCTCACAACTGTTAGGATGGCCAAAACCAAAAACAGAAACAAAAATAACAACTGTTGACAGGATGTGAAGAAATCAGAACTCTTGTGCCCTGTTGGTGAGAATGTAGCAAGGTACAGCTGCTGGGGAAAATAGACGGAGGTGCCTTCAAAAATCAAAAACAGCATTACTGCACGATGCAGAAAGTCCACTCCTGGTTATATATCAAAAGAACTGAAAGTAGAGTCTTTCTTTTCTTTCCTTCCTTTTAAATTGAAGTATAGTTGACTTACAATGTTATGTTAGTTTCAGGTGTACAACACAGTGATTCAGTATTTTCAGAAAGCAGTCTTGAAGGGATATCTGTACCCTCATGGAAGCATTATTCACAATAGCTAAAACACGGAAGCCATCCAAATGTCCATGGACAGATAACAGATAAGCAAACTGAATTATGGAGCTATGACATACATACAATTTAGTCTGAAAAAGAAAGGAAATTTTGATATATGCTCAGTTCAGTTCAGTCTCTCAGTCGTGTCCGACTCTTTGCGACCCCATGAATTGCAGCATGCCAGGCCTCCCTGTCCATCACCAACTCCTGAAGTTCACTCAAACTCATGTCCATCGAGTCGGTGATGCCATCCAAACATTTCATCCTCTGTCATCCCCTTTTCTTCCTGCCCCCAATCCCTGCCAGCATCAGAGTCTTTTCCAATGAGTCAACTCTTTGCATGAGGTGGCCAAAGGACTGGAGTTTCAGCTTTAGCATCAGTCCTTCCAAAGAACACCCAGGGCTGATCTCCTTTAGAATGGACTGGTTGGATCTCCTTGCAGTCCAAGGGACTCTCAAGAGTCTTCTCCAACACCACAGTTCAAAAGCATCAATTCTTTGGCGCTCAGCTTTCTTCACAGTCCAACTCTCACATCCATACATGACCACTGGAAAAACCATAGCCTTGACTAGATGGACCTTTGTTGGCAAATTAATGTCTCTGCTTTTCAATATGCTATCTAGGTTAGTCATAACTTTCGTTCCAAGGAGTAAGCATCTTTTAATTCCATGGATGCAGTCACCATCTGCAGTGATTTTGGAGCCCCCAAAAATAAAGTCTGACACTTTATTTATTTATTTGTTTCCACTGTTCCCCATCTATTTGCCATGAAATGATGGGACCAGATGCCATGATCTTCATTTTCTGAATGTTGAGCTTTAAGCCAACCTTTTCATTCTCCTCTTTCACTTTCATCAAGAGGCTTTTTAGTTCATCTTCACTTTCTGCCATAAGGGTGGTGTCACCTGCATATCTGAGGTTATTGATATTTCTCCCAGTAATCTTGATTCCAGCTTGTGCTTTTATGCTACAACGTGAATAAACCTTGAGAATATTATTCCAAGTGAAGTAAGTCAGTCACAAAAAGAAAAATACTGTGTAATCAAATTTATATGAGGTACGGAGAGTAGTCAAGATCACATAGAAAAGTAAAATGGTGGCTGCCAGAGACTCAGGAGGGGGAAGAGAGAGTTCATGTTTAATAGGTACAGAGTTTCAGATCTGCAAGATGCAAAGAGTTCTGGAGATAAAAGATGGTGATAGTTGCACCACACCATGAATGCATTAATACTTAGTACAACTGAACTGCACGCTCTAAAATGGTTAAGATCGTGTGAAAAAATGAGAAAGTGAAAAAATGAAACAAAAACTATGATCCTTCAAAATATATTTATTGATTACGGAGGGGGTGGGGTATGAAATGAGTAATTTTACAGTGGAGAGACCTGACAGACACCACCTGAACCAAATGATCCAAGTTACTTAATATCCCAGGCTCCGGAATAAACTGAAATCATGCATCATCCGATGGGATACAGTGTGAAGGGGAGAAGTTAATTTGTAATGATCCTGTCAAAAATATATGCCTGAATAAAATCATAAGGAAACAGAAATCCAAACTAAGGAATATTTATCAGCAGTGTGCTTGTAAATGGTTACCAACTAGCTCTCTAGAAAGGGAACATTAAGAACACTGATTTGTAACATTTCCATGGTATAAATAATCTCTTGATAGCCGTATCAACAGGAGGTCAACCTGCTTGCAAAATTCATGATCACTGCACAACCAGCAGTCATCATCCAGGATAAGCCAGCTCTGGTACAAAATGGTGATACTCTTTGATAATGTCAAAGTCATGAAAGTCAAGGAAAAATTAGAGACTTTTCCAGCCTAAAGAAAGCTAAAGAGTCATGACAACTAAAATGCAAAATATGATCCCTGACTGAATCCTTTGCTGTAAAGAATATCATTGGGACAAACTTGAATGGCACCTGTGGATTAGATGAAAGGGATAAATCAGTGTTGATGGAGGAGTTTGAATAGTGGCCCTCAGAACACACATCTACATCCAAACTCCTTGAACTTGTATAGGTAAGCTTATTTGGGAGGGGGTGGGGGAGAGGTCTTTTCAGTTGTGATTAAGTTAAGCATCTTTCAGTATATCATCCAAGATTACCTGGGTAGGACCTAAACCCAATGACAGTTTTCAGTTTCAGTTCAGTTGCTCATTTGTGTCCAACTCTTTGCAACCAAGGAGCTGGTAAGAGTGAACATCAACATTTTAGGAATCCGCAAACTAAAATGGACTAGAATGGGTGAATTTAACTCAGATGACCATTACATCTACTACTCTGGGCAAAAATCCCTTAGATGAAATGGAGTAGCCATGAAATTAAAAGATGCTTGGTCCTTAGAAGAAAAGCTATGACCAACCTAGACAGCATATTAAAAAGCAGAGACATTACTTTGTCAACAAAGGTCCATCTAGTCAAAGCTGTGTTTTTTCTAGTAGTGGTCATGTATGGATGTGAAAGTTGGACTATAAAGACAGCTGAGCACCAAAGAACTGATGCTTTTGAATTGTGGTGTTAGAGAAGACTCATGAGAGTCCCTTGGACTGCAAGGAGATCCAACCAGTCCATCTTAAAGGAAATCAGTCCTGAATATTCATTGGAAGGACTGGCTGAAACCAGTAAGAAAGAACTGAAACCAGCAGTCAGAGTAGATGGAGGAAACCCAGGAGAGGGTTTTGGCAGAAGACGAGGCAGTGTATGGTGTTGAATCAGCCCCAAAGTCCTTTGACGATAAGATAAAGCTGGTTGTTTAATTTTACGAGGTGACTTTGGCAAGAGCATTTCTGTGCAGGTACAGGAGGGCCTGAGAAATGTAGCTCCTCTGATTGCTTTAGAGCCTCAGCACTTCTCCCACAAGAATAAAAAAGAGATTTTAAGAATCCCCAGTTGAAGGGTGGACCCAAACCAATTCCACCAACATCACCGAATCTCCCCATGCAGCCTAAATAGCTGCGCTTAGAGAGACTCGTCAGTGTCGTATGTGTTCACCCAGGGTTTCCCTAGTGACTCAGCTGGTCAAGAATCCGCCTGCAGCGCAGGAGACCCAGTTTGGTCCCTGGGTCGGATGCCCCGGTAAGAGGGATAGTCTACCCACTGCAGTATTCATGCGCTTGCCTGGTGGCTCAGACCATAAAGAGTCTGCCTGTGACACGGCAGACCCAGGTTTGATCCCTGGGTCAGAAAGATCTGCTGCAGAAGGGAATGGCTACCCACTCCAGTATTCTGGCCTGGAGAATCCCCATAGACAGAGGAGGCTGGTAGGCTACAGTCCATGGGGTCGGGAAGAGTCAGACATGACTGAGCGACTAAGTACACACATGTGTTCATCCACCAGGGGTCAGGTTCATCCACGAAGGTTTCAGGGTAGGCATTTGCATCGCCTTCACTTTATGTCACATGAGAGGGGCTTCAGGAGGATTATTTGGAGACCTTTACAAGTGTCCCTGGAGTTTGGGGATTGGTATTTGACTCATACTTGTAAGTCTAAAGGCAAGAGGCAGGGCTGAAACTGTTCTCACTTGAGAATGAAGCTGCATGCATCGTTGGATCAAATATATCCACGCATAGCAGGCTTCCCAGAGGCCTGGGAGGGGTGAAGGGGAACTGGCCTGGGGTCACCTGCTCAGAGATGGTGGATGGACTGGGTCGGGAGGGCTGGACGGACTGGAGCCCTGGAATGAGGAGGGCGCTGAGTGAAGTGAGCTAGAGGAACCATTGCTCATGCCAAGGGAGTCTCTGGGGACGTCTGAGGAACCCACAAAAGCCCCACAAAATCCACTGTCACTTCCTCCAGGTCACTAGAACCCTAAGATTGGGATTTTTTGTGCGTCTCTTGTAATAATTTCAGACCTATGGAGGAGTTGCAAGAATAGGACAAATGACTTTCCCATCACCCCGTAACTGAATTATTTGAGAGTAATTGCTATTTTAATTGAGGTAGTTGCTGACCGGATATCCCATCATTTCTGAATATGTCAGCATGCATATGTAGGACATTCTCCTACATAACCATACAAGTAAGGAATGCAGTTTATTGGTTCCTTACACCTGCTGTAATACATTACATAAGCCGGGTCTGAGGTCAACAGAAATGTATTTTCTCACAGTTCTGAAGACCAAGAGTCTGAAATCAAGCACGGAGTCCTGCTTTTGACCTCTTCTGCGCAGCTAACAAGCTCCAGCACACAGCTAGGCTGCCAGTTCCCTGGCTCTTGCTGTTTCTACAGTGGCTGAGTCCCTGCGTTTCTGGGACAGAGCTTATTGCAAACAGTCTGGCCCATTTATCACCAAGTCTGCACCCTTACTTGTCAGACTCCATGTCCTATATTTTGCTTTAGAAAATATGGTCACCATAGTTCTGTTTCTTTGTGGTCTAAAACTTCCCAGAAGATAAATCTAACTGCTGGCTCCATTCTCCCTACATAAACCAAAACTTAACCCTGAGCAAAAGCATTTAGACTTCTAATCCCTTCACTTTCTGACTCCTTAGTGCATATTAGAACAGTGGCAGTGGTGGTTTTTTCATCTTAGATGTCTTTCATCATTTCATGTTCTATTGAAAGTGAAAGTGACAGTCGCTCAGTCATGTCTGACTCTTTGCGACCCCATGGACTATATAGTCCATGGAATTTTCCAGGCCAGAATACTAGAGTGGGTAGCCTTTCGCCTTCTCCAGGGTATCTTCCCAACCCAGGGATTGAACCCAGGTCTCCAGCATTGCAAGCGGATTCTTTACCAGCTGAGCCATTAGGCACTAAACCATGTCTGACTCTTTTGAAACATGGGCTGTAGCCCGCCAGGCTCCTCTGTCCATGGGATTCTCCAGGCAAGAGTACCGGAGTGGGCTGCCATTTCCTTCTCCAGGAGATCTTCCCCACCCAGGGATCAAACCCAGCTTGCCAGGCAGGTTCTTTACCACTGAACCACCTGGGAAGCCCATATTAGAACAGTAATTTATTTATTTATCCATTTGATGTAACTAGTTTCATATTCCAGCCTATTTTTTATGAACAATAGTTGACCAGGTGGATCTCGTAGGGTGCAACCAGAAAACAAATTTATTCTTTCCTTCAGACCTGTTCTATGGGTGAGTTCTTCTCTGAACCTGGACACGATCAAGGGTAGATGGCGACACTCTAGAATAATAAAGGATCTTTTGGCTGCTTCCAGTTTCAGGAAAGGCCTCACTTCAGTAATGAAAACATCCACCCGTTTGTAATTTAACTCTAAGCAAAGCTCCTCCAGGACTTCCCTCAGGGGTTAAGACTCTGCATTCCCAATGCAGGGGGCCTCCAGTTAGGGAACTAGACCCCACATGCTGCAACTAAGAGTTTGCAAGCTGCAACTAAAAATCTCGAGTGCCTCAGCTAAGACCCAGCACAATCAGCCTGCAATGGTGGTGCAGAGGTTAAAGACCCAGCACAGACTATATAAAGAAATAATTTTTTTTTTAAGGGAAAAAAAAACACCCTTCCCTCCTCATCAAGCTTGAACCCACTGTCTTAGGAAATCCGGGATAGAAAAGGCATGTGTTCAGCCTGTCCTCCTGCTCCCGGTCCCCTCCTATTCACCAGGCTCCCTCTGGACGCTCCTAGAAAAGCTAAGGAGAGTGCAGGGTAGAGAGTTCCTCGGCTGGCACCCAGCTTATAGCCCCGGTGTCCTCTGGACACTTCGGTCCTTGTCGAAATCTCATGTTCTCTGGACTGGGAGGGTGACCACACCTGCCTCAGGCACTGGGTGCTTTTGTGGGGTTTTGGCGGTTCGTGCACGTTCTCTGGAGGTCCCTGCTGGGATATTGAATTCTTCCAGCGAGCTGGACAGCAGTTGCTTGTGTCGTTCCCCCCAGACTCTGAGAACACAGTGGGAGTGCGGGCAGACACACTCGCCACATACTGCTGTCCTTTCGGGCAGGAACTGGAAATGACTCCAGGGGAGAAGGGATGGGGCCTGGGTCAAGGCCCACAGGGAGGTGAGCAGAGTGTGGGCAGGATTTCAGGCCCCCACAGGGAGAGTGCCTTTTCGTATGACTATACTAGCTCTGCAGGTGCCTTGCCATAACCAGTGCCTCCCAGGTTGGGTCAGACTCCAGCCTGGAGTGCCCCCAAACTCCTGTGGACAAGGTCTCCATGAGATGCCCTTGAAACTCTCTCATAAGGATCAACGCCTTCTTCTAGGAAGCTCAGCGAGACACTGTTCATTTCTTCACCCTAATACCTGTCCTCTCTGACCTCTTCACCTTCGGCCCTTCTTATTCCCTCGAGATGGTTAAGGGTCTACGTGTTGCAAACTTGATTTTAGGGTTTGTGGGGTGCAGGGGAGGGGAGTGTTGTTCATATTGCCACATCCTAAATAAGTTGCACAGGTAGCCTGGAACCTTCCTTCAGAAGAGAAGGCCTTTGAAGTTTACTACATTCTCAATCTTTGAACTTCAGCTGAAACCAAAGCAGGAAAAGTCAAATTTTAACATTCTCTTATGTATTATTTATTCCACTTTGACCAGTTCCCCTTAGCTCAAAGATCCTTTCTGAAAAATAGAAGTCTGTGTTTTTAAAAGGGACTCTGCCCGTTTCAGCTCTCTGAAACTTCGCATGCAAAGGTCTCCTCACACAGCTAAGTGGCATTGTATGGGGAAGTGAGTGAGAATAGTGCTTTGAAGAGAAAACAGACTTTAGCGAAATGCACCCAGATTGTTTTAGAACAGTGAGAACCTAGGAAGCTTTTTCCTCTTTATTCTATTTTTGATACATCTCTGCTTTCCTTTAGTGAGCCTCCACTGTTTTACAACACTTTATCTGCAGTTTCAAAATGCAAAAACTGGCGGCAGGGCTGCTGCTGAGTCACTTCAGTCGTGTCCGACTCTGTGTGACCCCACCAGGCTCCGCCATCCCTGGGGAGGGACAAAGAAAAAGGCTCTGAAAAGCAAGATCTTTTTAAAAATAATTAATTATATAAAATTAATTTAACTTGAACTGAAGTGAGGCTACTTAAAGCCTTTATCTCAGTGTGAACTTTCAAATATCTCAGTGCAGAAATTATGTGTTTCCTTACAGGATGCCTCCCCAGGTCCTACTAGAAGTGTTACACACAGTATATACAATACTGTATATTGTATATGGGATTCCCTGTAACTCAGCTAGTAAAGAATCCATCTGCAATGCAGGAGACCCTGGTTCAATTCGGGATAAGGGATAGGCTTATCCTGAAGGGATAAGAATGGATAGGCTACCCACTCCAGTATTCTTGGGCTTCTCTTGTGGCTCAGATGGTAAAGAATCTGCCAGCAATGTGGAAGACCTGGGTTCGATTCCTGGGTTGGGAAGGTCCTCTGGAGAAGGGAACGGCTACCCACTCCAGTATTCTGGCCTGGAGAATTCCATGGACTGTATATTCTATGGAGTCGCAAAGAGTCAGACACAACTGAATGACTTTCACTTTCATATTGTATACACCGATAAACATTATTGGAGAAGAAATGGCAACCGACTCCAGTATTCCTGCCTGGGAAATGCCATGGACAGAGGAGCCTGGCGGGCTGAGTCCAGATGGGGTTTCCAAAGAGTCGGACACAACTTGGCAACTAAATTGCCATCACCGCCACCGCCACTGTATACAGTACAAGCTTCGCACCATCTTCTAAATTTCAAAAATAATTCTATAACCCAGCAGGCCCTAAGGGTTTTGGATAAGTGCTTATAAGCCTATACTTTTACAGAGGAGAATATATAACAAACTTTGTTATTATTTTTCCTGCTCTATTGGCTTTTCATTATAACTAACCCAGTTCTCATATCTAGTTTTTGTACAAGCCATTCCCCCACCACCCTGGCTCTTCCTGAATTTTCTTTCATCAAATCAGAGTTCAGAATTTACAACGTGCAGCTGAAGTTTCCTAATTAGCTCAACATCTTCCTTCACCTGAATATTCACTGTAGATTTTGGACATACGTTTTCCCTGATCATACTAGTTTGAGCCTTAAAGAGGTACAACAACTCATAGTTTACTGACAGCCCGTCCAACTGTCACTGTGAGAGACTGCTCCTCCTTCCAAAGACCTCCCCCTCCATTTCTCCTGTGAGGTCTTAGATCAGGTTCAGTAAGCTTATGGCACCAGGGCTTTCCTTCTGCCATAACCACCCTTAAAACATCTCAGATATGGTTAGTGGATAGAGACCCTCTTTCCCACTGAACCCTTCAGCACAGCCCTCCAACCCAGAACACCAGCTAAAGGAATCTGAGGAGGAGGTGGGCTCCAATCTGCAGATTCTCGCCACATAGAGCTTGTGGGAATTAAATCTGAGAACTACTGGGTTAAAGGTTGGCAGATCAATGGCAGGCCAGAAAATCTGAGAGATGAAATATGGTTGTAATAAATGTTAGTGACAGCTGCAGCCTTCTGAAAAACCGACAGTTCCCCTAGGTAATTAGGTCACAGTGTACCTCATGCATAATTTTGCATAATAAAGATGAATATCTTTCAGTAGTCAGCTCAGTCTTGACTCTTATCTAATAATTCAGGCTTCTTCATGTATGTGTGTGTGTGTTCGTTTCAGGAGTACAGCAAAGTGATTCAGTTATACACACACATCTATTCTTTTTCAGATTCTTTTCCATTACAGGTTACTACAAAATATCCGGTTTAGTTCCTGGTACTAATACAGTAGGCCCTTGTTGGTTATCTATTTTATATATAGTAGTGTATCTGTTGCTGGCTCAGAGGTTAAAGCATCTGCCTAGAATGCTGGAGACCCAGGTTCGATCCCTGGGTCAGGAAGATCCCCTGGAGAAGGAAATGGCACCCCACTCCAGTACTCTTGCCTGGAGAATCCCATGGAGGGAGGAGCCTGGTGAGCTACAGTCCATGGGGTCACAAAGAGTCGGACACGACTGAGTGACTTCACTTCACTTCACTTCAGTGTATCTGTTCAGAGAAGGCAATGGCACCCCCACTCCCGGCACTCTTGCCTGGAAAATCCCATGGATGGAGGAGCCTGGTGGGCCACAGTCCATGGGGTCACTGGGAGCCGGACACAACTGAGTGACTTCCTTTTCACTTTTCACTTTCATGCACTGGAGAAGGAAACAGCAACCCACTCCAGTGTTCTTGCCTGGAGAATCCCAGGGACGGGGGAGCCTGGTGGGCTGCCGTCTATGGGGTCGCACAGAGTCAGACACGACTGAAGCGACTCAGCAGCAGCAGCAGTATATCTGTTAATCCCAAATTCCTACTTTATCCCTCCCTCTCTCTCCCTTTTGGTGACCATATGTTTGTTTCCTTTGCCTGTGGGTCTGTTTCTGCTTTGTAAATTAGTTCACTTTTATTATTTTGTTAGATTCCACATACGAGCAATGTTATATGAAATCTATCTTTGCCTAGTTTACTTCAGTTAATACGATGAACTCTAGGTCTATCCATGTCTCTGTAAGTTGATTATTTCATTCTTTTTATGACTGAGGAATGTTCCAGAGTATATGCACACTACATCTTCTTTGTCCACTCCTGTCTATGGACATTTAGGGTGTTTCCATGTCTTGGCTATTGTAAACAGTGCTGCAAAGAACACTGGATATGTGTATCTTTTCAAATCAGAGCTTTCTCTGGATATATGCTCAGAAGTAGGATTGTAGGATCATATGGTAACTCTGTTCTCAGTTTTTAAGGGAACTTCATACGGTTCTCCATAATGGGTGTACCACTTACATTCCCACCAGGAGTGTAGAAGGGCTCCCTTTTCTCCACACCCTCTCCAGAATGTATTCTTTCTGAATTTTCCGGTGCTGGCCATTCTGACCAGTGTGCAGTGATACCTCATTGTCCTTTTGATATGCATGTCTCTAAAAATTAGCACTGTTGAGCATTTTTCACATACCTGTTGGTAGTCTGTATGTCAATTCAGTATTTTCCTTCACCTCTTAAACTGTTTTTGAAACTATACATCTTTTTGATGAATTTTCAAAACTCTTCTGCCACGTCTGGCTCTTTCCCTATCCCTCTCCTTTTTTCTTCTTTCCCTTTAGGAACAACAATAATAATTTTAAAAATCTGCCTCCCTTTCTCCTGCAAAACAATTTAGAATCCTTTTTGTACTTTGAGCATTACCTAAGTCATAATTGAGAACAGAAAGTAGGGACTTCCCTGGTGGTCGAGTGGTTAAGAATCCCCCTGCAAATGCAGAAGACACAGGTTTGATCCTTGGTCCGGGAAGGTCCCACACGCTGTGGAGCAACTAAGCCTCTGCATCCCAACTACTGAGCTGAACTCTCCAGCCCATGCTCTGCTGACAGGCACTGCAAGAGTAGCCCCCGCTGGCTGCCACCTAAAGAAAGCCGGTGCAGAGCAATGAACATCGCTGGCTGCCACCTAAAGAAAGCCGGTGCAGAGCAATGAACATCTAACACAGCCAAAAACTAATTAATTAACTAATTTTGTAGAAAAAGACTAGAAAATGGGATACACTGAGCTCCATTAGTGGGCCAAATATCACTGCTACAAGAATGCAGACTATAGGTTCACATGGTCCCTTCCTTCTGCATTTCTGTTGCTACCTGGACAGATAACATTAAGAAATGCCACAGTCAATATCTTTATTATCATCTAGAAGAGTATAAGGGCCAAAAGGTAAATCCCACCCCCCCGCCCACAAACATTATCCATGTGGAACCTGTGAACGTGAGCTTATATGAAAAAAAGATCTTTGCAGATGTAATTAAGGATCTCAAGATGAGGCCATCCCAGATTATCCAGATGAGTCTAGATCCAATGAAAAGTGGCTTAATAAAATGAGCAAAAGACACACCCAGATTTGTGAAGATGGAGGCAGATGCTGGAGCGATGTATCTACAAGCCAAGGGACAGCAAAGATGCGGAGCAGACATTAGAAGTTTGATGAGATAAGAGAGGATTCCTCACAAAAGCCTTTGGAGGCAATGTGGCCCTGCTGACACCTTGGTTTTAGACAGCTAACTTCCAGAGTATGAGAGAATAAATTGTTGTCTAAGCCTCCAAGTTTCTGTAAATTTGTTATGGCAGTACTGGGAAACTAATACAAAAAGTCCAGGAGTAACTAGCCCTGTCTGTTTACAGGCACCCTCACCTGTCAGCTTTGCCGCAGCACAACAGGCTTCCCTGTCCTTCACCACCTCCCAAAGCTCGCTCAAACTCATGTCCATCGAGTCAGTGATGCCATCCAACCATCTCATCCTCTGTCGTCCCCTTCTCCTCCTGCCCTCAGTCTTTGCCACCATCAGGGTCTTTTCCAATGAGTCAGTTCTTCCCATCAGGTGGCCAAAGTACTGGAGCTTCAATTTCAGCATCAGTCCTTCTAGTGAATATTCAGAGCTGATTTCCTTTAGGATTGACAGGTTGGATCTCCTTTCAGTCCAAGGGACTCTCAGGAGTCTTCTCCAACACCACAGTTCAAAAGCATCAATTTTTCAGTGCTCAGCCTTCTTTATGGCCCAACTCTCACATCCATACATGACTAACGGAAAAACCAAAGCTTTGACAATATGGACCTTTGTCAGAAAAGTAATGCCTCTGCTTTTAATACGCTGTCTAGGTTTGTCATAGCTTTTCTTCCAAGAAGCAAGAGTCTTTTAATTTCATGGTTGCAATCACCATCTGCAGTGATTCTGAGCCTGAGAAAATAACATCCGTCACTGTTTCCATTGTTTCTCCATCTATTTGCATGTAATGATGGGACTAGATGCCATGCTCATCATTTTCTGAATGTTGAGCTTTAAGCCAGCCTTTTCACTCTCCTCTTTCACCTTCATCAAGAGGATTTTTAATTTCTCTTCACTTTCTGCCAGAAGGGTGGTGTCATCTGCATATCTGAAGTTATTGCTATTTCTCCTGGCAGTCTTAATTCCAGTTTGTGCTTCATCCAGCCTGGCAATATGCATGATGTACTCTGCATAGAAGTTAAATAAGCAGGGTGATGATATACAGCCCTAACGTACTCCTTCCCCAATTTGGAACCAGTCTGTTGTTCCATGTCCCGTTCAAACTGTTGCTTCTTGACCTGCATACAGGTTTCTCAGGAGGCAAGTAAGGTGGTCTGGTATTTCTATCTCTTTCAGAATTTTCTACAGTTTGTTGTGATCCACACAGTCAAAGGCTTTAGTGTAGTCAATGTAGCAGAAGTAGATGTTTTTCTGGAATTCTCTTGCTTTTTCTATGACCCAGTGGATGTTGGCAATTTGATCTCTGGTTCCTCTGCCTTTTCTAAAGCCAGCTTGAACATCTGGGAGTTCTCTGCTCACGTACTGTTGAAGCCTAGCTTGGAGAATTTTTAGCATTACTTTGCTAGCATGTGAAATGAGTGCACTGTGTGGCAATTTGAGCATTCTTTGGCACTGTCTTTCTTTGGGACTGGAATGAACACTGACCTTTTCCAGTCCCGTGGCCACTGCTGAGTTTCCCAAATTTGCTGGCATATTGAGTGCAGCACGTTCACAGCAGCTGTCAACCTAAAAGTGCAAATATTTCTGCTTTTCATAAATTTTGCCCATTTGTGGGTTTAACTGTCAAATAGAGAGAATCTTCACCCACTCCAGGAAAGGGTGGATTTGACACATGGCTCCTAAGAAACACTCATATAAAGAACAATGACTTTCATAGAGCAAACACACCATATATGTGTGAGCCGCTAGAATCAAATCTGAATTCTGACTTGAATTCTAGTTCTCCAATTCTGCAACTGTAGGCAATGACTTAGCCTTGAGACTTTAAATTATATATAAGAGCTAAATAAACTTTAGCTCTTATTTAACTCCAATTTTAATGCTCATTTGCTTTGTCTCCTCCATGTGGCTGCCTATTTTGTATGTCTGTTTACTTAGCCCTTTGCGTGACTGTGAATGTTTACTGAAGTCCCAGTCTTATATAAAGTTTTAGTTCAAAGTCCACAGCAGCTAATTAGAGCCCTAGAGTTGCTTATTTCAGTTCCTTGAGAGAGACATGATGTGTGTTCAAGCCACTGTGCATATAAGCCACCAGCGGCCTGATCTTCTGTGGATGGAAATGCAAATCCTTTTGGAAGGGGATCCATGTAGGAAGGCAGTGGTGAGCATTTCTAGGATACTGCCACTGTTTAAATCTCATATATTCATATCTCTTTATCTCTTCCTTCCAGAGCATATGCCTTTGAGTTCATGCTTTAAAAGTATCTCTTATCTTGAGATTATATATTCACCCATACTGAATTCTTTTAGTTTCCACAAAGTACTGCCAAATATAATTTGAATCTGTTTATTAGAATGGCATTTTTCTTTTCTTTAAGTAGCTAGCTCTTCATTCTCACATGGTTTTTGAAAAGCTTACACTTTTCTCACCAATTTGAAATACTAATAATAGTGGCATTTCTAAGTGTTCTCTATGTGCCAGCTTGTGCTAAATCCAATACATGGATTACTTCAGCTTAATAATATTATCATCCACATATTATAGCTAAGACATGGTATGCTTGGGATTTCACACCGCAGTCATCTCACTCTAGAGCTCATACTTTTAGCCATTATGCTATTCTTGTAAGCAATTTGGATCTATTTTTGGTTTAAACAATAAGGAAAATTATTGACATGACTGGAAGTCCAGATGCAGGGCGGGCTTCACAGTTGACTTGGCTCAAGTTCAGTGTCCCTGTGACTCTCTTGGCTCTGTTCTCTTCCACGTGCAGCTTCATCCTCAGGCTGATCATGAGATAGCTGAAGCAATTTCAGCCATACACAAAAACATCCAGCAGAAGAGAAACAGGATTTCTACTTTAAGAAACTCTCCTAAAAGGACAAAGAACTTTCCCAGACACTCCAACAAAATTCCCCTCGAGCCTCACTGGCCCAAAATGGGGCCTATGCCCATTCCTGTATCAACTGTGGGCAGGGAGGATGGTATTAAATAAATCATATGAGCCACCCTTAGATTTAGAGATAGTATCAGCTTCCCTTTGGCACATGGGCTACATAAAAGTGACAGGGACTCTCAACAGAGAAGTGTGGCTCTCTGACACAGAAACCTAAAATAATAGTGGATGTAACAAGTTAAAAAGGTAAATCAAGTCTGGAGGGAAGCACTACAGGGCTAGGATGGTAGCTCATCATCAACCAGGTTCCTTCCTTTTCTCTAAATGCTCTGCCATTCTCAACATGAGGCTTCTACTTCATGATCCATGATAGTTCTGGAGTCACAGCCAACAGTCACAACCTCCTTCTCGAGGAATCAAGAAGGAGGAAGGATTCAGAGACTGATTTCTTCCTTTAAGGATGTATCCCAGAAATCACATGACATGCTTCTGTGTACAAATTATTGGAAGGCACTGAGTCATTTGGCAACAGCTGGCTGAGAGAAGCTGAGAAATGAGGACTTTGTTCCAGATAACTGTGAGCCCAGCTATAAATCTTGGATTCTGCCACTAAGGAAGGGGGAAGAAGATACATGGAGAAAATACTACAGTTTCTGCAAAAGCTGGAAACATGAATTCATTCGTGGTTCTGACACAGAGAAGGAAAAGGAAACTAAACTCTGGTTTGGCAACAACCTATCTTGAAGCCCTGCTTGGGTCTTGCTTTGGTTCAGCCTTAGACTAGTCAGTAACCAGTGGTATCAGAAACTGTTTGCAGATCCTGTGTCACACACCCATTCCTAGAACTTGACTACACAGTTATCTCAACCCCAAACTCATGACTGAGGATTGAGGATGGAGTGGTTCCCTACAGAGATTTGTTTGTATTTTTGCATTTTTAAGAGTTCTTTATACATTAAAAGTTGAGGATATTAAGCTTTTATCTGCCTAATATGTTGAAAATTGATTTTCTAATTTATCATTTTACCCTTTACCTTTATAGTAAAATTATTATGGTTACCATTTTGACATACAAAAATTTTATATTTTCTATAATCAAATATTCTTGGCCTTAACGTTTTTTAACTTTTATGCTAGAATGATTTTTCATAAATAAGATTCTGGTAAGTATTTGCCTCTATTATCCTCTTTCTATGATTAAATTTTTAATCAGTCAGGAGATGCATTCTGCTGTACATGTAACACAACTCAATTTACAGTGATTTAACACTAAATAAGGTTTCCTTTTTCTCCAGCAATAAGTAGTCCAGAACTGGTTTTTTTTTTTTTTTGGATGTACTAAATCTTCAAAAATCTAAGCTCATTCCACATTTTTGTACTATAATCCTTAATTATATAATTAATATACAGCATTTCCTCAAGTTCATAAATAACTACTGTAATTCTAGGCATCAAATCTGTAGTCTACTTAGAAAGAAGGGGAAAGGGCAAAACATAACAGCTACATGCCACTTCAATCCATCTATTTTATCAGGTAATCGATATCTTTCCTGGAGACCCATCTGCTAGATTTCTCACTGGCCAGGTCTAGATCACCCAAAGAGCAAGGGAATGACTACCCAAAAGAGCAAGGGAATCTTGAGGAAGTAAATATTTTTATCTCAACACATTGCTATCCTGAATAAAATTAGATTCTTTTATTAAAGAAAGATCTTTTTGTACAGTTCTGTGTATTCTTGCCACCTCTTCTTAATATCTTCAGCTTCTGTTAGGTCCAGACCATTTTTGTCCTTTATCGAGCCCATCTTTGCATGAAATGTTCCCTTGGTATCTCTAATTTTCTTTCTAGTCTTTCCCATTCTGTTCTTTTCCTCTATTTCTTTGCACTGATCGCTGAAGAAGGCTTTCTTATCTCTTCTTGCTATTCTTTGGAACTCTGCATTCAGATGCTTATATCTTTCCTTTTCTCCTTTGCTTTTCACTTCTCTTCTTTTCACAGCTATTTGTAAGGCCCCTCAGACAGCCATTTTGCTTTCTTGCATTTCTTTTCCATGGGGATGGTCTTGATCCCTGTCTCCTGTACAATGTCACGAACCTCTGTCCATAGTTCATCAGGAACTCTATCTATCAGATCTAGGCCCTTAAATCTATTTCTCACTTCCACCGTATAATCATAAAGGATTTGATTTAGGTCATACCTGAATGGTCTAGTGGTTTTCCCTACTTTCTTCAATTTGAGTCTGAATTTGGTAATAAGGAGCTCATGATCTGAGCCACAGTCAGCTCCTGGTCTTGTTTTCATTGCCTGTATAGAACTTCTCCATCTTTGGCTGCAAAGAATATAATCAATCTGATTTCGGTGTTGACTATCTGGTGATATCTATGTGTAGAGTCTTCTCTTGTGTCTTGTGTTGTTGGAAGAGGGTGTTTGCTATGACCAGTGCATTTTCTTGGCAAAACTCTATTATTCTTTGCCCTGCTTCATTCCATACTCCAAGGCCAAATTTGCCTGTTACTCCACATGTTTCTTGACTTCCTACTTTTGCATTCCAGTCCTCTATAATGAAAAGCACATCTTTTGGGGGTGTTAGTTCTAAAAGGTCTTGTAGGTCTTCATAAAACCGTTCAACTTCAGCTTCTTCAGCATTACTGGTTAGGGCATAGACTTGGATATTTGTGATATTGAATGGTTTGCCTTGGAGACGAACAGAGATCATTCTGTCGTTTTGAGATTGCATCCAAGTGCTGCATTTCAGACTCTTTTGTTGACCATGATGGCTACTCCATTTCTTCTGAGGGATTCCTGCCCGCGGTAGTAGATATAATGGTCATCTGAGTTAAATTCACCCATTCCAGTCCATTTTAGCTAACTGATTCCTAGAATGTCGACATTCACTCTTGCCATCTCCTGTTTGACCACTTCCAATTTGCCTTGATTCATGGACCTGACATTCCAGGTTCCTAAGAAATATTGCTCTTTATAGCATCACACCTTGCTTCTATCACCAGTCACATCCACAGCTGGGTATTGTTTTTGCTTTGGCTTCATCCCTTCATTCTTTCTGGAGTTATTTCTCCACTGATCTCCAGTAGCATATTGGGCACCTACTGACCTGGGGAGTTCCTCTTTCAGTATCCTATCATTTTGCCTTTTCATACTGTTCATGGGGTTCTCAAGGCAAGAATATTGGAGTGGGTTGCCATTCCCTTCTCCAAGGCATCTTCCTGACCCAGGAATCGAACCCAAGTCTCCTGCACTTCAGGCAAATTCTCTAACTATAATATCAGGGCAATACCTAATAGACCAACCTTCCCCAGATAGCAAACTTGGAAAAAATATAGAAAACAACCATTGAAAGCACTGAAGAGAAGAAGAAAAAGAGGACAGAAACTGGAGAGCTGTTGGTACTTGAAAGAGGGAAATGACACTGGGTGATTTTCCCAATTTTGTAGCTTATGCTCAGGAGAAGGTCCCAATCAGTGCCATTTTTAGGCCAGAAATCTGCCATCTTACTACCTTATAGAAGCAAAAGGAACACTTTGGGGTTTCTGTAGCAGGTGGAAAGTAAAGGAAGACATCCCAGAAAGAAAAGAGCCACAGTAGCAGAGCACCAAGTTCTATATATAAACTTTTCTCAAATCTCTGCTCATCCCCTGAAATACAGGGTGGTGTAGACATTAAGAAGCTCAGTTAAGGTTCAAATAATTAAACAGAGATTTCACTTGGCACCTACTGCAAGAGACCAGAGTTTTAGCCAAGTGAGTGTTAGTGACTCAGTCATATCCAACTCTTTGCGACCCCATGGACTGTAGCCCACCAGGTTTCTCTGTCCATGGAATTCTCCAGACAAGAATATTGAAGTGGGTAGCTATTCCCTTCTCCAGGGAATCTTCCCTACCCAGGGATCAAGCCCATATTGCAGACAGATTCTTTACCATCTGTGCCACCAGGGAAGCCAAATTAACTGCCCACCAAAAATAAAAATCATATTCTTTGGAAGAATATGACAGAATCTCAAGGTTCTAACAATATCAAGGATACAATGAAAAGTCACTGCACATACAAGAATACGATATGTGACCCATATTCAAGAGGAAAGGCAATCAATGGAGATCATTACTAAAATGACTCAGATTTTAGAATTAGCAGACAAGGAGTTTAAAGTAGCTATTATAACAATGGGCTTCCCTGATAGCTCAGTTGGTAAAGAATCCACCTGTAATGCAGGAGACCTGGGTTGATTCCTGGGTCAACTCTAGTATTCTTGGGCTTCCCTTGTGGTTCAGCTGGTAAAGAATCTGCCTGCAATGCAGGAGACCTGGGTTCAATCTCTGGGTTTGGAATATCCCCTGAAGAAGGGAAAGGCTACACACTCCAGTATTCTGGCCTAGACATTACATGGATTGCATAGTCCATGGGGTCGCAAAGAGTCGGACATGACTGAACAACTTTCACTTTCACTTTTCATTATAACAATGCTCAGGGGTCTTGGGACACCTCTACTCTCTCCTCTTAGGAAGGGTATAATGAATAAGTTATACTATCGAGTGTATAGACTAAAAACCACAATCACAGGAGACTAACCAATATGATGACATGGGCCACAGCCTTCTCTAAATCAATGAAACTATGAGCCATGCCGTGTAGAGCCACCCAAGATAGACAGGTCATGGTGGAGAGGTCTGACAGAATGTGGTCCACTGGAGAAGGGAATGACATACCACTTCAGTATTCTTGCCTTGAGAATCCTATGAACAGTATGAAAAGACAAAAAGATAGGACACTGAAAGATGGACTCCCCAGGTCAGTAGGTGCCCAATATGCTACTCGAGATCATTGGAGAAATAACTCCAGAAAGAATGAGGAGATGGAACCAAAGCAAACACAACACCCAGTTGTGGATGGAACTGGTGATGGAAGCAAGGCCAGATGCTGTAAAGAGCAATATTGGACAGGAACCTGAAATGTTAGGTCCATGAATCAAGGCAAATTGGAAGTGGTCAAACAGGAGATGGCAAGAGTGAACGTCGACACTTTTGGAATCAGCAAACTAAAATGGACTGGAATGGGTGAATTTAACTCAGATGACCATTATATCTACTACTGCGGGCAGGAATCCCTTCGAAGAAATGGAGTAGCCATCACAGTAAACAAAAGAGCCCAAAATGCAGTACTTGGATGCAACCTCAAAAACGACAGAATGATCTCTGTTTGTTTCCAAGGCAAACCATTCAGTATCACAGTAATCCAAGTCTATGCCCCAACCAGTAATGCTGAAGAAGCTGAAGTTGAACAGTTCTGTGAAGACCTACAAGACCTTCAAGAATTAACACCTAAAAAGATGTGCTGTTCATTATAGGGGACTGGAATGCAAAAGAAGGAAGTCAAGAAACACCTGGAGTAACAGGCAAATTTGGCCTTGGAATGCGGAATGAAGCAGGGCAAAGGCTAATAGAGTTTTGCCAAGAAAATGCACTGGTCATAGCAAACACCCTCTTCCAACAACACAAGAGAAGACTCTACACATGGACGTCACCAGATAGTCAACACTGAAATCAGATTGATTATATTCTTTGCAACCAAAGGTGGAGAAGCTCTATACAGTTAGCAAAAACAAGACCAGGAGCTGACTGTGGCTCAGATCATGAACCCTTTATTGCCAAATTCAGACTTAAATTGAAGAAAACCAATTAGAAAACCACTGGACCATTCAGGTATGACCTAATTCAAATCCCTTACTATTACACAGTGGAAGTCACAAATAGATTTAAGGGTCTAGATCTGATAGAATGCCTGAAGAGCTATGGAAGGAGGTTCATGACATTGTACAGGAGACAGGGATCAAGACTATCCTCAAGAAAAAGAAATGCAAAAAAGCAAAATGGCTGTCTGAGGAGGCCTTACAAATAGCTGTGAAAAGAAGAGAAGTGAAAAGCAAAAGAGAAAAGGAAAGATATACCCATTTGAAACAGAGTTCCAAAGAATAGCAAGGAGAGATAAGAAAGCATCCTCAGTGATCAATGCAAAGGAATAGAGGAAAACAATGGAATGGGAAAGACTAGAGATCTCTTCAAGAAAATTAGAGATACCAAGGGAACATTTCATGCAAAGATGGGCTCGATAAAGGACAGAAATGGTATGGACCTAACAGGAGCAAAAGATATTAAGAGGAGGTGGCAAGAACACACAGAAGAAGTATACAAAAAGATCTTAATGACCCGGATAATCACAATGGTGTGATCACTCACCTAGAGCCAGACATCCTGGAATGTGAAGTCAAGTGGGCCTTAGAAAGCATCACTATGAACAAAGCTAGTGGAGGTGATGGAATTCCAGTGGAGCTATTTCAAATTCTAAAAGATGATACTGTGAAAGTGCTGTACTCTATATGCCAGCAAACTTGGAAAACTCACCAGTGGCCACTGGACTGGAAAAGGTCAGTTTTCGTTCCAGTCCCAAAGAAAGGCATTGCCAAAGAATGCTCAAACTACCAAACAATTGCATTCACTTCACACGCTAGAAAGTAATGCTCAAAATTCTCCAAGCCAGTCTTCAAACAGTATGTGAACCAGGAACTTCCAGATGTTCAAGATGGATTTAGAAAAGGCAGAGGAACCAGAGATAAAACTGCCAACATTCATTGAATCATTGAAAAAGTGAGACAGTTCCAGAAAAACATCTATTTCTGCTTTATTGACTATGCCAAAGCCTTTGATTGTGTGGATCACAATAAACTGTGAAGAATTCTTAAGGAGAGGGGAATACCAGACCATCTGACCCTTATCGTGAGAAATATGTATACAGGTCAAGAAGCAACAGTTAGAACTGAACATGGAACAACAGACTGGTTCCAAATAGGAAAAGGAATACTTCAAGGCTATATATTGTCACTCTGCTTATTTAACTTATATGCAGAGTACATCATGAGAAATGCTGGACTGGATGAAGCACAAACTGGAATCAAGATTGCTGGGAGAAATAGCAATAACCTCAGATATGCAGATGATACC
Organism: Nanger dama; assembly: GCA_917880005.1. NCBI lineage: Eukaryota > Metazoa > Chordata > Mammalia > Artiodactyla > Bovidae > Nanger > Nanger dama. Next base: position 41,392,796 of record CAKJTW010000013.1, on the reverse strand, counting down.
ACACTTAAGGCAAAAAACAAAGAACTAAAGAGCCTCTTGATGAAAGTGAAAGAGGAGAGTGAAAATGTTGGCTAAAGCTCAACATTCAGAAAACTAAGATCATGGCATCCAGTCCCATTACTTCATGGCAAATAGGTGGGGAAACAGTGACCAACTTTATTTTGGGGGCTCTAAAATCACTGCAGATGCTGATTGCAGCCATGAAATTAAAAGACACTTACTCCTTGGAAGGAAAGTTATGACCAACCTAGACAGCATATTAAAAAGCAGAGACATTACTTTGCCAACAAAGGTCTGTCTAATCAAAGCTATGGTTTTTCCCAGTAGTCATGTATGGATGTGAGAGTTGGACTATCAAGAAAGCTGAGTGTCAAAGAATTGATGCTTTTGAACTGTGGTGTTGGAGAAGACTCTTGAGAGTCCCTTGGACTGCAAGGAGATCCAACCAGTCCATCCTAAAGGAAATCAGTCCTGACTATTCATTGGAAGGACTGATGCTGAAGCTGAAACTCCAATGCTTTGGCCACCTGACGTGAAGAATCAACTCCTTAGAAAAGACCTTGATGCTGGGAAAGACTGAAGGCGGGAGGAGAGAGGATGACAGAGGGGATGACAGAGATGGTTGGATAGCATCACCAACTCAATGGATAGGGGATTGGGTGGACTCCGGGAGTTGGGGATGGACAGGGAGGCCTGGCATGCTGCAGTCTATGGGGTTGGAAAGAGTCAGACATGGCTGTGCAACTGAACTGAACTGATCGGGGATATGCCCACATATCCTCCAAAATACTGAGAACTAATTAAGAATTAACCAGGCTGATGAAAGTAAGAAAAGTGATTTGGAGTAGAAAATATAGACAGGAGTTTTCATTCCCCTTGTGTAGCAAGACCAGTGACAGGTCTCTGTGCTGATAGAGAGCTCTTGCCAAACACTTGCTTTCCAGTGCTCTTGGGTCGAAGGTGGAAGAGTTGCCAGGTGTGAAATTGCATGGCTCTTTTGTAACCGTACTTATTTGCCACCTTTACTAAAAATCTAACTAATCCATCTTCAATGAAAGCTTTCCTGCAGGCCACTCTACACCGTATCCTAGTCCATCAAGGGGAGTTTCTTTGATAGCATCATGTTTCTTTCTTTCTGAAATTCAGCACAGCAGGATAATCTCTTTGGGGAGTGGAGAGAAACTAAGGGTAGAAGCACTTCATGGAGGTTACAAAGCCTGCTACAGATAAAGCACAGACCAGCTTCGTCAGAGCTGCAATGGATGATCATATTAACCCACTTTTGTATCATTCAGGGAAAATAGCTTGTCCACTTGCTGCTGCCTATTCTGCAAGCAAGTTTGCTCTGGATGGGTTCTTCTCCTCTCTCAGGATGGAATATGAGGCGACCAAGGTCAATGTGTCAATCACCCTCTGTATTCTTGGCCTCATCGACACAGGTAAGGTCAAGAAATTGGAATAAATGGCCTACAGATGGACTGTCTGTCTTACTATGATGGATAAAGAGGGTGCTGACCTCCCTGACGTCATCGTGTGTCAAGCACTGAAAACCAGTGACAGCGCTGCTCTGCTGCTGCTGCTGCTGCTGAGTCGCGTCAGTCGTGTCCGACTCTGTGTGACCCCGCAGACAGCAGCCCATGGCTCCTCTGTCCCTGGATTCTCCAGGCGAGGACATTAGTCTCCCTTTAATGAAGCGTTCTGTCACCTGTGGACCCTCTGGCTGCTCTTTGACCCTTCTCTCCATTCTGACTGCCAGCTGTGCTGAGTAACACCACATTCCTCACCTGACCCTATTCTGACCACCTTATGTCCCTCATGAAAACTCAACGGCCATTACTTTCCTATGTGAGATTATTAAATATGAGTTTGTTTTCCTTAATAACATATCAGTAATAAGTCACAGATGTCACAAATCCTTTGATACATCATGCTGAGATGGACACAGCATCATTTGGGGGGTATTCTTGTCGAAAACACATACTCTCATTCTAATTATGAGAACAATGGGGAAAAAACCCAAATTGAATGGGTTTATACAGACCCTGGTGGCTTCCCTGGTGGCTCAGACAGGAAAGTGTCTGCCTGCAATGTGGGAGACCCAGCTTCTATCCCTGGGTCAGGAAGATCCCCTGGAGAAGGAAATGGCAACCCACTCCAGTATTCTTGCCTGGAAAATTCCATGGACAGGGGAGCCTAGTGGGCTATAATCCATGGTGTCCCAAAGAGTTGGACACAACTGAGGGACTTCACTTTCGGCTTCCCTGGTGGTTCAGAGGTTAAAGCGTCTGCCTGCAATGCGGGAGACCTGTGTTCGATCCCTGTGTCTGGAAGATCCCTTGGAGAAGGAAATGGCAACCCACTCCAGCATTCTTGCCTGGAGAATCCCACGGATGGAGGAGCCTGGGGGACTACAGTCCACAGGGTCGCAAAGAGTAGGACACGACTGAGCGACTTCATTTTCTTTCATACAGATCCATTGAACAGAACTCTTCAAAAGTGTCAAGGCTATGAGAGACAAGAAAAGAGTAAGGAACTGTCAGAGATCAAAGAGAAAACAAGAAAAAATTACTACTAAGTGTACTCCTGGATAAGATCCTGGAACATATAAAGGACATTAGTGGAAAAATTAAGTCTGCAGTTTAGTTAGTAATATTGTTCCAATTCTATCATATCTATTACTGACAGTTGTATAATGGTTATATATGATGTTTTGATTGAAAGATGTAAGGGAAGACTTTGCACGATTTTTAAAACTTTTCTGTAAGTCCAAATGCAAGTTTATCTAAAATATGTAATAGATGTGATTTTAAAAACTTTATTGAAGGGACTTCCCTGGCAGTCCAGTGGTTAAGACTCCACACTTTCACTGCAGGGGGCATGGGTTCGATCCCTGATCAGGGAACTAAGATCCCGCACTCTGCACAGCCAAATAATTTTTTTTTTAAACTTTGAATACATTGAGTAGTAGTTACAGAACAAAAGAGAGAGAAAGACAAAGACACACAGTGAAACAAGAAGGGGTGGAGAAACAGAGAAGCTAGGCAAGAAAGACACAAATCCTAGGGGGAGAGAGCAGGTAACATTAGTTTCCCTCCAAGTGGAAGTGGCTGGTGTTGCCAAGGGAGCAAAGGCCTGGATTCCTGTCTGTCTCTTCCTTTTACAAGTCAGTCCTCATTATCACACCTCACTCTGGTTTTGCTCATTGACTCTTTCCATCACATGACTTCTATACTCATTCTACTCCCCGATATTACTCCTTCATTCCAACCAAAATACCCAAGAGAGGAGTCTGATTCATTCAAATCACTCAACTAGTAACCTCCAGTTGCCCCCACAAATTTCCATCCAGGAAGACGAGGTCCATATGAACACTAAGATTCTCTTTGCCCAGTAGGCCCTCAACATACCCAGTCTTCTCCATGTATTCCCGACAGGGCCCGAGCAAGCCCTGGCCAGCAGCCCCTAAAAGCTAAGCTGCTGGTGTCTGCAGGCCTTCCATCACATAGACTCTGCTCGTCTTGAATAACCACACTCTTCTCTTCTCACTCTACAGACACAGCCATGAAGGCAGTTGCTGGGATATTCAGTGCAAAAGCATCTCCAAAGGAAGAATGTGCCCTGGAGATTATCAAAGGGGAGCTCTGCGCCAAGATGAAGTATATTATGACAGTTCAATCTTGACTTCTCTCCTGCTGAAAAATCCAGGAAGGAAGATCATGGAATTTCTCTCCTTGAAGAAATATAATATGGAAAAATTTATAAGCAACTAGGCACTTCCTGAGGGCTGGGCATCATAAAGGAAGCTTGGAACAATCTAGCCTGGTATTTATCCGAGCTCCATCATGAAGGTATCTCCCCAGAGAGATAAGTGAGTGCCCCCAGGGGACCTCAAGTCACACAGCACATCCCACAATTTAAAGGAATCCCCTAACACTTGTGGAAAGGTGATCATAATGAATGCCATGAACCAGCAATTGTGAAATTGACAGTAACTATAGATATAATTATAAGATAGTTACATCAAGTTTACTCAAAGGTAATAAGGCTATATTTAATCAATATTAATTCTAAAGGTCACATAAACTTTGTAAATTCATACCTCATTGGCTTTAACTTCAATTCATTCAGCATGATTCCATTAAAAACTATAACCTATACATGTGAGATTTTTAGTGTACATTTCTTATTTTGTGATATGAACCTCTTATCTGCTTTTGAGTTGAAGAAATCATCCCTACTTCATTTAGTGAACATAGCATCTTCACCATTTTGTATATTTCAGATGCTCTTTATATTCTTTCATACTGTTCTTCTGGAAAGGAGAACATCTGAGCGTGAATAAACAGAGCAAACGCAGAGAAGTGGAGATTCCTGTAGTTCTATGAAGCCACAGAATCTACACCTATTCATTGTACTCACAGTGCATCAAGCATCTATAATTTACGCGTGAACACTCAGTATTAGAAGTTTGCTGAAGAGAGGCTGGAGTTCAAATCATGTGACTGATACATTTAGTCATTCATTCATTCAACAAATATCTATCCAACGCTTGCCAGGTGTCACTTGACTACAACCAAAGAGGATACAAAACACCAACAACTCCATAAAGCCCCATATTGGCAGGTCCTCCAACAGGGGAGAGTGGAAAACTGGATAATTCTAGTAGAGAAAAGGAGATTCTTTACCAAAGTGTGGGCAAGGTTATAGGGAAGTCACAGAGGTAATGTAGCATCTCCAGGTTAGTTTCAGTTATTTCCAGCCCCAGGCCCGCCATCGGGACAAGAGGAAAGAACTGTTACAAAAGCCAGAGGGTAAGAAATGTTTGCAGAGTGCCACAGGGCCGGAGCTAGGGTACTCAGGATGCCACCAGCCCACCAAGGACCACAAAGGAGGGATGTGGAGAAATGAATACATCTTCCCTCTGATTCCCTGCTGGTATTTTCAATTAAGTGAACAGAGGGGCAACGTGCAGATTGATATAAACCATACAAGTCAGCATACCCAGGCACGGATGGAGAGTGTTTTGGAGGGATAGATGGAATATATCCAGCACAAACTCAGCACTCCCAAATGTAGGGTTTCCATGGGAAGTGATGTTGGGCCACAACACATGAGCCTGAACATGTAGGGCAAGTTTCCTTTTCTGGCCTCTTAATCTAAACTGCTGGGCGGCAGAGCAAATTGCAGCCCACTGAGCTGCCAGCCACATGTACAAGGAGCTGGATCTGGAGTGTGAAGATGGCTGAACTTTCCTTAAAGAAAAGACCCCCTTAAATTATGCCCAGGGAAAGGAAGCAGAAGCAATCTCACCGAGACTTAGAATTTGCTTGAGTAGAGGTTATATGTCTTACTATGTGAGGCTTCCCCCAGAATTCAAAGGGATGATATCAGAAACTGGGTCTGGACTTCCCCAGTACTCCAGTGGTGAAGAATCCACCTGCCAGTGAGGGGACACAGGTTCAATCCCTGGTCTGGGAAGAGTCTACATGCTCTGGGACAGCTCAGCCCAAGCACGGCAACTACTGAGCCCATGCTCTGGAGCCTGAGAGCTACATCTACTGAAGGCGGTGTGCCTAGAGCCTGTGCGTCACCAGAGAAGCCACCGCAATGAGAAGCCCGCGCACCACAGCTAGAGAGTAGACCCCACTCGCTGAAACTAGAAACAGCCAAGATCCAGCACAGCCAAAAATAAATAAGCTTAAAGAAGAGAGAGGTGAGGGGGGAGATTAGGTCTGGGATCTGAAGCCACTGACACCCTCATCATTTGCTGTCTTCACTAGCTTGGACATTACAATTCCCTCATCTTCAGCAGCATGACTTTACCACTCCAAGCAACTTCTGTCCAGGAAGATAAATGGTACAAGCCAATTTAAAAATGCTCAGTTTTTCAAGAGACAGCATCAAAAGGCTATTACTCTTCAAGACTCTTTGGAATCCTCATGTCAGAACTCTGTCCTCACGGTGCTCACTGATAGGAAATGCTTGCATCATGACCCTTCTCCAGTTCTAATCAAACCACCTCACTGAGAGCCCACATTAAACCAGACACCAATACTTCATAAACACCCCATTTTGCCCTCCCATTCTGAAATGCTGCAAGTCTCCATCAAGGTAGTACCTCCTTTCACCTGAGTAAGCAATAAACTCAGTTCTTTGTCTCACCAACCAGTGGGTGTGTTGTTTCAAGGAGCCCTTCCCAAAGGACCCTCTCAAGAGCCCTCACCCTGCTCCTCACCTGGCTCTCCTGCCCCTCGAATATCTGGCCACTCTCTCCAGAGCCAAGGGCCATGCAGATGGCAGAAAGTAAAAAGGAATTAAAGAGCCTCTTGATGAAGGTGAAAGGGGAGAGTGAAAAAGCTGGCTTAAAATTCAATATTCAAAAAAACAAAGATCATGCCATCCAGTCCCATCACTTCATGCAAATAGATGGGGAAACAATGGAAACAGTGATAGAAAAGACTTTATTTTCTTGGAGTCCAAAATCACTGTGAATGGTGACTGCAGCCATGAAATTCAAAGACGCTGCCCCTTGGAAGAAAAGCAATCACAAACAAATAGCATATTAAAAAGCAGAGACATTACTTGGCCGACAAAGGTCTGTATCGTCATAGCTATGGTTTTTCCAGTAGTCATGTATGGATATGAGAGTTGGACCATAAAGAAGGCTGAGCGCTGAAGAACTGATGCTTTCAAACTGTGGTGCTGGAGAAGACTCTTGAGAGTCCCTTGGACAGAAAGGAGATCAAACTAACCAATCCTAAAGGAAATTAACCCTGAATATTCATCGGAAGGACTGATGATGAAGCTTAAGTTCCAATACTTTGGCCACCAGATACAAAGAGCTAACTCACTGAAGAAGACCCTGATGCTGGGAAAGATTGAAGGCAGGAGGAGAACAGCATGACAGAGGATGAAATGGTTGAATGGCATCACCAACTCAAAGGACATGAGTTTGAGCAAGCTCCAGGAGATGGTGATAGACAGGGAAGCCTGGCATGCTGCAGTCCATGGCTGCAAAGAGTCAGAAATGACTGAACGATTGTACAATAACAACAACCAGCAGCGAAACGGTTCTTATCATTAGACGAGATCCAAGTAAAAGGACCTGGCCTGCTTAGTTCCATTCATAATAAGCTTAAAAGTGTATCTGCAGGGATGACTGTTTTCACATTGTACGTGGAACCCAAGGGTCCATTGCTCACTTTTAGCCCACAATGACATGAAAATTCAGCATTCCTTTGTGGATTCCAAAGCAATTCCACTGTCACTGAACTTATTAGTGAACAATGTCATCTTTTCCCTTGTTTCAGAGGAGGGAAGGAAGGCTGGGTTTACATTCAATGGGAGGGCATCATTTAACTCAAAAGGCCCCTCTGGGCCAGGTCTCTTTCAAAGTGCTTCCTCCTGGCTCCACCTCTTCCCTAACTCTGACCCCAGAGTGCTCAGCTCCCACCCTCCTTCTGCCCCATCATCTATCATGCAAAGTGGATTCTGACTCTAACTGGAGAACATCCAGCAATATATTTTTAGCAAAAATATTCTTTTACCACAAGGAATTACTGTACTAACTGTTAGGAAAATTTTAAGTCACCAAAAATTATGTACGTGGTTAGGGCTAACCCAAACCAAAACACCAAAAACAATTTTAATATCTACCCATAGGCTGTCAATGGGCTTCCCAGATGGCTTAGTGGTAAAGAATCCCCCAGCCAGTGCAGGAGACTCAGGAGATGGGGATTCAACCCCTGGGTCAGGAAGGTCCCCTGGAGGAGAGCATGGCAACTCACTCCAGTGTTCTTGCTTGGATAATCCCATGGACAGGGGAGCCTGGTGAGCCACAGTCCATGGGGTCGCAAAGAGTTGGACACAACTGAAGCAAATGAGCACGCAGGCTGTCAATACTATGAAATCACTACCAGGATAACAAGAGTGATTTATATGTACTCACATGGATGGACCTTCCAGACATACTCTTAAGTGTACAAAACAAGTTGCTTACAAATATGTATAACACAATCCCACTTATGTTAAAATTATATATCTATAAAACGGGAGGCTTGTGCACATGCATGTGTGAGCATGAGTGTACGGAATGAGGAGGCTAACTCGCGTGAAGCACTCTTCTCAGACCTGACAAAATTAGGAATGGCTCCCCTCTGCGCAGCAGACCGCGCTTCTTGACCTGGAAGTGTTATGGGTTGAGGCATGCCCCGCCCTAAATATAGGTTGAAGCCTTCATCTCCGGTTCCTCAGAGAAGCATTTTCACTCTCAAGTCTTCTGTCTGGGCAGGGCTCCAGGAGGACAGCTCACTTCTGCTCCGCTCAGCATGGCTGGGCTGGCTCAGAGGCCAGGAGCTAGAGTCATCTCAGGCTCCATCCCACCCGCGGCCTGTGCCTGACCTGGAAAGACTGACTGGCTGGAGCCGGAACCGCTGAGGGCTCCATCGGCATCCCCTAGCTTTGCATGGCCTCTTCACATGTCTCTCAGAACAGCAGCTTCAGGGCCGCCCAGACTTCTTACAAGGGGTCCCTGGGCTCTAAAGCATGTGTCCTGAGAGACAGAGCCGGGCGGAAGCTGTATTACCCGTGACGGCCAGCCATAAGCTGGTAGTGATCCACCCCACTTCACGGAGACCAGGCAGACCTCCAGCTCAACAGACAAGTGTCATGTCACGTCGTGAGAAGAGCATAGGGCACGGGACCCATATGGGCGCAGCCACCTTCATCAGCTCCAAGAGACAAGGGAGACCAGAAGACCGGCTGCTGCAGACCCAGAATCAGGGACTTTGGTGGGCAGCACAAACAGCCTGGCAAGAAGCCAGGCTGACAAGAGCTCAGGCCCTGTAGACTGTCAATAAGACGGGGGCAGGAGGTTGATGAGGGAGAAAGGAGATGAACCCCAAGCAAGGGCATGATTAGATGACAAATTTATAGCCAAAGTCGGAATAAAATTAGTTTTGCCTTCAGCATGAACTGTCAGGGTAAACCTTGGGCCCAAAGACATAGGAAGACTTCAGCCTGTGTTCAGCAGAAACCAGTTGCTTCTTGATTCTGCTCAACTTATCACGTATCAGACAGCATGGGGAAAGCAAGAGAGGCTATGAGACAATATTAAGGTAGTTAATAAACTAAACTTTTGCTGTTTCCAAAGGAGTGTTGGTAAAGGCTTAACAACTGACTCTCCAGAAAAGAAAGAAAGAAAGGCTGATATGTAACACTTGCCGACTTCAGTGATGCAAACGCTCTCACCATGGCCAACCTGAAGCCACCAGTTGACACCCCGCATGTGTATTAGAAGAGCTGTGCACAGCAGGCTTCAGCACCCACCCTGACTCACTTTCCACATTCTTGACAGAATTAGTTATTTTTAAAGGCCCAGCTCAGTGCCTCGCTCCTCTTCCCAGGACTTGAAAGAAACAGAAAAGCTCGTTTCTATCATTACTGGAGAAGAAGAGGGAACAAGGGCTTCCCCGAGACAGGGGACACCCAGATCCTTCACCTCTCTGGGTATCAGCATCTCGCGTGAAGTCGTGGCCTGAACCCAAGTGTCTGAGCTCCTGAGGCTACCTTCCCACTCGCTAGCACTGGAGAGCCATAGGGAAAAAACCATGGACAGTGGCACATCAAGGAGAAACAACAAAAAGTCTGCAAAGTGTCCTTCTCCATTTCCAACTATCCGTCCTCCTCCTTGTCACTGTGGGGTCCCAAGACAGTTGCTCCACCTTCAGCATCACTCTGTGATTCAGGCCAAAAAAAAAAGAGAGAGATGTGAGAGGCTAAAAGCATGCACCAACTGAGCCTGACCCCTAATAAAGAGCCAATGGGAAAATCCCAGCCAGGACTTCCGCTCACATCCCATGGGCTAGAGCCACATCTTGGGACCACCCCTCCCTTCAAGAGAAGTTGAGAAATGGGCAATTTTCAGCTGAGCACAGGTCCACCTCAAACAGAAACGGGGTTCTGTTAGGCAACCACAAGTGTTGGTCACAACGTAAATCACCTCAGAGGCAAGTCTGAGATATAGAGCAGAAGGACACAGTCCCTCAGATGCCAGGCTCCAGACCGCGGTGACGGGATGGGCCATCTGCAAGGCCCTAACTATGACTCCTTCTCCTCCGTCAAGAATGTAAGAAAAGGCCCTCCATAGCAGGTAGGAGGGAACCCTGGGGTGACTCACATCCACGGGGGACGGGCATCCAGCAGCTGTTTCTAGAGAATTCCCTCCCAAGGGCAGGTGAGTCCCTCCTTGCCACCAAGGCTCTCCACACGGGCTGGGCTGTGGGGTCCTTTCTTCTTGGCCGGGAGGCTCTCAGCCAGCACCTCAGACTTCCCCTAGAGTCCACAGCAAGCTCCAGAGATTCTCCAGAGCAGTGGTCTCTGAAAGTTCGGATCTCACACTTCATCGTTAAAATATGATTCAGTTCAGTTCAGTTCAGTCACTCAGTCATGTCCGACTCTTTGTGACCCCATGAATCTCAGCACGCCAGGCCTCCCTGTCCATCACCATCTCCCGGAGTTCACTGAAACTCACAACCATCGAGTCCGTGATGCCATCCAGCCATCTCATCCTCGGTCGTCCCCTTCTCCTCCTGCCCCCAATCCCTCCCAGCATCACAGTCTTTTCCAATGAGTCAACCTTCGCATGAGGTGGCCAAAGGACTGGAGTTTCAGCCTTAGCATCAGTCCTTCCAAAGAAACCCCAGGGCTGATCTCCTTCAGAATGGACTGGTTGGATCTCCTTGCAGTCCAAGGGACTCTCAAGAGTCTTCTCCAACACCACAGATAAAAAGCATCAGTTCTTTGGCACTCAGCTTTCTTCACAGTCCAACTCTCACATCCATACTTGACCACTGGAAAAATAGTAGCCTTGACTAGATGGACCTTTGCTGGTAAAGTAATGTCTCTGCCTTTCAATACACTATCTACAGTGGTCATAACTTTCCTTCCAAGGACTAAGCATCTTTTAATTTCATGGCTGCAGTCACCATCTGCAGTGATTTTGGACCCCAAAAACATAAAGTCTGACACTGTTTCCACTGTTTCCCCATCTATTTCCCATGAAGTGAGGGGACCAGATGCCATAATATTCGTTTTCTGAATGTTGAGCTTTAAGCCAACTTTTTCACTCTCTTCTTTCACTTTCATCAAGAGGCTGTTTAGTTCCTCTTCACTTTCTGCCATAAGGGTGGTGTCATCTGCATATCTGAGGTTATTGATATTTCTGCCGGCAATCTTGGTTCCAGCTTGTGCCTCTTCCAGCCCGGCGTTTCTCAGGCATATGTATTTCTGATAGATACATAGCTACTATTTATATAATGTGCACATGCTAATTTGCTTCAGTCGTGTCTGGCTCTTTGCAACCCCATGGACTGTAGCCCACCAGGCTCCTCTGTCCTTGGGACTCTCCAGGTAAGAATACTGGAGTGGGTTGTCATGCCCTCCTCCAGGGGATCTTCCTGACCCCAGGAAACCCATGTCTCTTCTGTCTCCTCCACTGGCAGATGGGTTCTTGACCACAGGCACCACCTGGGAAGCCCATTTACATAATGTATGTATGCAATATTTACTAACACAAAACATATGCAAAAATGGAAATCTTAAAAGACAAGATTAAAAAAATAAATAAAGAGAAATTCTAATATTTTTCTCCCTACACCCCCGTAGTCCTTGCAACACGTCCCCTTGGGAGACTATGGATCTACAGTTGCGTGAGAGGGCTTCCCCGGTGGCTTGGTGGTAAACACCCACCTGCCAATGCAGGAGACACACCTGGTTGGATCTCTGGTTCGGGAAGATTCCACATGCCGTGGAGCAACTAAGCCCACGAGCCACAGCTATTGAGCGTGTGCTCTAGAGCCCGAGAAACACAACCTCTGAGCCCACGTGCTGAACTACTGAAGGCCGCGCACCCTGGAGTCTGTGCACCGAAACCACAGAGGTCACGGCAGTGAGAACCCCGCGGACACAGCTAGAGAAGAGCCCCGGCGAGCTGCGACTAGAGGACAGCCTGCCCCGCAGCGAAGACTCAGCACGGCCAAAAATACATTTAAAAAAAAAAATAAAATAAAGCTGTGTGAGAGGAAGAAGTCAGCATACGGTACACTACTTACCAGCCCTTTGGTACCTGAGTCACAACCTTCCCTTGGCTCAGAGTGCACTCTGTTCTTCTCTGAGGATGTTACACGTCGGGTAGAACTCATATCCCTTCTTGTGGCCCTACCAGCTGTCCAGGGACTTTACCAAGAGCCCACATTCTTCTTCATCAGTGCCCAGCCCAGAGCACGGGGACACACGTGCTGACCTAGTCCCAGGAGCCTCCCTTCATTTCTTAAGGGAGGTATGTGAACCAAGCTAACCTGCAACATTAAGGGAAAAGAAAAACACAGCTGTGCTCATCACGCAATGTCTCCAGCAGGTGTGCCTCAGTGTCAGCCTCTCAGCACCCCTGGGTCTCCATCCCACCCAGAGGGTCGCCAACTCACGAAGGATGCTGGGGAAAGTCAGCACACCCCTTACCTGCTGTATCTTCCCCTTCTAGTTGTTAGACTTTAACTTCATTAACTTCTCTAGCTGGTAGACTGACAAGTTTCTTAGTTAGATTTAAAACATGTCTAAATTCTCTAGTTTTTAAAGATGGGGGTGGGAGGTAGGGACAAGGACAGGGCAAATGTGAAAAGAAGAGGCAGATGGGAAAAAAAAGGAGAAATTTTAAATAAAAGGTGAAATAGGACTTAGAACTACAATGCTCACAGACAAAAAAAAAAAAAAAAGAGCCAGGAGAAGCAGACCTCAGCCTGCACAGATCCCAGGACACACAGGGTAAGGATACACTCAGCCAAGAAAGGAGAAGGGAAAATGGATTCCTAAAAAGTGAAAGGTACCAAATGAGTACCTGCTGAGTGGGGAGGCTTGGGAGATGGGATTTTCTGGGAAGGGAACAAAGGAAACAGAAGTCAAAGGGGAGCACATATTGGCTCATGGCACTACCTGGAACCAAAGCGTGGAAAAGGGACAAGTCAAAAGACACACACCAGCCAGGACGGAAGTTGAAGGACCCAAGAAATGGCATTGTTGGCTGACCCGGGACTGTTGGTGGTTGTGGGGGTTGTGCTTTGGGACCTCTCTCATACTGTTCTTGACCAGCCTGTGGCCCCTGAACTCCAGGTAACAAGGTGGATGCCAAAGCTACCCCATTCCAAAGCAGTCCAGTCCAGACTTAGCCTCTCCACGGGCCTCCCTCTTCACAGCCAGGGGCAGCAGCGCCACCCAGTGGCTGAGTGAAGGGCACGGTGGACCACGCATCACCAGGATTCCTTACCCCCAGCTCGGGCCCAGGTTCGGCTCAAGGGCTCCCACCACTCCTCACCGCGTGCCTTATTTGTGCGTCAGCTCTCAGGGCGATTGAACAGACCCAGAGGAGGCGGGCGGCACTCGGCCTGGTGGGGCCACCGGGAACCCCGCAGCCTAAGATACCATTGGCCTTCAGCTGGGGGCAACCGGATCTGTTCAATAGCGACAGCTAGTGGTCATCTTCAAAGGCAAGGTGCTCTGAGCCTCCAAGGAAAGAAACGTCAGGTATATATGGGGAAACTAAGACAAGATTCTTGGCTGCGAGCAGAGGCTGGCATATATCCAAAACCACCCTTGGCTAAAATGGAACTGTAGCCCACCAGGCTCCTCTGTCCATGGGGATTCTCCAGGCAAGAATACTGGAGTGGATTGCCATCTCCTCCTGCAGGGGGATCTTCCCAATCCAAGGATTGAACCCAGGTCTCCCCACTGCGGACAGATTCTTTACCGTCTGAGCCAGCAGGGAAACCCACATGGAATGCAGGAAACCTAAACTCTTTAAAGTGACGTGCAAGAAAGGACCCTGGCCACCTGCCCAGACACAACTCAGGTCACCTGCTGGGCTTTTGATTCCCCAAGGGCACAGAACTGTTGGTCCCCTGAAGGCACCCTGCTATTCCCACTGTGCCTATGCCCAGGCCATCTCTTCTGCCCAGAATGCTCTTCACTCTCCCCATAGTCTGCTTAACTCTTGCTCACCCTTTAAGGCTCAGCTCAACCGTTACCTCCGCTAGGAAAAGTTTCGTGACTTCCTCCAGGCCCACCCCTCAAGGCTGGGATGGGTGCTTTCCCACCAGTCTCCCGTGCTTCCCACAGCTCCTGTACTTGTCTGTCACTTGAGTTCATCAACTCAAATGTACCTTTCCAATTGCCTCATGTAGTCCCACCCAGGGACTTGCTGTCGTTGCTTCTCGTTGCCACCCTAGCGCAGAACACGGACGCTGGCGTGTTGTGCTACACTGTGTGTTACGCTCGGTCGTGTCCGACTGTTTTGCGACCCTGTGGGCTGACAGCCTGTGGACAGGCTCCTCAGTCCATAGCATCTTCCAGGCAAGGATACTGGAGTGGGCTGCCATCTCCTCTTCCAGGGAATCTTCCCAACCCAGGGACGGAACCTGCATCACCTGCGTATCCTGCATTGCAAGTGGATTCTTTACCCGCTGAACACAGATCTTGGCATGTAAAAGGTATTTAATTAAGATTTAAGAACTAAAGGACTCTTAGAACCTAAAACTGGGAAAGATTCTAGAGGAAACAAGAGCCAAAAAGACAAAGCAACTTTACATCTCAGGAACAGATGATCTAAAAGTCATTTCTTCAGATTCCAGACCATTCCTCTTTCACCAGGCCCACCCGGCTCTTCCTCCTCGCTAACACCCGGCAGCACTGAGCCGTCACGCTGTGGGAAGGCCCCGGCCGCTCCACGCCCTCCTGACTCTGCCATCTCCAGCAACGCCTGTGCCCTCGCTGGGTTCCCTCCTGCCCACCTCCTGCAAACCGTCCTCAGAATGAAATCACTTCTTCGTGAGCAAACCCACTCCTAGACTGTTATCCTCAAGGAAGTATTTTAAAAGAAGAAGAACATATAGATTCAGGCATGAAGATGCTTACTGGCAAGACTGTAATAAACGCTGGAAGTTAGAAATTACCAAAATCTCCATATAAATAAAGTTCATCCATATAAATCAAATTATCAATCATATCAGGCAAAACTAAAAGAGCATCAACACTTTGGGATACATTTGCTTCTTTCGTGTATTACCAAACACTTCCATATACTTACTATTACTATGCTCAGGCATTATTCTACGGTATGAATATTGACACATTTGATTGGGTTCAATGGAGTACAGACGTCAAATGGCCTACCAGATGCTTCTCTGGAGGAACTCTGTGAGATGCCTCAAATAATTCTCTTCCACACAGATTGAAAAGTGAAAGTGTTAGTCACTCAGTCGTGTTCGACTCTCTGCGACCTTCGCATGAGGTGGCCTGCCAGTCTCCTCTGTCCATGGAATCCTCTAGGCAAGAATACTGGAGTGGGTTGCCATTCCCTTCTCCACCACATAGATTAGCTCAACACATATTCTTAAAAGAATCCGGTCAGTTGACTTGGATGAGTTTACACTACCACGTGTAAAATAGCTGGTGAGAAGCAGCTGTGTGACACTGGGAGCTCAGTTTGCTGTCCTGTGATGATCTGGAGGGGGTGGGACGGCGGTTTGGGAGGGAGGTTCAAGAGGGAAGGGATACCTGTAAACATATGACTGACTGATGGTGTTGTAAGGCAGAAATCAATACAACACTGTAAAGCAATTATCCTCCAATTAAAAATAAAATTTTTTAAAAGCTACATATTTTAATTTTTGCCATCGTTTCATGGATGGACAGGTGTCACGTGTTTATTACCCTTTTGAAGTTTGGTAGTTAACCTTTTGATAGTTTAAACATTAACCTTTTAATGTTTAATTAATCTGATTAACCTTTTGATAGTTTTAAACATTTTTCCTGGTAGATATAATTGGAAATTATATCAGATAATTTAGTGTTTCACTAAAACACTCCTTCATACTCATACAACTGCAGGTCCAAGTAAGGACTCATTGCATCCGTCAATAGGTCACAAGGGCTAAAAGAATTCTGACAGCTAACATTTATGGAGTGCTATGTAAGTGTTAGATCATGTAATCCTTGAATAATCCCATCATTACAGTCATTTTACAGAGGAGGAAACTGAGATGTGAAGAGGTAAAGTAATTTACTGCACTGAAACAGGCAGCAAAGGTGAAGCCAGGCTTACAACTCAAGGCAGCCCTACATGGAGCACCCTCTATTGCCCTAGGCTGCCATTCAGGGAAAAGCCCTTCCCAATGAGCAACAGCCCTGGAGAGGCGGTGTGAGCTGTGATACAGAAAGTAATCTTGTTCCCAAGTTGAACGTTACCCCAGTTCTGAATTTATCACCACAATTATAGAAAATTATTATAACTCATGGTTTTTTTTCTTATGTCTATTAAATTGTATTAACCAGTGGTTAATCATTACCCTGAGCAATGCTAGGGAGGCATAGCTACCATTCAATAGTAAGGAAATTATTAAACAGATTGTAGAGCACAAACAACATTATGAAAGATCATGACAACACGGAAAGGTAAAAATGTGAAAAAAGGTTAAAACATGAAAACTAGTTTTAACACAGTATCAAGTGGAAAACAAACACATAATTGTAGATTCATGACACAAAATATGTGTTTTTAAAAAAATAAAAGATGGGTGCATACAGGCCAAAAGTAGAAGGGAATGTGAAAAATATGAAATGAATTTGTTTGGGTGGTAAGATGAGGTCTTTCTTTTAAAGGTTATCAGATTACCACTTTTCTAAAACTGAAAAGAAAACGAAAGCAAATCAGAATGCTTTCAGACCCTTTTATCCACCAAGCTGGCTTCATTACTAGTCTTCAGGTTCCTGGAATGCTCTCTGCAGAACAGGCTGACAGCAACCTAACATGTCAGCACTCTGGTGAGACCAGCCTGGAGTGGTTTTACAGCATCAGCTCAAACATTCTTGGTTATGGATAATAGATTGTGCTGAGTATAAAACAGATCAGAAAGGTAAGGGTAGAAATGTATAGTTCAGATCAGTTGCTCAGTCGTGTCTAACTCTGCAACCCCATGAATCCCAGCACCCCAGGCCTCCCTGTCCATCACCAACTCCCGGAGTTCACTCAGACTCACGCCCATCCAGTCGGTGATGCCATCCAGCCATCTCATCCTCTGTCGTCCCCTTCTCCTCCTGCTCCCAATTCCTCCCAGCATCAGAGTCTTTTCCAATGAGTCAACTCTTCGCATGAGGTGGCCAAAGTACTGGAGTTTCAGCTTTAGCATCATTCCTCCCAAAGAAGACCCAGGACTGATCTCCTTCAGAATGGACCGGTTGGATCTCCTTGCAGTCCAAGGGACTCTCAAGAGTCTTCTCCAACACCACCGTTCAAAAGCATCATTTCTTTGGTGCTCAGCTTTCTTTACAGTCCAACTCTCACATCCATACATGACCACTGGAAAAACCATAGCCTTAACTAGACGGACCTTTGTTGGCAAAGAAATGTACAAGGTTTATAGAAAAGACTCTGGAGCATATTATAGTTTGGAATGTCAGGCCATCTGCAAAATAATTGAGATCGTTTAACTAAAGGTATGGCCAAAAAATAATGACAGTTCAAAAGCAGAGACATTACTTTGCCAACAAAGGTCTGTCTAGTCAAGGCTATGGTTTTTCCAGTGGTCATGTATGGATGTGAGAGTTGGACTGTAAAGAAAGCTGAGCGCCAAAGAATTGATGCTTTTGAACGGTGGTGTTGGAGAAGACTCTTGAGAGTCCCTTGGACTGCAAGGAGATCCAACCGGTCCATTCTAAAGGAGATCGGTCCTGGGTGTTCTTTGGAAGGACTGATGCTAAAGCTGAAACTCCAGTACTTTGGCCACTTCATGCGAAGAGCTGAGTCATTGGAAAAGACTCTGACGCTGGGAGGGGTTGGGGGCAGGAGGAGAAGGGGACGACCGAGGATGAGATGGCTGGATGGCATCACCGACTGGATGGGCTTGAGTTTGAGTGAACTCCGGGAGTTGGTGATGGACAGGGAGGCCTGGGGTGCTACAATTCATGGGGTCACAAAGAGTCGGACACGACTGAGTGACTGAACTGAACTGAAACCAGGAAGGAAAATTGCCAGTTTCAGAAAGAGGATAACACTATTAAATAACCTAGTTTTACCAGAGAGCAAACGTCTGTGGAATTACAGCACTGGGGAGCGCAGTTACTCTTGCCGAGGCTCTCAGAATTCTTGCTTAAGACAAAGGTAGGCTATCGCAAAAAAAACAATACATAAACGAAGTAAAGTGAATGAAAGCATGTTTTAAGGAACAGAAGCTTCATATTTCTATTTTTTATTAAATGACTTTTGGTAGAGGAGCCTGGTAGGCTGCAGTCCATGGGGTCGCTAAGAGTCGGACACAACTGAGCGACTTCACTTTCCATTTTCACTTTCAGGCACTGAAGAAGGAAATGGCAACCCACTCCAGTGTTCTTGCCTGGAGAATCCCAGGGACGGGGGAGCCTGGTGGGCTGCCGTCTATGGGGTCGCACAGAGTTGGACACAACTGAAGTGACTTAGCAGCAGCAGCAACAACAGCAGACTGTTTTTAAACAAGTGGGGTGACTTTCTAGTGATAAGCTAGGAGTTCTCAGAGTCTTGTTACTGGACAACTCCCCTGGAAAGAGGAGGGCAGTGCTTTTTAATTGAGAAAAGCAGTACATTTTAAAGTTCAGAACAGGGAATGACATACCTAGGGGGCAAGACATGGTGATATTTGACTCAGGGATAAGCCTTATTTTGTACTCTGGCAGGCCCAAGGGGATATAATCTGTAATGGAGTGTAAAGGGAAAAACTAAATTGCTGTAAAGATTAACACAGTTTTTCCTTTTAGTCTAGAGGTTGCTGTCAGGAAGGCCCTTCTTTTCTGGCCTACCTTCCTCTTTGCTTTTCTATCTGTCCATTCTAACACACACACACACATACACACACACACACACACACACACACACACGCACGCACACACACTATCCTATCCCATCCCAGGCTTGAAGCTGCATCCTGTCTGGGCCCTTCTAGGTCAAAGCCAGTGAGATGGTCCTTCTCTGGAACCTTGGATGAAAAGTAACTTGTTTCCTGCTCAGCGCTTTGACCCATAAGAATGAATCTGCAGTTAGTTGTGTCTTAGGGTTAAGCCTTTCAGATTCTCTATAAAATAGATGAATCTCACACCAGTACTGATCATTTCTTACAACATAACTTGGAGGTTTTATTGCAGAAAAAGGTCCTCTATCAACAATGGTAACAGAAAGCAACCAACGAGGACTGAGAATTCTGTCCTGCCACGAACACGAAGTTGTAACTACTGGAGAGAGGCAGGCTTGCAAATGGAGGAGTTAAGAAAATATTTATTTTCTCCTGATGACTTTAGACTGTGTCATCTCTGAGAATGAATGTTTGTCCTTGGGACATCTATATGGACATCTGATTAAACAGTTACCAGCTACAGACTTGGAAGACTAAAGAGGAGAGTCTGCACTGTGGAGGATTTGAATGCGAGCAGACAAGCATGTCCACAGGACGGATCTGCAGGACCTGGAGTTCCAAGCTACCGCTACCACACACCCCAGCCACCTTCTGCAGAATGTGGACTGCCAAGCCCACCAGGTACCATGCTGTTCAATGTCCATGACCTTATTCTAAAATGAATAACTTAGACTTGAGGAATGCATTGCTGAGAAAATGTTGGAGGGTGCATGGGGTGCAATTCTGAGGCAAGAACTTCTTATGGACCAGGTTGCCATTTCCCCAAAAATGAACAGGATGTCATCCAGAAGGGTGTAAGTGGGGGAAAAGATTAGAACTAGTAGGTCCCATGGCAGGGGGCGGGGGTGGGGGGCCCTAGAGAGGGTTAACTTCTTAGTGCTGTTTTTTGGAGTACAGGAAAAGTCATATTAACATACAGTTTAAATCTTTCTCTTTCAAAATTGGGATTCCCTCTTTTACCTCAATCCTACTATAAAATCTGATAGTCCTACACATTCCCGTGTAATGTTGTGAAGGGTAAAGCAAAGTGTTTTCCTATCCTGTGTTTATCCCTTCAAGGGAGCCCAAAGAGGGCTCAGCATCCATCAAGGAGATCATGTTCCAAAATTCAGGATCTGACCATCAGCAAAGGGACCTGGAAACAGTGAGGAAAAGCACAGAATGCTGACCAGTAAATGCTAGGTGATCAGCTCAACAGGGGCCTGACCTACATCCTCCTCCTCACTAACCCACACCAGAGGAAGGGAACCCTCAGGCAGAGGAGGCAGGCTAATGATTAGGCTATCTACGTATTAGACTATTTAAGTATCTACCTCTGTGTTGTGCTGTGCATCTGACTCTTTGTGACCCGATGGACAGTAGCCTGCCAGGTTCCTCTGTCCATGGGATTTCCCAGGCAAGAATATGGGAATCGGTAGCCACTCCCTTCCCCAGGGGATCTTCCCAACCCAGGGATGGAACCCGGGGCTACTGCACTGCAGGCAGATTCTTTACCGTCTGAGCCGCCAGGGAGGCCCACCCCACTGCGTGCATAGCCCTAAAAGAGATTCCAATCTTCATCCTCATTTCTTTCAGTGGATCCCAAAGAGCTGGCCCACAGGAACTCGCACTGCCATCATCCGTCCTCCCTTATGTTCTTATGCCCTAAAATCCCAGAACCTCTCACATTTCTACACCCATAACATTCTCTTATCCTGCCATCTTGGGCTCCTCAACCCCTCTGTCCTCACCCCCCTCTCCATGGGTCAGGCACAGGCTCTCAGGCTGCTGTCTCTCATCCAGAGGAAATGTCGCTGGCCTTCAGTCTCCGTGCTTGAGAACCCATCCTCAGCACGCTTCTCTGCCTACTCCTTGTTCTTTTTCTCCTCAGGGAGCGGAGGCAGTAGTAGGCAACCAAGAAGGCTGTGAACACTCCCAGCATGCTGCTAATTGTCACCTTATCACAGCTGTTGAAAAGGCTCGTTACGTGCCTCGCATGTGAAGTCTTGGGCTTTGCGGGAGCCACAGAAATCATCCATTCAGACACTGAATGGACCATTCAGACACGGTGAATTGCACAAGGCTACAGAGCTACTCCGTTAACTTGTCCCAGGCCGGTCCACTCTCCATCGTCTTACCCTGAACTTCTTGGGAATTTCCTGATTATTGCATTTGTAATAGTTCCCTTTTAAGGCACACAGACAAATTCCTTTTAGTTTTCCCCAAAATTTCCTAGTTCAGGGGACTAGGAAATGCTCATAAGATTCTGCCTGCTATTGCTCCCTTTATTCCCCAATCAACCAACCATCATCTTTTTACCTTCCCCTATCCCCTGTCCCTGATCCCATTGCTTCAGAAAGGAGCAAATTCAGAGCTGGCCTCATTTCAGAGTTCTGCAGAAATACCAGTACTTTAGAGGAGCAGAACCTCTTTATGATACCAGGATGCAGAAGAGGTAACTAAAGGGAAGAGAAAACCCTTACACAGAAAAACTACCTGATACAGATAAAAACCTACACTGGGAACCTCTCTTGTGGATGAAAAAGATCTTTTTCCCCTTTGTAGAAACTACAAGATTTGAATCCTTTTTTAATTGGAGTATAATTGCTTTACAATGTTGTGTTGGTTCTTCTGTACTGAAACATGAATCAGCTCTGTGTTTACATACATTCTCTCCCTCTTGAGGCTCCCTTCCCAACCCACGCCTCCATCCCACCCCCTCTAGGTCATCACAGAGCACCATCTGAGCACCCTGTGCTTTACAGCAGGTCCCCACTAGCTATCTATTTCACATTTGATAGTGTATACATATCGGGGAAGGCAATGGCACCCCACTCCAGTATTATTGCCTGGAAAATCCCAGGGATGGGGGAGCCTAGTGGGCTGCCATCTATGGGGTCACACACAGTCGGACATGACTGAAGTGACTTAGCAGCAGCAGCAGCAGTGTCTAATCCTGGAAAGGGAATTTTGATGTGAAACAGTCCGACATTTCAGACCAATCAAATAAGAAGAGAAAGGACGGTTGGGGTGCCCACCAGTGGGAGGAGCTCCTGAGCTCAGCCCTGGAGGCCTCAAGGGTTTAGGGGCCCCTCTGATCGTGCCAGAGAGCAAGAGAGAGGAACTGGGGTGAGCAAGAACTGTGGCTTTGTCTGTTTCCTGTTTCAGCAAGGCTGCTGTGCAAAAAGAAAGACAGTACCAGGAAGGGAAATGCTCAGGGGGCCCCGAGCCATGGATTGAGATCTTGCCCCTTTGGAGACCACAGCCGAGACCTGCCCAGAAGCTGGGATGCTTTCCTGAGCGGCTGGGGTTGGAGCCTGGGACCTCAGGTAACTGAGAAAGAGGAGGCTTCTGCATCTAGGTTGGGGACCTCCAACTCTGGGGTGGGGCGGAAGACGCTGTCTGCCAGCTTCCCTGGGCTGAATGGGGAGACACTGTCCACTTCGGTGGTTTGAGTTGGATGTGGGGAACCAGGGAAGTGTCCTGTGTTGGTCTCCGGAGGCCCAGCTCCCAGCATCCTCTGCTCCATCCACTGGATGAGATGAGCCGGGAGTCAGACGACTGAGGATGCAGGCTCCCAAGGATGGGCCGTACACTTTACGGCTCCCTTCCCCACAGGAACCCTGTAGGACCCAGCTGCCTTCCCAGTGGCGTGGGTGCAGGCCCTTCACTCCTAGCTCGTGCTGAGAGCTCTGGACTAGGAAGGTCTGACCATTCATTCATGCAGGAGGCCACTCATCACACACACAGCTGGGAAGCAGGAGCCAAGACCAGGAAGGGCAGCGACAAAGCACTGTCCAGTGAGAGAAGTCCCCTGACCTCCGCAGTGGCACCGAGGACAGCCCCCACCCCCCCGGGCCAGTACCACCTCTTCCCAGAGCTCCAGCTGAGGCCTGTCAAGCTGCCAAGGGCTGCCTGGGCAGTGGCCCAGTGACCTCTCTTTGAACTACATGGGGAGCAGTTCCTTTTTCTCCCACAGCCCATCTCTGTCAGTCAGCCGTCCACACGGATGCTTGTGTTTAGAGCCATTCGGAGTAGCTGAGACCTCCCGGAAAGCTGGGATGACTCCACCCAGCTGTGCCACAGCAAATCCCCCTGCTGTGAGGGTCTGGGGTCCGGGAGGGTCTCCTCCTTCCCTGAGGAGCCTTTTCTACTGCCACCCCCAGCTCGGGCAACAGGTGTCAACGTCTGCCCCCCAGGAAGTAAAGCAGGGCAGCCACGTGTTTCAACGAACCTGTGCAGGCAAAGCCCGTACACTTATCTCCCCTCCCCAGCCCTCTGCTCTTCACAGCTGGAGGAGGCAGGGGTGTTCTCCCCGGCCTCCTCTACGAAGCCTGAGGGATACCCTGGAACCACACAGGGAGGGGGTCTAGTACCCCACCTTTAACGGTTGGAGGGAGGCAGGCAGGCTGCACACCAGTTCTTCACTCACTCTCCTTTGCCTTTCTGCCGGGCCTAACTGAGATGGTGGCTGTTTCTAGACCACAAGGCAGCCCTTTCTCCCTGTAGCCCACACCCATAAGTCAGATGAACAGAGCGACAGTAAATATGGTCTCAACCCAGGACCAGCACCCCTTCCGTGGGATAAACAACACCCCTCAAAGAGGAAGGGGACGGGGCGGATTGGAGGACTGGGCATTCTGGGTCCTGGAGTGCTAGGTTACCTTGGAACCTCTGTCTTATAGCACTGAGTCTTCAATATCCAAGATCCGGAGGACGGGGGTAATAATAATATTATTATTAAAAGCTAACATTTATTGTGTGTTACATCCCTGACGCTTAGCATGCATTTTCTCTTTAAGCCTCATAACCTCAGGAGGCAGGTTCCCACTTTACAAATAAGGAGACGGAGACACAAAGACAATCAATAGGTTTTCAAAAGCGCATGGGTGGTTGGCAGCAGGGCCAGGACAGGAGCCCACACAGTCCGAGCCCATGGCCAGGGGTCCTCGCCTCCCCCATCTATGGCAGAACAACCAGGGCCGACGGCCTGGGACACCATGAGCATAGCTTCTGAATATGGAGTTTACCTGCACATCCAGTCATTCTTAATGTAACAGGAATGGGCCTCTCAGATCCTTTCCTAAGCTTTAAATGGAGAAAGTGGTAGGTGAGACGTGAAGGGGACCCTGC
Source organism: Nanger dama (assembly GCA_917880005.1). Taxonomy (NCBI): domain Eukaryota; kingdom Metazoa; phylum Chordata; class Mammalia; order Artiodactyla; family Bovidae; genus Nanger; species Nanger dama. Next base: position 41,368,698 of record CAKJTW010000013.1, on the reverse strand, counting down.
AGAGTGGGAGCGAGGAGGAAAGTCTACAGAAAGGGGAGAGGCACCCAGGGACAGGATGAGCGGACGGGCACTGACACCTTCACAGTTCTGCCAGGGTTCAGCGCTGCCCGAGACCAGAGGATGCCCCCTCCACGCCTGGAGAGTCAGGCACCGGAGAGCGGACAGGGCCTGACCACGAAAGAGCCCCCCCACTCAGGGTGTGAGCCTACCCCACCCATGACCCCCGAGAAGGAATGGCATGATCACAGAGAGAGAGCAAGAATCCTGCAGAGAGTTCCAGACTGAGCCGGGAGGCGCAGGGGCGTGCCAATGATAAGGGCATAGAGGCTGCTACCTGTTGAGTCTGTCTGACCTTTAGAAAGACCCAAGGGGCCAGAGCCGGCAAACTCCTGAGGGCTGAAGCTGACCTATGACGCAGGAACTAGGTTTCCAAGGCAGTGGGGAGTGAGACCGTGGATGGACAGCAGCAGCAGCTGTAAGGGGGAAGTCCCTCTCCCTTCGTGAGTTTCTGGGCTGACTCCGGGACCAGTGGAAACAGGGACCAGAATTTCCAGGGCTCAGAATCCAGCTCAGCCAAAGTCAAAGTCGCTCAGTCATGTCCAGCTCTTTGCGACCTGATAGACTATGCAATCCATGAAATTAATTCTTCAGGCCACAATTCTGGAGTGGGTAGCCATTTCCTTCTCCAGGGGGATCTTCCCAAACCAAGGGTCAAACCGAGGTCTCCTGCACTGCAGGTGGGTTCTGTACGAGCTGAGCCACCGGGAAGCCCTGAGTCCAGCCCAGTTTAGCCAAGCTCCCGAGGGTTCTGGGAAAACAGACCAAGTGGCACAAGGCAGGCAAGGGAGAGCAGGAAAGAGACAGCAGGGCACAGGGCAGGAAGGAAGGCGAGGGCTGGGGGTGGCATGAGCAAGCAGGTACGGCCGTGTGAAGGCACGGCAAGTGTGGCCTCTACACCAAGCCCGGTTCCCGGGCACTTCTGGTTACTGAGTTTGCTTGTTTACTTCTGTTTCCTTTTTGAAACACGGCCTTATTTAGGTATAACCCACGTGGTTGCAGAGGACACCATCTCTGGACTAAGGAAAGCAGGCATGCCGCCACACTTAGCCCTAACAGGGAGGGGATTCCAGAAAGCAAAGGAACCCTCTGCTCCACGAGATACTGAGCTGAACGCTCTGAAATGGCTTTTGGCCAGTAACGGACAGGTGCCCAGACAATACTGATTCGGGCTGATCTGAACCTGAGAATCAGAGTTCAGTTTATTGGGCCAGGAGTGGAATGTCAAGGGACCGATGTCAGGACCCCCACGCTTGGAGGCAATAGTGCGGGGTTTCCTCCTAAACCACGGCCAGAGCCAGGCTCGTGAGCCAGCTGCTAAAGGGGCCGCTCAAGGCTGCACCTTGCAGGGTCTGGCTGTCTGTCCAGGCCTCGAGAAAAGTCACTCACCTATTAGTACTTTAGTAACTAGGCCAAGAGAGCATAAAGATGCTGGCCTTCCTTTTAGATTGGGGAAGAGGGAGCCAATTTAACTGCTTCTCTAGAAGTTCCTGGAAAAGGCACACATCCACATCCACCATCCAAAGGGCAATAGGCTTTTGGTGATTTTTATCAATTATTTCTCATGTTCCCCTAACTTGTAGGCAGGCTGAGATGTTCGGTCAAGGAAGAAGTGGCAGCCAGAGGAATCTCGCCACTTTACAGAAGGGGAAGCACAGGCCAGAGAAGGGCAGAGATTAGTCGAGAGACTGGACCCAGAAGTCCCCAATCCCCGCATGACATCATCCCTGCCTCAGTTTTCAACCCACATGTATGGGACACGGTGCTATTTCTGCCCCCTCATCTAGAGAGGTGGTCATTTTTCTGCCCATCTCCTGACCCCTCCCCTTTGCCTCCCTCTTGGCACTGGGCAGACCCGGGCAGCTATTCCAGGAACTGGAAGCCAAGCAACAACAGGTGCCCGGGAGGTCATCATGATCGGCCCAGACCCCAGGCCTGCCCCTGGCCTGGCCCGGTGGGCTGAGAGCTACGAGGCTAAGAGCGAGCGCCGGCAGGAGACCCGTGAGAGCCGCCGCTGCCGCCCCAACGTGACCACTTGCCGCCTTGTGAGGAAGGCCTCGAGGACCCAGCAGAGGGAACAGCTCCGGAGAGCACGCCAGCAGCAGTTTTTCAGACGGAGGAACCTGGAGGTGGAGGAGAAAGGCGAGGCACAGAGCCCACCGGCCAGGGAGCCAGGCCCCTCCAGGAGGACAGGCCAGGCCACTGACCTCAAAGAGCCCTTGTCTTGGGCCAACAGGATCTCTTCCCCCAGACAGCAGGTGGGCCATGTTTAGGGACACACTGCCCTGGAGTGGGTGGGCTGCGGGAGCAAGGCAGCAGCCTTGCTGCCTTGGGTGGGCTCAAGGTCACTGAAAACTGATTTAAATGAAGTCCCTCCTTCCTCAGTCATCATAGAGTCTCCCTTAGCCAGTTACTTGTTCTGATGTTTTTCTTCTTGTGTGGTTTTTTTTTTTTGGGGGGGCGGGGTAAGAGGGGCTTGTTTACCTACTTTTTATTGTTGTTGTTTTGCACTTGCCTTTTAGGAAAGAGAAAAATAATTTCACAGCTAATTCCTAGTATTCGTTCCAATTCAATCCATCTAGATATAGCTTCTACAGCAGTCATTCATCACGGTTCAACAGACATTCACTGAATGCTTATTGTGGGCCAGGGACACAAGCCAGATCTTCTTAATGTCCTGCTTGAATCTCTCTCTCTCTCACACACACACACACACACACACACACACATTTCTTGTCTCCATTCTTCTATGAGGCGGCTGTATCACCCACCTTCTCTCGAGCCATCCCAATTTTACTAACTTCACTCACCTAAGGCCACGTCCGGTCCAGGAAACCTTAGCTGCCCTAGCTTCTTCAGGCCACCTCTGCTCTCTGTGGTCTTTATGAGGCTATAAATCCTTGAAGATTGTGTAACTCTTATAGGGCCCATCAGTCTGGCCTGGGAAGGAGCAGTGTTGACCAAAAAAACTAGGGTATGTTGAAATGAGCTCAGCTAGCAAACCATCTGTGTCTTCCTATCCACGCTGTGAGCACGTGGACAGCGGGGACGGGTCCTCTAATGTCCCTGGAAATGCCTGATATTGTCCCATCCCCAGAGTAGGTGTTCTATCAGGCTTTCTTAGCCAGTGCATCTGTTATCCAACACAGGAGGTGCTGCTCAGAAAAAGGATCCTCGAGTCCAACTGTAAGAGAAAACCAGTGCTGTACTTTCTAAGGCAAGAAGGTTTCTGAATGCTTTCATGGGAAAAAAAAAACAAACCACAGTTGCCTAAAGAACTCCTCCTGAACCTGTCATTATGTAAGATTAATTGAGACGTAGTCTGCTTGATTAGCTGCCATAGGCATTCCTTGGCCTTTTCGTGTTACATTACAAACACAGAATTTCTTAGATTTTAGTTTTAGTTTGTAGTTAGTTTAGTTTTAGTTTGTAGTTTAGTTTAGTTTTCCAGTTGCAGACTAACTGTGACGACTGCTACACATTCCTCCCTGTTGCTGGCCCTCTTTCTCTTCAGCGACCCTTAGCCATCTTCCAGCTGGCGCTGGGAGGAAGGCAGTCCCCTCTAGCATATGGAAGGCACCCTGGCAACCATCTACTCCAAATTCATCGCTACACAGACGGGAGCCTGAGGCCAAGGAAAGGCAGGACCTGACCCTGGTCCCCCTCACTCCCTCCTCAGACCAGTTCTCTTTCCACAGCATCGTGCTGGGGGCTTTGTAAGGGGCTGGGATCATGGTTTTGAGAGAAGGTAACAGGAGACCTGGTGGCTCAGCTGGTAAAGAATTCGCCTGCAATGTGGAAGACCTAAGGAGTCCATGGCATCTCAAAGAGTCAGACAGGATTGAGTGTAGGCCTTTATGCTTTTAACTGGAGACCAGCCCCACTCCCCATCTGCCTGGCCTGAGGAGGAGCTGATCCCACCAGCCAGGACCAGTGAGGGCAGGAGCAAGGGGAAGCTTGGGGCTGTGAAGGCTAGAATGGGTTCCTCTGGTGTTCTGGACCCCGGCTCACCTTTCTGCAGTCAGCCGGAGAACCCTGCTCTAAGACGCTCTCTCTAGGCTCGCAGCAACACCCCCCTCCCCACTTGCTTTCCAGGTGTCAGGGACTAGTTCCGAGGTCTTTGCAACCCAACACCATCCTCCTTCAGGCGCCTGGAGGGACCCAGCTGACCGCCACCCCACCCAGGCTGGTGGCCCTCCACCACAGGCCTCTCCCATCAAGAAGGCACCCAAACACCACCGCGGTAAGAGCCTCCCCACCCTCACTGGGGCCTGCAGAGAATCCTGCCACAGCTGTCTCAGCTCGCTGGCAGTGGAGAGTCCCTACACCTCCCCACTTTCCTCACTGCCTCTCCCAGGCCTCCTGATCATCTTATCCCCTCCCTCTCAGGCACTCAGACAAAGGCAGGAGAAACACAGTTGACAGTCAAGAATGATGCCAGTCAGCAAACCAAGTGAGTATCTTTCACGTTCCCGGGCCCAGCTCCTCCACAGTCCATCCATTCCTCTCTTCTAAGCTTTCACTTGAATACCCTCCCCAGAATTCGGTGGAGTGGAACACAGGAACTTTCACACCCACCTTAATTAAGAAAAAGGAGGGCCTTCCCACCCTACTGGCTCTCCAGAAGAGATGACAGAAGGAATCCATACCCTGCCTCCTGACATGCCTGTTTCTTTAATCCACTGCCATTTGTGTTTTCCTTCTCTTCCAGTTATGGAGTTGCAGTTCTAGATAAGGTAAGAAAATCCTCATGGTGGAGGTGTAGAATCACATGGCATCTAATTTCCTCCAAGGTCCAGAATTCATTGGTAAACTCAGCTGGGATGGATGGGGCATCCTCTCCCTGGATGAGCACAGACAAGGAAGTCTGGAGGGACCCTGAGTCCAGGAAGAAAATTCACTTAGCACAAGCCAATCCTGGCTCAGATTCCATGTTCTAGAATTTCGGGGAAGCCACAATCTTCTTAAATACCCTTTTTCTTTCTCTCTAGGAAATCATCCAGCTTTCTGAGTACCTCAAAGTAAGTAGCATGAACTCTCCCCTTAGCTCCTCCATCTGTCTGCTCATGTCTCCTCCAGGTTAATTTTAACGCACTTGCATTCTGCCCCTCAGGAGGCCCTACAAAGGGAGCTGATTTTAAAACAGAAAATGGTGATTCTCCAAGACCTACTGTCTACCTTGATTCAGGCCTCTGACAGCACTTGGAAGGTAAGGGAGACCTTTGTTTGAACAAAGCTCGGGGGCTTCTCTATGTGCACATCTCGTTCTTCTTTCCATACCCTTGCAGCAAGAGAAGGTGCCTTCTCACTACGGAAGAGGCGAAGGTAGGGTTAGACATCCAGCGTGTCACAGTAGATATATGGGAGCGCTCGGCTCAATCCAGGGTCGTCAGCTGAGGACATGCTGCCACTCACCCAGGGAAGACCCAGAATCAAAAAAAAGGCCCTCCTTTTTTTCATTTGTTGGAAGAAACAAAAGAAAGTCTCAATACAGTTCCTGTTACTGACTGTGGTAAATATCAACTGTTTTTGTATGGAATTCATATCAATATTAACTTTCAGCCACCACGCACCTACTTCTCGCCCCAGACATGAATGTGAAAGCAGGAAGGGACCTAGCGATTATCTAGTCTAATTTTCTCATTTTGCCCATGAAGAAACTGGCAGGGAAGTCAGGTGACTTGCTAAAGTCACAGTGGTAGTCAGAGGCAGAACTGGAAGTAAATTCAGACCTCCTGATTTTAGTTCATTCATTCAACAAATATCCACAGATCACGTTCCCTGCACTGAGCACTGGAAATAATGAGATTAATCAGACAGGGTTCCTGCTTTTAGAAAGCTTTTGGCTTTCTCAGGGAGACAGATGCCTACACAGTGAAGAGATATGAGAAATAAAAGAAGTGTTTTCAGGATATGGTAGAATACAAGGGGAGAACCAGGGAAGTGTTTACAGTTATATTTCAAGGCATTGACTATCCATATTGTATTTTCCAGGCAAATGTGACAACAAGAACTATATTCTGGTCAGGGGATACAGCACAGACAAAGAACCAGAAGCATGATATAGTCTCCAGCTTTTTATTATCAGGACACCTTTATATTCTTTAAAAAGCATTAACATAGAGGGGCTTCCCTGGTGGTCCACTGGTTAAGACTCTGCACTTCCAGTGAAAAAGGGTACAGTTTCAAAGCCTGGCTGGGGAGCTAAGACCCCACATGTAGCATTATTATTAAAAAATAATATTAAAATCCAAAGAATTTTTATGTTTACCATTTAGAAGTGAAAACAGGAATTTTAAAATATGCACTAAGTTTAAAATAACAGTAGACAGATTATATGGGAACTTATAGACTGTTTGAAAAATATTTTTAAATAGTGAGAGAAGTGGCACTGCTTTATACTTATGCAAATATTTTTAATGTCTGAACAGAAGACAGCTAGACTCCCATGTTTGCATCTGCATTCAATCTGTTGTTAATACATTGTTTTGTTAAAATATATGAGGAAAATCTAACCTTACACAGAAATACAGTTGGAAAAGGGAAGACCTTGCAGATCCTGGGTTCCCGGAGGTCCTTGGACTCCACACCAAAATTCCTAGACTGCAGTGTTCAAGCAGTTTGATGCCACCAGAGCAGAAGGCCACAGGTGCACAGATAGAACACCCAGGCCTCACAGGCCCCTGTGAGCATCTGATTGTCCATGCAGATGGAGTGCTTAGAAAGCCAGCCCACCCAGGACAGGAAGGCATGGGACAGAACTGCGAAGCCTGCAGTGATGTCAGAGACCTCCAAGGCTCAGCCAGCCTTCTTCCCGTCGGTCACTGTACCTGGATTTGGGTGTCTGTATTCAGGGCTCCTGCTGCTTAAGGAAGTGGTTTTCGTAGCAGAGTGGTTCCCTGAGACAGACAGCTGTGCATGCCAGGTGCTTTCCGGGGCTGAGCTAAACTGAGACTGTCTCATTCATTTATTCAACAGACGTCTGTTAAGTCCCAACTATGTGCTGGGTTGGGTGCGGCAGGCACAGGAGGCAGTAGATCTCCCACAGCAGCCAGGAAGAGAAAGATAAGTCATAATAAACCTAACTGCCGCATGCTCACGCTGTAACAGCACTTTCTACAAGGGGACCCAGACAGAAGAGAAGGGAGCGATTCTTCTGCCTGTGGCGGAACAGGGTAGGCTTCAGAGGCAAGCGGCCACTTTAGCTGCGTCTAGAAGGACTGAGGAGTTTACCGCGACAGAGTGAAAGTCGCTCAGTCATGTCCAACTCTGCGATCTCGTGGACTACACAGTCCATGGAATTCTCCAGGCTACAATACTGGAGTGGGAAGCCGTTCCCTTCTCCAGGGGATCTTCCCAACCCAGAGATCAAACCCAGGTCTCCTGCATTGCAGGCCGATTCTTTATTGGCTGAGCCACGAGGAAAGCCCAACAAAGACAGAAGCAGGAATGATGAAGGGGGAGAGAAAGTAGAAAGGATGAGGGTGCTTACGATAAAGGAATCTAAATGACTACAGGCCTGGGAGTAACAGAGCATGGGGCAGGGCTGAGTGTGATGGAAATGAAGGGATTGTGTCAGAGGAGCTTCAAAGAGAGGACCTCAGAGAGGTCTCTAGTATTATGGCTCTTAAATATTTTCTGCTGAATAGGGTATGTCGAACTTAAATAGTCATGGATTCCCTTTTAAAGGACAAGTGTGTGTGTGTGTGTGTGTGTGTGTGTGTGTGTGGTGAGTGTTTATCATGAGAATGCATGACACCCCAGTCTGAGAACACTACTGCAGGCAGTAAGCAGGGTAGCAATGGGAGGTGCTTGCCTCAGGTCTGAAGTCCTACACTTTGCAATGTCCGCCCCAACCTGAGAAGGAGCTTCTCCAGTAGCTGTGGAGTTGTGTTCGCTTAGCAGCATATGTACCAGGGACTTCCCCTGCAGGTCCAGTGGTTAAGACTTGGTGCTGCTAAGGCAGGGGGAGGCGAGGGTTCAATCCCTGGTCAGGGAAGCAAGACCCCACATAGCCAATAAATAAATAAGTAACAGCCGCTGAATTGAGTTGAAAGCAATGGATCAGCTCTGCATTTTAAAAAGTTCTCTGACAACAGTGAGCACTCGGGCTCCGAGTGGGTGCAGGGGTGGGGAAAGCTCTCCTAATATCCCAGGTAGGATACAACCAGAGCTTGGTGGCAGGGAGGATTTACTGAGACATTTCCCAGGCAGACTCGGAAAGCAGTTTCTGCTCCACTCCACACTCCAACGGCGGGGGGAGGGTGCAGGGTTCCTCCAGGGCTGTGAGAGGAACAGCCTTTTACTCCCTTCCTCCTTCCTCCCCATCTAATACTCACTCTTCTTGTCTTCCTCCTCCCCACCAACCCTCAGCTTCCTGTTTTTAAGAAAAATCATCTCAGATTTTCAGTTAACTGCTCTTGCTTCCCCCAAACAATTCACCTCCTTTCTTCAGCAGAAAGAAAGTCTCAGACTACAGTACTGGGGAAAATTAAAGAGAAGAGTATGGCCAGAACAGGGTCTCTGACATTCAGCTACATTCAGGCCTTCGTTTCCATTTGGCCTCCTTAATTTAAATGCCCAGCTTCACAGGTAGCTCCCTGCAAACTCTTTTGAACACCAGGGACCAGCTCCCTCTAGTGCCTCCAGCCTCCAAGCTGATGCTGGGCCTTTTGGATACGATAGGCCCTGGGGCACTGCAGCGACTCCTGAGCTGGGTCCAAGCTTCAGAGCAGAAATGGTTCGGGCAGTAGAGAAAGCAATCCCACAGTACTGGGCAACACAGGCCCAGAGCAGGGCACACTTGGGTTTTTAGTTCTGCAAAGTGAAACTGAGATCTTCAGATGACAGTGCAGCGAGGGATTGGCCCTAAGCAACCTCTGCTAGAACACAGAGACGAGAAGTGGGCTGGTGCTTCTGCGGTGAGGTGGTGGTATTTCTGGAGAGCAGGTCAGAGGCAGGGGAAGCCAAGCAGAAGCAGCAGGAGCTGAAGCCCGCAGACCGGCACCCAGGTGCGTATGGCCTCCACCTCGTTCCCTTTTATACCCGGGGCTACTCTGCTCTCTGTAACCCAGGTTCCTGGGATGCAAAGCCCACAGTTGGCCTGTAAAAAGTGCTTTTCCCCCATACTGTTACCACTGGGCTTCATACAGGGAGACCTAGGGCTCAGACCAGGAAATTGCACACCCCACTTGCAACAACTTGGCTGCAACTTTCCTGCCTGACTTGGGGAGTCGAGGAAGGCAGAGCTGCGGGCCAGAGATGTGTTCAAACCTCAGACTTGGGTGGCCCTTCATCCCCACCGAAGGAGCTAGCCTGGATTGTCTTCTATTGCAACGTGAATGGAAAAGTAATCTGGGGTGCGGCTAACATACAAAAACAGCTGGAAGAGGCAAAAATATTGGATTAAAACCATACTAAGGAAGGAGAAAGGAGCTACCCAGAAAGAGTAGGAGACTGGGGAAATGTAAGAATACCGCCACAGACCTGTTTTCTTCCCAAACTATTGCAAGATAAACCTTCAAGCTCAGTGGGTCTGACTGCATTCTGCACAGTAAGAGTTTGTTGCTCAGTCACTCAGTCAGTCGTGTCTGACTCTTTGCGATTCCATGGACTGCAGCACACCAGGCTTCCTTGTCCTTCACTTTCTCTCAGAGTTTGCACAAACTCATGTCCACTGTGTAGAGAAAAACAGTCTGATGACCTGAAGTGCGCAGGAGGAGCTGGGGTGCTGGGTGGAGGGAGTCAATTTCAGGACCCTCGGATTAACAATGAACAGGCCACCGAGGGGAGTAACTTTTCCCAGTCTCTCCAAAGCCAGGAACAGTGGAAGGCTTTGTCCGTCTCTTTTATTGGTCCCAAAGCCCTGTGGTTTATTGTAGATGCCAAATCCCTGACTCTCAGCTCTCACACGAGACGTTACGAAAAACATTAATAGCAGAAGGCAGTTTGAAAAATTATTTTTGGCAAAGCCTTCTTGCTTTTGCAAGACCCAGCTGAGGAATACAGGAAGCAAAAAGGCGGTGGTCGGGGGCAGGGTGGGGGAGGGGGGTTGCCCCTTGGCTCCCTGGGTTAGAGGAATCAGCCAAAAGATCAAAACAGGAGCTATGAGATACCACTTCCTGCCTCCTCCAGGTGCCCTGAAACTCACTGAGGGGACAGACCACAGAACAGTCTCCTCTGGCAAGTAACAGACGAAAAACGGTACAAGAGCTGGAAATGGCCAAGCCACACGGCTGAGGGGCCCTGGCAACTCAGGCCTGAGGAGAAATGCAATTTCTAGACCTCACAAGTGTCCTACCGGGCCTGGCTGGAACAGCCCAGGGAAAGGCTATGAAAACCAGTTACCACTAACGAGACCCACGGCCTTTTCTCTGGGAAATTGGCATCCACGGCATGCCCCTCTCCTCCCTTCTCCCATCTACACACACACACACACACACACACACACACACACACACACACACACACACCCCCCCCCCCCCCTGAGACAACCTTAAATCATACTCAGGGCTGGAAAAATAAAATCCCTAGGTGGGGAAAAGAACAAAGCAACAAGGAATAGCAGCAATACTGAAAAACAGAAACAGGCAACGGGCCTTCCCACCTGCCTTTCTCCACGCTGGCCCTTGAGATTATTATCCCTCTTGGTATGTCCAAAAGGCCACCAGACAGATCCAGCTCATCAACAAATAAAAGGGTGGCTTTCTTGGAATTCCTCTTACCATCGCAACCACACACGCGCACAAACCTGCCTTAACACCCTTTCTCCCTTTCCTGCTTTCTTAAAAGAATTTCTCATCTTCAGGGGTGTGGGTGTGTGCGTGTGTGCATGTGTGTGCTTCCAGGAGAGGACAGTATCCACTTGCTAGGGCTGGTGTGTGTGTGGGGTGTGGGCGGGAGGCAGGGGATGTGTGTGGCCAGGAGAGGACAGAATTCCCTTGCTAGGGCTGCTGTAACAAAATGTCACAGGCTGGGTGGCTTCACCAACAAGAATGTGTTTCCACAGTCCTGGAAGCTACAAGTGCTAGATTAAGCTGTTGACAGGGCAGATTTCTTCCGAGGCCTCCCCTTGGCCTGCAGATGGCCATCTTCTCCCCGTGTCCTCACGTGGCCTGCCCTCTGTGCATCCTGAGGTTCGAATCTCTTTTTCTGAGGACACCAGTCATACTGGATATGGGCCCACCCTAATGACCTCATTTTACCTGAATTACCTCTTTAAGGACCTTGTCTGCAAATACAGTCACCTTCTGAGGTACTGGAGGTTAGGATGTCAACATATGAATGCTGGGGGGGCGGTGGACAGGGGCACACAATTCAGACCATGTCGGGGTAAGGGAGGGAATGCATGTCCCCCACAGGAGGAGAGACTCCTTTAGTCTCACTGGCCTTTAGAAGTAAAGCACAATGCACTAGACTGAGAGAAGGTGAGGAGCAGAGGTGCCTCGACAGACAGGGAGAGAGGTGATGAGGGAAGAAAAGGGAGCTTATAAGCTTTCCTTCAAACAGGCCCCTGCAATGATACCCTCAGCCATGTGATAGAAAACCTCGAGGTACACAGGTGACTTTGGGGAGCAGTCTGATCCTTCCTTCACCTATTCCAGAGAAAGAGGAAAAGATGCTCTTCCTTCCAAACATCCCTTGCCATCTTTCCCCCTCCCCACCTCCTAAAAGAGCTCAGTTCCACAAACACTGTTTAATATACGCAGTAGGCTGGGAATACACAGCCAAAGTCTCTGCATGCTATATTTTGGCCCAAACTCACTAATTCATTCCATTTGTTCCAGGGCCAGCTTAATGAAGACAAATTGAAGGGCAAACTGAGATCCTTAGAAAACCAACTGTACGCCTGTACCCAGGTAAGCACTCTGGAGGGCGCCTCTAGCCCAGGAATCTGAAATTAAGGGAGACAGTGCTTGAACCTCAAGCCTACTCTAGAAACGTCACCTGCTAGAGATTAATGCACGCATCCTATTCACCCAGTTCTGGCCTTTACCATTTTCACTTTGGTCTCTAGTTCACTCTGTCCTCCTCTCCCTTTCTCCCGCTGTCCTTCCCTTTGCACCCTGGGGAAAGGAAGCCCAGCACCAGCGCTGTGCCAGCTCCAGGGGAACCTTGAGAATGCCTGGAAAAGCAGGGAGAGGCCCTTGGCAAAGATTCAGCTTATCTGGGCAGCACTCCACAGGCCCTAGTTTTAGAAGAGATGAATCAGACATTACAGTGAAGCCTCGCAAAATGTTTTTCATCCCATGGGCAACTTCTATCTGGCATCACTCCCTGGAAGCAAGCAAAAGACTGAGACTCCTGGCTCTCTGTGGCATTGTTATCCACCTCCAGTAATCTCTTGATTGCCCTGCTCTTGGATTATAGGAGACAGAAAAAAAAAAATCAGTTTTCACACTCGAGAAATGATAGATTTCTGACAGGTTAAGAGAACGAGGTGGACTAACTAGACTGCTCCCACTTGATGTTTGGAAAATAAGGTGGCTGTGTAGTTAGAATTTTTCATGGGAACAGTTTTTCTAGTCTATAGGTTTGCTGATTGACTGCTTTCATTTTTGCAGCATGACCTACTTTGTCAGACTCTTCACTAAATAATGCCAAACAAGCGCGTAAGAAACTGACATACAATCCAGGATGCCAGTCTACTCATTTTCAATGGGGAATAAAGCTGGCCAGTGACCAGCATGGTTAAGCCCAATAACCTGGACATAGGATCTCAATCAATAACTTCTGTATCTGGCTTCTAATGACAATTCTAAGAAAAGACCCACTCAATATTTAAATCCAATGGAAATGATTTCATAATGAACTCTAAATTTGCATTATCTAGACTATCTCTTTCCCAGTTGGGTAAGCCAGAATCAACAGTAAAAGCTTCTGGCTTTCCCAAAATCACAGGGCATAAAAATGAAAAGCATGGGAAGGGCAACTGAATCTGCAAAGCTGCTCTGGTATCTTTTTGATCTTGAAGCCAGGAGAAATGTTTAAAATGCTAGGGTATTAATTTTTAAAACTTGAGATTACTGAAGATTGTTCAGATCACTGAGGCTATAAAAACAATTTTATTTTTTAAAAATGCTCCCTGCCTCAAAGGAGTTTACAATCCCTTAAAGGAGGCAAATAAATCAACGGATTAGAAATATAGATACTATGTGAACACAAATAAAACTACCTAATCCATAAAGAGTTGCAGGATAGACCTGGTTAGCCAAATTTATCAGAATTTTTATGTTTCTTGGGCTGAATCTTGCATAAGCAGAAGTTAACCAAGTGGAAAGGGTGGGTCAGGATACTCAAGTAGAAGCTTTATGGGCAAAAGCAGAGGCTGAGAAGCACAGTGCTTAGGGGACCTACAAGCAGTTCAGCTTGGTTGGAGCAGCATGGAATGAAAGTCTTGGCTTACAAGTAAGAGCCATGCCAAGGAATTTGAACTTGAACTTCAGAACACTGGAAAGCAATGAGGTTGAAGCAGGTGGTGACATGATCAGATAGAAGTTGTAGAAAGAAACCTCTAGCTGCAGGACTGAAAAGAGTTTAAAGGGAGGCAAGACTTGAAGATAGGGAGAATATATAACCCATATAATTGTATTATTAGAGTCTAAACTAAGGAGGTGGCAGTCAGAGGATACAGGCACGAGCTATTAAAGAGGTTGACTTGACAAAGCTTGATAACCAACTGATTCCTTGGAGAAGGTGAGAGAAATCAAGGATGACTCCATGCTTTCAGGTTTGGGAGACTGGGTAGATGATGCTGCTGCTCACCAAGATAGGAGCAGGTTCAAAAAGATGATTTCTTCTGGGAAACGCTGGATGTCAAGTGCCTGTGGAAGGCCCCAGGGAGAATGCTCAGCGTGCCTGGGGCAGCTTATCATCCCCACTCACTTCTCACGTCACCTGAGGCCCTCTCCCTGCCCGCCTCCCCGCCTGGAAGGCAGTCCACCAAATTACTGACATCTCTGCCTTGTGGGCAAGGACCAATTTCTTTTCACTTCTGCACCCCTGCTCAGGGCTTGGAACACATTAGTTCCATGTGTCTTTGTTGAATTGCATCCAATTTACAGAAATACTCCCCTTGGGGAATGAAAAAGGTGCTATTAGAGATGGAAGACCAGAAAAACAGCTATGAGCAGAAGGCCAAGGAATCACTGCAGAAGGTGCTGGAGGAGAAAATGAGCGCAGAACAGCAACTGCAGAGCACACAGGTGTGAGGCTGCTCCGTGATCCTTGGGGCTGGGAGCCTGGGGGCGGTCGGGCCGCAAGGGAGCAGAGGCATGACTCCCTGGAACCCCGACGCACCTCCCTCTCCTCTGGTCTCCCTCAGCGGTCCCTGGCTTTAGCCGAGCAGAAGTGTGAAGAGTGGAAGAGCCAGTATGAGGCTCTGAAGGAGGACTGGAAGACCCTGGGCACTCAGCACAGAGAGCTGGAGAGCCAGCTCCATGTGCTTCAGTCCAAACTGCAGGTACCAGGCCCTGGGGGCAGGGAGCAGGGGAGGGAAGGCAGGATTTAGGGGAGGGAAGGCAGGATTTAGGAGAGGGAGGTGTCGATAGCAGTGACAAGAGAAGATCCTGCTCAGCTGGGAGCCCCAAATCTGGGTTTAGCGAGGATGTCTACACTGCTCATGCAAATAACCTAAGTGGTCATTGGAATGACGGCATCCAAATGCAAAGGGCTGGACTGGAATATTCGTCAGCCACTCTCTGCACCCCATCCCAGGAGAGCATCCAGTTCAGAAATGCCCGCTGTTGGCACAGAACAAAAGTCACCAGTTTACTTACAGGTTGAGTATCAACTCACACATCTTGCCAATGTGTTTTTTAAGCCATTATAGTGGATTCTTGGCATCCTCAAGGGTTTTACCATTTCCAATCTGTGTTACCTTGGAGAAGTTAACTAACCACCTAAGCCTCGGTTTCCTCATCTGTAAAATGAGGATAATAATAGTCCTCTATCATAGGACTGTTGTGAGGATTAAGTGAGGTAATCCATGCAAAGCACTTAGCACAATGCCTTGCACATATAAGCCCTCAATAAACATTAGCTGTTGTTTTTCATCAATTTTACTTAGTTGGATTGGAATTCTGAGGTCCCACCTTTACTGAAGCACGGATCTAGGCAACCAATTTGGTAAGAGACAACAAGTAAATCGTCTTATCACAGAAGAGAACCTCGCTGGCCACTGCCTTCACTGTTCTCTTCCTCAAATCACCTATAAGGAAACTCTCACAAAGTCCCTCTCCTTTTCAACCTTAATTCTTTGTGAAAAATGAGCCTAACCCCTCGGCCCTGAAAAAATCGATAGCGTCAGAATGAGAAGTAAAGACAAAGTGAAGTCATCTAGAAAAGCCATGATTCGGTATTCCTGAATATGGGCATTTATCCAAAAGAATCCCTTGTGAATATCAAAAATCTAATCCCTTATTGGTTGTTAAGCATGAGGAACAGAGCAAGCTGAAGAATTTTAAAACTCTATTTTTTCCACTTCCCTCAGACTTCGACTCTGTTACTCTACAATTTCCCAGTTTTCTTCTTACTTGGGATCTGCCCGCTGCCTCCACCCTAGCTAGCGCTGACCTGCCTGTCTGCCCCTCCCCTTCCCACCAGGGAGCAGACAGCAGAGACTCACAGATGAACCAGGCCCTACGACTTCTGGAGAGTGAGCACCAAGAGCTGCAGGCCAGGATTGAATGCCTTCAGGAGGACAGAGACCTGTGCAGCTCAGATACCCAGCACCTACAAGGTACCCATCCCCCTGCAGGCTTTGGAGCCTCTGGGAGCCCAGAGAAAGGGCGCGCACTTGGGTGGAAAGGGGTCAGTCTTTCATTTGTTTGTTTGGTTGACTTGGTGATTTCATTTTACTCTGAGAAAAAGGCAGGGCTGTTTTAATCATCCAAGACCAAGACAGAAAGGATCCAGCCAGGGCACAGTTACTCCCATAGCAGTCACGTGCCAAGACCACATTCCTAATTTAAAGGGAAAGGTCAGCAGAAACACCAAGCATAGAGGCTTCCTAGACACAGCCCCTGTCAGCTGAGAGGGGGCCAAATTACACACACATGCTGCTGTGCTGTGTTCAGTTACTCATTCGTATCCAACTCTTTTGCAACCCCATGGACTGTAGCCCACCAGGCTCCTCTGTCCATAGGATTCTCCAGGCAAGAATACTGCAGCGGGGTGGGGGTGGGGGGAATACTGGAGCAGGTTGTTCCTACTCCGGTATTGTTTCGGACAATACTAGGAATGTTCCTGACCCAGAGAGAGAGTTGGCATCTCTTGTATCTCCTGCACTGGCAGGCAGATTCTCTACCAATGAGCCACTTGGAAAACCCTATATACACAAACAACCCGTAACTCAGGCCACTGTCGATCCAGATGAAATCCAAGGCAGTAGGGTTCTGGTTTACCTCTTCAGAACTGGGACAAGCAGAAGAAAGAGCAACTTCCACTTGACACTGGTCAGAGGCCATGGGCTAGACAGCATCTGTTACTAATTTCCAGCCTCAGGGGTGAGCTCCTTAAGTCTTAGGTTCTTCTATTTTGGTTTATTTCATTGTCAGATCAACTAAAGAGGTCAGAGGAGGAGAAACTCGCCCTGGTGACCCAAGTACAGCAGCTGCAGAGTAAGTCCCTTTCCAGACTCTCAAAGTAGCACAGGTGGCTTTTTGGCGTTCTTGGGGCTCCTGTCCCACAAAAGGTATCCAGAGAGGCGACGGGAAGCCCAGTCCTTGGCATATCCTCTACCTCCGCTTGTTCAGACCCTCTTCTTGGGCAGTGAGGTCACTGACAGCCCTTCACAAGTTCCACATTAGCCTCTGGCATTTTTCGTTTGTTTCTACTTTTCTCCTCCTTGCCCACAACCACCACCTGCATTTCCCCCAGAACTGCAGATTTCAGAGTGTTTTCTAAGGTAGTTCTTATTTTATATATTCTAATTTATCATGTACGTTTGTCACACAGACCTCTGTCACTGGGAATAGTTCAGAGAATAAGCTCAGTCTGCTTCCCAATTACATGTCGAGGCCAAAGAGGAAAAGGGGTGTTTCCAAAGAAAAGCTGGCAATTTCTGAAAAGCCAGAGAACCTGAAACAACACACAGCTCTGCTGGTTGCCTCCCACCTTAGCCTCCTGACGCCCCAACAGAGAAGTTTCATGCAGAGAGCAATGAGTATAAGAAGAGCCAGGCAGCCTCAGGGGTCAGGGAGGGAGACCACCAGCAAAAGCTGGGCTCCCACACAGTCAGGGATGAATGGACAAGTCGCTTCAAAATCATGCCTTTATTTATTCAGCACTTATTTACTGAACCCCTATCAAGTGCCAGGCACCGAGACACACGCTGAGGATATGGTAATGAACAGAACTGGCATGGTTTCCTCCCTAATGAAGCTTACATTCTAAACAGACACTACAGCGCAGTATGGAGTTTCTATGAACAAACATGCGTCAGGTATTAACAACTGCTACAGAAGAGAAGACACATCCGGTTAAAGAGAAGACAGCTGCTTTTTCACACAGGGTCAACTGGGAATGTCCTTCTTCTAGGGTAACACTTACACAGAGATTTAAAGGTACACGGTAGGAAGAGATATAAGGAGAGTGTGTTTGTAACAAAGCACCACAAGCTGGGTGACTTAAAGAACAGACATTGGTTTTCTCATAGCTCCAGAGGCTGGAAGTCTCAGATCAAGGTGGCGGGCAGGGCTGGTTCCTTCTGAGGGCTCTGGGGGAAGGATCCATTCTAGACTGCTTTCCTTGGCTTGGAGAAGGAAATGGCCTTCTTCTCCGTCCAAGAAGATGGAAATGGCCATCTTCTCCACCTGTTCAAGTCTTCCATCCGTCCATGTCTGTGTCCAAATTTCCCCTTCTTGTAAGGATACTAGTCAAATTAAAATAGGACTCTAATATCCTATTTTAACTTGATTACCTCTGCAAAGAACCTATCTCCAAATAGGGTCACCTTCTGAAGTACTGGAAAGGGTTTCAACATATGAATTTGGGGTGGGGAGGAGTGACACAATTCAACTACAGATGGGAACAGAATAATTAGGGTCTCAGCAAAGTTCTGAGAAGATACTCTGCAGTAAATGCGCTAGCACAGACAAGTTCCTTGTGTTTTCCAACAGGTCTGCTTCAGAATCAATCCTTACAGCTTCAAAAACAGGAGAAACTCTTAACAAAGAAAGGTCAGCAAACTTCTTTCCACAAATTCTAAGATACTGCTCTTTCCTTACCCTCCTAGAGGCAGAGGGATGGACTATATGACCCTGTGTCGGGGACTCTTAGGTCAGGGAGCTAAAGGAGCACTTTAAGGACTGGCTCATCATTGGCTCTGAGAACACTTTAGCTAGTTAACCTCCTATCCTAGAGGTATATAAACTATGGGAAGGATTTCTACTCCCTCTGAAAACATCCATCTGTACTGAACATTTCAATAAATTGATTTTGAACTCAGGATTTTATGTCAATTTTTACCCTTGACTTTCCAAACCATATCCAGCTCCCCAGCTAGAAACTATGTCACATACAACAGTCACCTCACTCTCAGCTCTCAAGTCTGCTGCCTCAGCTTCCTGAGAACTCACCAAACATCTGGAGAGGGCGAAAGCTCCTCCCTTACTCCCTGCATGTGGCCATTTGTTTTCTCATCACAATCACTGGGTAAAACATAAAGCAGGAAGTATTATGCCCACATAGGATGGGTAAGAAAATGAAGGTTAACAAAGGTAGTTGGTCATACAAATTAAGGCTACAGCTATGACAACAATCCAGAATTTCTGACTCCCAGTCCCGGGCTCTCTTCACCAAGATGCAGACTGCCAAGGGGCTAACAACCAGCTTTAACTACATGAAGACGAATTCTAGGTTACGATTGCCATTCTCGCCATTTTGAAACAAGGACAGAAGGAAAATGGAGTTATACTGGAGCATCCAGCAAACCCACCAGACTAAAAGACGTGACATGCAACCCAAGAAACGAAATAAGCACTATCTAAAAGTATGTGGCATTACGCAGGACTAACAATGCAGAGAAGATACCAACCTTGCCCTCCAGGGGCTCCAATTCCAGCTCTCTGTCCAGGCTGAGCATGGTCCCAAGGAGAGTTCTTTAAAAATCAGAGAACTGCCAGCCACGCAGCGTGGCCAGCAACAGGCTCTTCCTTGTTCCCCCAGTCCTCTTCCCTCTCCCCAGAAGGTTCTCTCGGTGTCAGGACCCTTCCTCAGAGGTGTGGGCCTCACTGTCATTGAGAATCTGGCTGCTTTTTTTTAGATCAGGCTTTGGCTGTGAGGAGCCCAAAGCCCTCCCATAACGAAGTGGAGCCGGAGGGTCCAGGGAAGGAGCAAGACTTGGATTTCAGAGACGAGCTCCAGAAGAAAACTCTGCAGCTCTTGGCCAAGGAAAAGGAGGTGAGGTGGTGACCTCAGACAGGAGGGACTCATCCTCCAGTGACAGGGAAACCACTGGCAGTCAGTCAGACAGCAGGTATTTCAGAGCTGAAGTTGTGATTAGATGCCTGTAGGTACTCCTTTGCCTGTATAAGAACGTCTTCACTTTCAGCTTGTCAATCTTTTCCTTCTTTATAACAATCTTTATTCAAGGTTTTACTAAAGAGTTACTTTTCAGAAAGTCAACCTAAACTCAAACACATTTAATAAACACATTAACTCCTTAAACTCTGTAGTACAATAAGTATCTTAAAACTTTATACAGGATTTTAGTTTTGTTTTAGTTTATAGTTTTGTCTTTTAAATAACAAAACTCTTCCTACCTACATACTCACAAAATACATATATCGAGAATTATTCACATGCAACTCGCTCCCGCAAAAGAGGCCTGCACTAAGATCACTTCCGGGTCATCTGTGCTGTAGGAACTTCCCTTTTGTGTGTTCCTATTTAGAAAGCACTTGCACGTAACAACTATCACACACAACTATCACATGTACTTACACATATAGTATATATAATATGCATTATATATGACACATATAATATGCATTAATGTAAAATATGCATTTAAATGAACACATTATGGATAAGCTAGGCAAGACTGTCGAAAGGCAAACTGAAAGCTCTGACAAAGGCTGGGAAGGGAGGATGGCGGTAAAAATGACCGATGAATGCCAGGGTAGCTTACACAGGGCCTTCTCCCCTACCTGGGCTCTGTCCCCGCCAGAAGTGTGGTGATGACCTTGGTGGTGTTCTCCCCCACAGTGCAGAGAACTGCATTCGGAACTAGACAACCTCAGTGACGAGTACCTCTCCTGCCTGCGTAAGCTGCAGCACTGTCGAGAAGAGCTCAGTCAGAACCAACAGCCGCCCCCCAGAGTAAGAGTCTAACCTCCCACAGAGCCCGAGATGATGGCGGGATGCTCCCTCCCTCCCCCAAATCGTGCCCGTAAAATTGCCCAGCCCCCCACCAACATCTGACCAGCCTGCTCCATTCAGCTTGATTCACACTGTACTGCCAGTACAGCGACCATGAAAAGAAACACCGGCTCATGCCTCCAAGCCCAATTTTCATGGAACTCTTGAGCCTGAAGGGAAAAACTACTGGCTAAAGTATGAAATGGGGTACTTGCAGTCTATTTTGAGTGCAGTGGCAAGAACAGAGTGAAGAAAGCAAGAGGAATATAAACAGAGAATAATATAATTTTGCTCAATTGTTTTCCAGTTTTGATTTCTATCAGCTTTTAAGTACCTGGCCCCTGCTGGCTGTGGCTTGCTGGTCCACTGACCTTTGGTAAAGTGATTTTATCCCAAGAGAGGTGGCAAAGTGACAGACAGTGATATAAAAGCTTTCTCTCCTCCACCAACCCAAGGTTTCCCACTGGGCTAGAAGGGGAAGGAGGAAGATTATTTTCGCCTGTATCTTCTCTGACCAACCCATGGCCTCTCTCTCTTTTCCCCCTCCCTCCTCACAGAGGCGACGTGGCCGATGGCTCCTGATGCTGATGGCGCTGGCTGCTATAGCAGTGGCAGTGATGCTGGCCAGTAAGGAGAGCCTGATGCTGTAACTGGCGACAGCTGCCCTGGGTGAACAGCAGAAACAAGGAGCTAAAACAAAAGCCAAAGAACTCAGGTTTGGGTACTTTAAGGTCTGGGTTTTCCCAACACAACTAAGATTTTTGACTATTTTTTTAACCTGCTGTAAAAATAAACAAATAAATTTCACCTGATGGTCTGTCCGGAAGAACTCTGTTTATTCCTGAAGCATCCCGGTCTACTCTCCCTAGTACAGTTCGGCACAGAAATGATAAACGGATTACAGTATTCTTCCCTAGTGTCCTCGAGATACTCACAATTGGCACTTGAAATGATTCCCATTTGCCATCCCTGACCTAGAGCTGATCATTTACCAAGCACCTTCCACATGGGAAAAGTTCAAGTCAGAGGGCCACGGCCGGCAGTGTGACTATCTCAGAGGAGATGCTGAGGTCAGCAAAGTCATTTTGAGTCCTACATCGAGTTCTAAGGTCCTTCTCCCAAGTATTTAGAATGTCCCTCAAGGACAGGAACAGGCTCTCTGGCACACTAAAAGAATACAGCAGGACTGGTGGTTGACAGCACAGCCATGAGATCCGGGCGGTGAACACTCGCAGTGGAGTCTGGGCTAAACAGCTGTCCTCTCCTTGGTTCTCGTGGAAAGTATAGGGGACAGGATAGCCCAGGAGGATCCCAAACACAGTACAGAGATTCCAGGCCGAGGAACACAGCCTGCTGCAGGAAACTGCCAGGGATTGGCCCCTCTGCAGCCCCTGCAAATGTGTGATGATCTCCACCACGAGGGCCTTCAAGTCCTGAAGCTGGTCCAGGGAGCAGACGGAAGGGTGAGAGCCAGAAACATCCACAAAGGCTATACTACCAAGCAGCACCTGCTCCAAATGCCGACATACATGCTCAGGACGGACAATCAGGCTGTTCTCTGCAATCTCGAGTACGTGAAGCCCCTCGGTCGGGAAACCCAGGCCTCGCAGCTTCTCCAGGTAGCTCTGGATTTCGGCTGTCCCTGCAGAGCTGCAATCGTACAGCAGAGCTGGCTTCAGTCCCCTGGCCACAGCCAGCACCTCTCCAGCGAGATGAAGGCAGACGGCTCTGGAAGGGCCCCGTCTCTTTCCCATGCCCAGGGTCTGCTGAGCAGCTGCCACCAGCAGCTGAGGACTTGGTACTGACATGAGATCTGGTGGCGATAGTGAGCAGGGCCTTCTTAACTAGTCACAGTTCCCTCCCCTGGGCTGCTTCTCTGACCTCCAGACACTTGAAGAAGGGCCTAAAAACAAAGCAGGGGATTATTAACACCAGCCAGTGACACAGCAGGATACCTGCCAACAGCTTTTCCTTAAGTCTTACAGCATCTTCCACAGGTCATTTTCCCCTCTGCTTTGGAATGCTAACCCCGCTCAGACAAGACAGGGTCACCAGTGCTACTTGATTTACTCGTTGACTTGAGTTTCCATCAACCCCAAACTCCTGTGTCTTTCTGGCCTGTGGTTAGATTTATATTGTAATTGGCGTCCATCCTAAGTTTGGCTTGCTGTAATTTGCTTTCTCTGCTTCAAATTTAAGGGAGCTTGGGGCAGAGAAGAGAGAGAGCAGATTTGAGAGAAATTCTGAGCATTTCACCCAAAACTGCCTTCTGAGGAAAGTTCTGGGTTTCAAAGGCACTCTTTTTCATTTCCAACTCCTCCTCCTCTTCCAGCCAAGAACAGCTGTAGAAAAGCAATCTCATTAAACACACAAGCAATCTAATTAAACACACACTAGAATGTGGCCTACCAACCATCTCGCTGCGTGCCTGCTCCGTCCCGTCCGACTCTTTTGACCCCCCATGGACTGTAGCCCGCAAGGTTCCTCTGTGCATGGGATTCTCCTAACAAGAATACTGGAGTGGCTTGCCCTGCCCTCCTCCAGGTACTGGCAGCCAATGGGATGCCACCAAGCATCTCACCGAGACATAAAAGTAAACGAATGAAACCAGCTAGAACTGCAAGAAGGTTGTAATTTAACTTCTGACGGTCCCGCCTTCCCCTACTAATGGACATTTTCGGACTCCGGGACGATGGGCTCACCTCAAACCCCACGCGGTTTCGTGAACATAGCATCGTGACTTGTTAAATGAGGCAGTTGTCTCTCACACATACTGATACCTACGTTCTTCTTCCGCCGCAGGCTCGCGGGCTCAGGAACTCCTTCCAGTTTCCTGCCCCTTGGCAGGAAGGCCGTGAGGCCCATGCCCTCAGCAGCAACAAAACTGGAAATTCTTCTCAGCACGGGTACGTCCTTCACTGCCTGGAGGGGCCCGAGTCGGCGAAGTCGGCCTATTGCGCATGCCCGACACAACCCCAGTTCCGCCCCTTCCCTGACGTCACCCAGTCGGCTCCGCGCCTCGCGTTAGGACCACCCAGCCGGAAGTGCGGGCGCCTGAGGCCCAGCCCCTTCCGGCCAGAGAGGCGTCGGCCCCACCCGTCAGCGTAGGAGCGGGGAGGAGTGGAGGAAAGCGGGCGGGAGCAGCTGGTTGTCCGCCGCCTGTCCCAGCGCCCCGCCGCTTCCCCACGTTGTGTATTATTAAGTCCAGTGTCCCACCTGACCCGGAGGGCAGAAACAGAGCACGCGCGCCGGAACACCGTTTGATTTGTTTCTGGAGACATTCACTTTCCTCTCCAAACGAAACATCTCAAGATTAGCGACGTGCTTTACAGATCTTCACTTGAGGGTGGTGCTGCAAAGCTTTTTTTCACTTTGACCTGAATCTAAAAGGCTGAATTCCGAGAAGTGGGTGGCCAAGTGTCCTGGCCAGGGTTCGTCATCTCTAAATAGGGCGTGAAGGGCATGAGTGTTTTCACTCCGAACAGCTGTGTGCTCTGTATGCTTCTAGGCCCTGGAGGTATTGGCAGCTAAGGAAACAGACCCGAGAAACCCACCTTCGTGGAGCCCAGGCTGTAGGAATTCAGTTTGCTGACTTCACAGGAGAAGTGAGAGAGATGGAGAAGCTTTTCAATCAGGTCATTAAGAAGAAAACGTTATTTCACTGAAAGGTTTACCAGCGATATGACCCATACCACAAAAGGGAATAATTTCTTGGGAAATTTTCATACCTGAAGAATGGCCCAAACTTGTTGATACATGAGCACAGCAGAGGCTAAAGGGAACTGCGGGCACCTATCCTGGAGGTTTCACTCCTGGCTGTACCTTGGGTCTTCAGACTGTGAAGAGAGACCCCTGTGGAGTGGAGGCATGGCCAGCTTGGAAGGAGGACCGGCTTATCGGGCTCCCACTTTAATATTCTTAGCTCAGAGGGAGTCAGAAGCAGAGTAGAAACTAATTTTAGAATTTTTTCCCTCCCTGCGTTTATTTTCCTGTAGTAGTTAGCAATCAATCTCTAAAAGGAAAGACTTAGGTAGTTCATTTATTCTAACAAATATTTGAGAACATACTATGTACCAGGTACTGTGCTGAGGCTGGTGGCACAGTCCAAGACACCCAGTCCTTACCTCCAGCAAGTTTGCAGTCATGCAGGACACAGATACTAAGCAATTACAAGGGAACTGATTATTCTGAAAGATAAGTGTAGGGTGCTCTGAGGACACAGAGCCAGGGACCTAATTATATGACAAGGGACTAGCCCAGATCCAACATTTGCCCTCTCATTTATACCTACAACTAGTTTTGGGGTTTTTCCCCCAGTGAGATGCCATGACAAGTCTTCATGCACCATTTCACCTCAAGGTTGGGAGGGAAGAAATGTTCTTTTTGTTTTGCTTATCGATATGATGTGGTTCGTGTCCCAGACCACATTCAGGCAGTTCCAGAGTCTGCTTTTGAACAGGACATGCAGATCCAGACTGTGGCCAACCCAGCGGGGAGAAGGGTGGACAGTGAAAGCAAAACGCTGGTGACAGCGCCTGAAGGCATGGAAGTAGAAAACACCGAGGGAGAGTGTGGTGGACTCAGTCTCCAAGAAGGGACCCCTGGCAGCAGCACCAGGGAGGGAAGACTGAGGGAGACCAGTGGCGAGCCCTGCGCACACTCTCCCAGCCTTCTGCAAAGGATAAACAACAAACTCTGCTACTGGGTTAAGGCCTCATAAAACCACTCATTCATTCCTCTGACATATTCATAAGCTTTTCATTACAGTCCCATACTAAAAGTTCAGTCTTTCTTGGCACCTAAACACTATGCTCTGCACCCTTTGCCAGCTCACATTTTCTGGGCCCTCATCCAGATAGGCAGCCTGTAAGCATCACACAGAAAAAGGAGACAGGCCCGGCCCAGATCCAGCAGTCGTCCTCCCCATGTATTTACTGTGGATTTTTTTTTCTTTAACTTTGAACTATGCAGACACAGAGGCAGCCAGATGTCAGTTCCAAATCCCTCACTTCACCCACTCAAATGCTCCCAAAGTATAAAATTTCTATACCTTGCATATTTCCTGGTCTCTAGAAGCCCAACTTCTGCTTTCAATTGAGCACTCAGATTTCTCTCGGTCCTACTTTAGTAACAGTAGATCTACTAGGTCCCTTAGAGACCCGAAAACCACAGCTTAAGCATTCCGAATAAACAAGTACCACTGCTACTTGTAGTTGAGGGGAGCTTATGGTTTTTAGCAAGTAGGAGGTGGCTTTAAGGATAGCAGGGCAGACATGGACTTTCTTAATACAATATGGCCCAAAATAGGCATCAGGAGGATTGGGGCCTGCAACCAGAGACTAGCATCTTGTTTTCCATTTGGGGCGTGGAGTTTAAATTATGTAGAATTTCACCGTAAAGAGTAAAATGGTCAAGAACAAAGTAAAACCAAATACCAGTTTGTGGCAGCCACGGCTTCAATGCTCTGCACCACTCTTCACCTTGATTGTTCAAACCCACCTACCTCCACCCAGGAGGGAAACGTGCAGGTTTGTACTATGTGAATCTTTTCCAGAAAAGCACTGCCCAGGCCTTCTTCATGCTGCCCTTAATATATTCAACACCCTGTTTTTCCCAACTGCAAAAAATCCAAATAAGAGGAAAACATCTCCATGCACAGAGGAACCGTCCTTGTCTCTTCTGTAGTCAGAGGCGTTTGTCCTGCGGGCCAGTCTCAGGTCTTCCTCAAAGAAGAGAAAGAACAACAAGGGAGCTTTATCCTCTCTGAAGGCTCTCACTGAGTCATAGACTCTCATCTATCTCTCTCACACACACACAGAGTGGTACAGACATACCTCATTTTATTATTGTGTTTTGCTTTATTGCACTTTGCAGATACTGTGTTTTACAAATCGAAGGTTTGTGGCAACCCTGCATCAAACAAGACTAGTGGCACCATTTTCCAACAGTATTTGCTCACTTCATGTCTATGTGTGATGTTTTGGTAATTCTCACAATACTTAAACTTTTTTTTTGTTACGGTGATCTATGATAAGTGATCTTTAATGTAACAATTGCAAAACTTTATGACTCACTGGAGACTCAGATGATGGTTACCATTTTTTAACAATCTACTTTTAGTTAAGGTATGCACATTTGTATTTTTAGATATACTGCTATTGCACACTTAGACTACGGCATAATGTAAACATAACTTTTATATGCCTTGGGAAACCAAAAATCTGTATGACTTGTTTTATGGCAATATTCACCTTATTGTGGTTTGGAACTAGCCTGGCAATATCGCCGAGGTATGCCTGTATTTGAGTGGTAGCAAGTTGAACACCTGACCACAGAATCCCTAACCTTTTTCTATGTCAACAGCTCCCTTTTAGAAACTCAGTTTGTGAGCTTTTACTCCACAGGCTGGGTGACTTTCAGACTTTGGCACCTATTTCTATTTAGATATCAAGCTTAGTTCCTAAGCAACCAGCTGGCACCCCTCCCTCCCTCTTCCCCCATCAGGGAACCAGCCTACTATACTAGCATAACAGGTCAAACGGAGATCAATCATGGACAAATCAGTGCTTCAGGGGACTTTAATGAAAGCAAAAAAAAAAAAAAAAAAAAAGGCACAAGAACAAGGCAGAAAGGTTCTGTTCCAGGCAGTTTTGCCTTATACAAATAGAATGAAGTCATCAAGTCAGAGTCTTAAAGCTGGCATTATTTCAGGCATCATTCTAACTCCTTCACTTTATAGTAACGAATATGAAGCCCAGAGGTTAAATGACTTGGTTCAAGGTCACCCCACTGGAAGCAAAGCTGCAGTTAGAACCCTGTTATCCAGACTCCAGGCTAAATCTCCTTCTATTGATACTACATTATACTACCTTGGGAGGTTTAAAGAAGAGGAGAAAAGTATGAAGGGTGATTTTTTTTTTCATAAATTAAGTCAACTTTAAAAGCTAGACATACTTGGAGACTACTAATATTGTTAGAAAGAAGAAAGGCTTGAGAGCTGGTTAAATCTGAAAAATAAAAAATACTCATATGTACAATATTGTAAAAAAAGGAGGATGGCATTCCTGATTACTGGGCTGGCAGGGCAGCGGGCAGTTGCATGCTGGGGGCGGGCTGCATAGGCTGCCAGCTTTCCTGGGTTTGCAGGATGCGGTACAGCTGCTTCAGCTGAGCAACAATGTTATCCTTGATGTCTGGAGTTGAGATCTGCAGGCGGACACTGCCGCTGTCAAAGGATCTTGTGAAGTCACCAGAAAACATCTCGTAGATCATGCGAGCCACCACCGGAATGACCTGTTCAGGACGCAGAGCACACAGGTATCCTCTGAGAAAAAAGTTCAAAGAAAGAAGAAGAAAAAAGCAGCAGGAGGGACCCAAGATTGAGGGAAGGACTAGTGAGGCCTTAGGGAAGTCCCCAACTTTAATGTCTAGACACAGAATATGCTTTCATCTCTCTGGACTTTCCTGCCAAGGTTCACTTTAGAATTTGGTTCAGATGAAGGTAAAGACCCGAGAGGCAGCATCACATCACATACCTAAATAAACAGCTGCTTATTGACAAAGACTTTTACCCAAATTTCATCTGTTGCCTATCCTGTCGCACAAATCCACAGCCAAACCCAAATGGTCTTGCTGCCACTTTCCAGAATATGTCAAAGTAGCTCAAGGAAGGTGAAGTCACTCAGTCGTGTCTGACTCTTTGCAACCCCATGGACTGTAACCTACTAGGCTTCTCCATCCATGGGATTCTCTAGGCAAGAATACTGGAGTGGATTGCCATTTCCTTCTCCAGGGTATCTTCCCGACCCAGGGATCGAACCTGGTGCTCCTGCTTTGGAGGCAGATGCTTTAACCTCTGAGCCACCAGGGAAGATAAAGTAGCTCAAAAGACTTCTAAAAGAGCTACAAAGACTCATATCCTATTAGGCTTCGGCAAGATTCTAAAGTCAGTGAGAAAACAAAGTCTCCCGTGAATCAGTAATTTGCCTTGAGGACCCTCTATTCTCCAGCCTGGTTCTACTGTACAATATACAAAACTTTGTTGCTACTCCATCTAATAGGATTAAAATCCACACAGGCTGATTGATACTTCAACTCAGGGCTCAACCCCAGACCTACAGACTAAAATATTGATAAAAAGGCAAAGAGTTGTTGAGAATTATTTCCTCACCTGAACCAAGATGAGTTTCCTTTCCTGGGGTTTCCCATCTGGCCATTCTTCCCCAAAGCATAAGTAGATCTCAAATGGTGGCTGCTTCTCTATCTGTCCTTTCTGGTGGGCAATGAGATCTGTAGAATATGGAAGGGCAGTTTGGTGTACTGGGTCATTCCATATCCACTCAGTAAATACCAGCTTTTATGTTATGTTGTCTGGTATAGCAGCCACTTGCCACATGTGGCTACTGCATTTAAATTCATTAAAAGTAAATGGTTCCTTAGTCACATTAGTAACATCTACATACTCAACAGCCACATGTGACTAGTGACTAACATACCAAACAACACAATCATAGAAGATTTTCATCATTTCAGAGGGTTTTACTGGACAGCACTTAAACTAGACTTGGGGTTTAAAAAGATTTACATCTCATTCCTCTCCTTAAATATACCTACTTGAATTTGCCACTCAAATATGTCCCAAACGAAAAGACTATATGTTTAACCAATTATGATGAGTAGGGTCACCTTCTAAAGTGAAGGATAAATAAGTTGGTGGACTCTGGGGAGCAATGAAAGACTGTCTCCGTCTTCTGCCAACAAAGGTACCACAACCAACCTAAAACTGGCTTCACATATATAGCTTTGGAGTGGAACGTCCTTCTGCCCCGGTGACCTTTATTTTTCAGAATCAAGGTTCTCATCTACCTTGACTTCTTGCCGAAGAAACTGTTTCCTTAAGATCTTTGCAGAGCCAGGAGAGGCGGGGCAGGAAGGAGGAAGACATACTTGCAGGGAGCTGTTCCCACCCATCAATCCTCTGAAAAAAGACTCACCACTCAGGAACGTTTCCAGACAAAACAGTTTGACCTTCTTTTGTCTCTCAATCAGGTTGGGGGCAACAAGTGATGGGGCACATGGCCCAGACCAGTACACCTTGCACTGGCACAGCCTGATGGCATAGATGGCGTGCCCGCTGACCTCCAGAATCAGTCCTCTATCCATGACGTCGAGCAGCTTGCTGGTGAACAGCTTCTGCTTCTCATTGGTGATGTGCTCTGGCCCAGGGAACTTGACCTGTTCCAGGCTGACAGGACCAAAGAGCTCCTCCTGGTCAGGCATGGGACCCAGGTCCCCGTAGAAGAGCCGGCAGCCTTGGGGGTTGCTCACGGTCATGGTCTGCCCATACTCCTTCCCTCGGTACTGAAACTTGATGTCCAGGTCAGTCACTGCAACGTAAGACGGGACAGTGAGAGTCCTACTCCACTGCTCTGCCTGTCCATCCCTAAGACTCGTGCAAGTCCATTAGGATCAAGCCACCTTTCAGCCAGCATCCAGGAAGGCCACTGGCATAGTTATCCTTCCTGCAACACAGGGAGACATCCACATATCCTGGGAGTATTCCTCGAAAGGCTGCCTTGAAGCAAACAGTTCAAAGTCCATCTGTACTATCTAGGTTCAATCTCCACTCCCTAAGAGCTAGAATTCCTCCAACCAAAGTTCTGGGTCCTAGTCTCCCCATTTTGTACTGAGTCTTTACATCAGTAGGCGTTGGAAGGAGCTGAAAAAACTAAGGCAGCATCTGGTTTGTGTTATCATTTTTGACTGTTTAAAGAAACCAGAGAAACAATAAAAAAGTACCAAGCCATCTTTCTGAAAAGTACACAGACGAGCACACAATGTCGATCTGTTCTAATAATACATCACAAGAGGACACAGTTCATAGCAAAGTAAATTTTCACTCAGCAAATGTCTATTGAAAGCTATCGGTCTTATCAAAGCTATCAGCCTCTTGGACAAAATGATAGTCTCCCCACCCCCTGCCCCCACCGAGTGTACTGTGAAAGGGAGAGGCAGGACATTGATTTCTTCACTGAGATGGATTTGTGCACAATTCAGAAAGAGATATTCTCTGGATCCTAAAGCCCCTCAAAACCCAAGAGCCTCCTTGACCAAATCCACAGTCATTAACCTCCCTATCCCACAACTAACCTGGTCCCCAAATACCCTAGGCAAACTGATAAACCCAGGCCTTCCACCCACATAAGAGGTGAGTAACGCAGAGCTGCACAGCAGCCAATCAGAGGATCTCCTTGGGCAGGTATGGGCTAATGTTTCTTTACTTCTTCCCCGGTGACTCATCAGCCAGCCAGGAACCAGACACAGAGGCTGCCTGGGGGACTATTCTATACAAGGCAAAGAAATGGAGGCACAAGGTGGGGCAGGAAATGGACTGTAGTAGGAGCTGAAGATCCAGTTAGGAAACCCAGGCTTACTTACTTGGGAGTGAGCTGATCCACAGCTCTGGAGAGCTATAGAAAGGCTGTATAGGTGCCTGGGGCACTTCCATCTCCAGAGGTTCCGTTTTGGGCCACACTGCTTCAGGGCTGCAGTTGCCCACACTGCCTGGTGCTATGGGAGAACCTGAAACAGAAGGCTGGGGGTGAGCTGGCAGGGTCCCTCCCACGCATACCACCTGGGTCGGAGGCTCTAAAACCTTAAAGGTCCAACACTAGACCACAGCTCAGTGTAGCAGCCCATCAGTAATTCCCCCAACAAACACCAAAGAGAAACAAGGTTCTCCTGTTTCCGCTTCCTAATCTTGTTATTTCTGCATCCGACTCATAATTCTGAAAACGTACATTTGCTGATGACTAACAGACAAGTGAATTTTCTCTGGGATTAAATTAGAATGGGTATGAATGTGAGGTTCCCTGTTGCACAATTTGGGCCCAGCAATTAAACAGAAGCTGGTTGTCTTCTGTAAAATGAACTCAGCTAAACTGGTTGATTATCTTTGAGTGTTAATACATAGAAATTCATTTAAAAACAAACAAATACTTTATATGCATGAAACTTCTAAAAGGACACTCAAGAAACTGGTAAGATCTGCCTCCTCCAGGAAAGGAACTGTTTAGAGAAGGATGCAAGGAAACTCTTCCCGCTGATTTCCTCTTTGTATCATTATGAATTTAAACCATGTAAGAGTAGTATTTATTCCAAAGCATCCAATTAAAGAAACTGAGGCTCAAAAGGTCAAAGGACTTGATTTTAAGTCCCATAGCAGCAAAGTGAAAAGAACTTGAGAGAATGAAAAACCCATCCTATTTCCCTGCTATTGTCAGAGTTGGCTCACTCCAAAGTTTTCAGATTTCTCCTCCTAACCTCCCCTCTTATGCATCTACTCTTCAACAATTCTTCTTTCTCTGCCCAACAGCTCTGAAATCACAGAGGTTAATGTTTCTTTGATCCTTTGTGTACAAGTCTGGTTATATCTATGTACCTGTTTTACTTTTGTTTTTAATATATGTTCACATGTTTCCATGAAGGATCCAAGGTGGCCCATAACATAAGGCCACAAAACAGAATCTTTAATAAGACATGAAAAGAAATAGGAAATCAGAAAAATAATTTTTTTTAACAGTAAAAAAAAAAAAGTATATATAGCCTGAAATGAGTTGTATCCTTTTAAGGGGTGAGAAGAACAGAATGAGTCAGCCAAGGATTTGGGAAAGGATCTCACGTTTCCAAATGTCCAAATCTTAAAATCTCACTAAATGGGAATGTATCTGTGGCAATATCAGCCTGAGCTAGCTCTATGATGACTGTCTTTACTCATCACTTGGTTGCAAAGTTATAAATGACAGGGTAAGTGAAGGAAGACAAGTAGATAGATAAGTCATTTCTTGACTCTCCGAGGAAGGGGCATCATCTAGAGTAGGGTATTCCAAAATCCTAAAGGAATCATCTTGCTATACTGAATTTTCTTGGTGGCAAAATTATCTCATTTGACCCATAGGAGCCAGGTAGCACTAGTGGTTTAAAAAAAAAAAAAACCTTGCCTGCCAATGCAGGAAACATAAGAGATTAGCGTTCAATCCCTGGATTGGGAAGATCCTCTAGAGGAAGCATGGCAACCCACTCCAGTATTCTTGTCTGGAGAATCTCACGGACAGAGGAGCCTGGTGGGCTGCCGTCCATGGAGTCGCGAAGAGTCGGACTCAACTGAAGCTACTGAGCACGCACACACAGCCAGATGGAACTTAGAAAGGCAGTGAAAAGCTGCTCAGCTGAATGCAAGTCACATGTCTAGGAGCATGTCAGTGGAAAGTTCAAGAGCAGCTACTACAGAAGAACAGTTCACCCTGTGTTTGAGAATCCTCAGTACAACAGAAAATGCAGTACCTGCTCTGTCGAGCAGTGACCCTCAAACCTCTCAACTCATCTTTCCTGGGAAGCTGAATTCACAAGGTTAAAAAAACAGATAAAAGTCTCTCTAGTAGATAAATTTTATCAGAGCCTAGTATTAAGAGCTGTGGAAGCCACAAGGCTCCCATGATACAGTCTTAGCAGAGTAGACCCTGTTAAGGGAGTGACAGAAAATTTATACCAAGACAAACAGCAGAAGAATTGACCTACAATTCAAGAAAATGATGTCTGCATTTTCACCTGAAGGAAATCAACAAAAGTTATAACAGCTGGTGTATTTGTATGTGCAACTGAGAATGAATTTCATTTTTAATTTCTCTGAATTATCACATAAGACTCAGAAGATGCTCTCTATACCTAGAAGCCACCCCACTGGGATAACCGGGCCTAGGAATTCCTTTGCCTATGACCCCTACCTGCTAACAGACTGGCAACCTGGCCACAGGGTCCGGTCTCTGCTCCCAGGGCAGCGGTGGATATAGTGTCAACAGTTGCAAAATGAAAGCCCCTTACCTCCTCTTCCTCCTCTGCACCCCTCCGTCACCCCCTCTCACCATTGATGTTCAGGAAGGGGAAGGTGTCCTGAATGGGGACATGGTGCTGTGACTGGTCCAGCTCATCTTCCTCATCTTCTTCATCCACATCATTGTCTTTCTCATCCCAAGGAGCAGACCCAGTGGATCCTTCCCGAAAAACAGACACACAAGCCCACAAATGAGCCGCTCACTTTTCACCATCATCCTGGTAGCTGACCCACTGTTCAAGCTAGCCACTGCCAGCACAGAGGCTCCTGGGGTTCAGCGTGCATCCCCAATTCCCTAGCCAAAGTGGGGGGGACTGAAGTTGTTCACTCCGCCTTCCACCTCCTTCTCTAGAACCCTAATGTAAGCTCTCATCCCCTCCCCTACCCAGGAGCTGCACACCCTATTCCCTTCTCCTAGAAAACTTTTAACTTCTACTCTAAACCTACTTTGATGCTTTAACATCCCTTTTAAGGACTCAAGGACCACAGCTTCTCTCCTTTGTAAACTTAATGTGAGGACAGAACCTTCCCTCATGGCAGGGCCTCCCTAGATTCACGAGGGGTCAAGTCTAAATTATCTGGCTCTTAGTTGGATCTTACCCTACAAATTCAATGACATTCACCCATCATTTATAAAGAAAACTTATCTAAAGAGAGCTTTTAGAATGTCATGTTAATTGATTCTTAGAACAGCCTTTGAAATAGGCAGGAAAGATGAGAGCCTGGGTTTTATAATGAAAGAAACTGAGGCTCAAAAGGTCAAAGGACTTGATTCAAAGTCCCATGGTAGCGAAGTGAAAATAACTAGATTTAGAACTCAGACCTTCCAAGTTTTAATCCCTCCTCCTTCTAAACTATCTGGCCTCTCTTCTCAGTGTTGAGCCCAGAGAGAAGCTATTTTTACAGAACTCTATGCTCCCTCCATTTCCTAATGCTTTAGTGTTCCAATAAGTGAGCAGGAACACCTTGCTGAGTCTATATCTTTGTTCTCTGAGCCTTTCTAGGGACAAGATTTCTTGTTCAGCAGCATAAACATTCTAAGCGAGGCAATTTTCAAGTCAACTGTCTCTTGAAGGGTCTAGCCAGGAACCCAGCACACTGTCCACCTTCTCCCCAGCAGCTGTGCCCTCACCTGGGTTAATGATCGAGCCCTGGGGCTGTGGGATGTCACACACTTGATATATCTTCACGGGGTTCATGGGCACCTCCTTGGTGCCATCATACATCAGGTTGAATTCTCTGCTCTTGTTGGAGAGCACAGCGGAGCTGGGCCTTCCATTTAGCTGGGTCGGGGTCATCCACCCCTTCCTGGTACTTCCCTGTCTCCACAGCCCAGGCCTGAAGGACAGGAAACTGCAGTGAATGCCCGCTGTTGCCCAGGCACGCTGTAAAGCGTGCCCACCCGCCCGCAGGCAGACACAGCCACACGAGGCCCCGCCTGGCCGCCCCATCGTCCCAACCCCAGTGTACAGAGGCTGCAGCAGGAAACACCACCTTGGAGGCCCAGGCGAGGGAGGGCCGGAGTGAGATTAAACCAGATGCAAATATAATCTTGTGAAAAGAGGAGCCTTATCTCAAGCGTTGGTGCCAGTTGGTGACTACAGTGGCCATAATGAAGGGCTGAAAATAAAGAAACATCTGAAATAAATGTACACTAAGATACTAATGGTAACTTTGAAAGCAGGATTGCAGATAAGTTTTTTTATTTATTTTTTGACATGAGTTGCTTATATAACAAGAAGAACAAGGAAGATGGAGTATGATTTGAAGAGTGTGGTCTTGCTGTTCCCTCCCCTTCCATCTTCAATCTGATGCACAAATAACTGCAGAAACCAAGTGCCTTTAGGACTAAAATAGCCTGCAGGAGGGCAGGACACGCACTCTGAGAATTCAGCTCGCTTCAGTGGGCGGCAGAGGGCCTCAAGTCCTAATAAACTCACACTGCCTGCCTTTCCCTATTTCCCCAAACTCCCACGTTGGGAACATTTCTCTGGAAACACCAGTGGCTGGTGGCCTGTGGCCTCGCCGCCCCTGGTTTTCAGTTTCCAGGTCTAACAGGCATCAGCATGTCTGCCTCATGGGCTATCCGCCCTTTCCCACCGTGAACACATTCTCCATGTCCGCGCTTTCTTCAGGGCTGTGTAGTACGTCCTGGTGCAGAAAAGGGGGTGTCGGCTGCCAAGGACTCAAGATTGGGAAGCACGTGGCAGCCTACTCAAGCTGACCGGGCCTGTCGCTCGTCCAGTCCCACCTCCCCGCCTCCGATCCTGACTGTGGACTTCTTCCCCAAGCCCAGATGGAGTTTTTCTGCCCCGTCCTCAGAGCACTCTGGTCTCTCCCTGAAGAGCCTCACAGTCATGAGGAAGCTTCTTCCAATGGCCAACCTGAATCCTTCTCCTCCAATTCACTCATTTCTTCCTACCCTCTTCTGGGGCCGAAGGGGGCTCCCCTCCTTGCTGTGCGATGTGGAGTGGAGAGGGGCTGACGAGGCTGCTGCCCTCAGCGTAGCAGGCTCCACTGCATCAGCCCCCCGGTAGGAGAGCTCCCCCTCACTGGCCCCCAGTGTCCAGAGAGCCCTGTCTCCAGCTGCGCCTGGCGGTGCCTCTCCCTGCTTTCCCCTCCATTTGTTTGACCTCCAGGTCCACTCACCTTTGGGCCCCACTCAGCTGGCTTGGGCAGCGCTGACTTTGGCACAGGTCTGCAAATCTCTGTGGCTCCCTGAATCCCTGCCCCTCCATGGAGAGCAGCCAGACTAACCCAGAGCCCTTTCTGCTCACAGCACAGCCACCCCCAGGGGCCCATTCAGGCCCTGTGGAGGACCTGAGGCTGATGCGGCAGAGAGTGGTATCCACCACGTGACAGCCGTTGTCTTCATAAACAACCCATGTTCAAACCCATTCTGAGATTCTGGTCACCAGGCAGGTCCCTATTTCTCTTCCAAAAATGGACACAGTCTCTGCATTTTTATGGCAATTTATGAGTCCCTTTCTAGACGTTTATTTCACTCAGTTCTCACAACAATCTCGTGAGACAGGCAAGACTGGTTTTATCCCGATTTTACTGAAGGGGAAGTTAAAGCCTAAAGAGATTATGTGACTTGTTCAAGACCACACATGCAAGTCACGGTAGTAGGATCTGAAGCCAGGACTCACAGCTCCTGGTCAGAAGGGGCTGTCTGATAATGGAAGGGGCAGCAGATAGGCCTGGGTTCAAATCCTGGCCCCACCACTTATTGGCTATGTGATTTGGGCAAATTACGTAGCCCCTCTGAGATTCAGCTTTTACATCTACAATAGAAGGGTAACATCCTCCTTCCAGCATCGTCAAGAACTAAATGAGAAAATGCACCTAGAGTGTAGAGCAGACGCCCTCTTAATTCTGGTCATCACCTCGACACCCTTATCCTGCCAAAGGCCTGCCAGAGCTTGGGATCTGTGAAGGCACCCTCGTTCTTCTCCTGACACCCAGACTTCCCCTTAGCATGCTGCAAACAGATGCACAGATGTAACTAGGACAGAGCAGCTGCCCACAGCTACCTTTTCCTCAAGCCCTAAGGATTCAGAACACTTTCATGAGTGGAACCTTCGGGAACCAGCCTCTTTCCCCGTAGCCAGCCACCGCCAGGCACTTCAACAGCAAGTCTGGCTGCAGGCCAAGGCAAGAGGCCAGACCAGGCCCATCCTCCTCTGATGCCAGCTCCAACAATTGGTGCCAGTTTCCAGATGGTTTCCTTACCACTTTTAAATCATTATTAAATTTTTAAATTAAAAGCATGGATTTACTTGGTAAGTATTCACAGGCCAATTTTTTTCTACCTCTTGTCTCTATACCCAGTAGAACAGTTCTAGGATGGGTCTCCTTTGAGATATGAGTTCACCTCTCCTGGCCCAATCTCAGCCAGAACCTGGGGCATCAGTCTTGATAAGTTCAGGATAGACACTGGATTTCACTTGACTTCCAGCTGCTAGTCAGGGGAAAAAATGGAGAAACTCATTTCTCCATGTTTTGGAGGCACAGGAACTAAAGTTACTAAGAGACAGAAGCCTGACCAGCATGGAGAAGTCGGTCTGGAGTGGAGGCACAGGTTCCAGAGTTACAAACCACATAACAGCCCTTCCTACAACTACCTTCTCACTGACTTCCATCAGTGATTTTGGTTTCACTCACATTTTATATAATGCCATGTGATTCAATCTTGTTTTCAGTTATGCGAAATAACTCTCACATCCAAGCTATTCTTTAGTTAAGAAAACATTTGTAGAATAAAAACCTGTAATTAAATCACCCTTAATTTTTTAAGATGGCTCAGGGGTAAAGAACCTGCCTGCCAGTGAAGGAGACGTGGGTTCGATCTCTGGGTTGGGAAGATCCCCTGGAAGAAGAAATGGTGACCCACTCCAATACTCTTGCCTGGAAAAAAATCCCATAAACAGAGGAGCCTGGAGGGCTATAATCCATGGGGTCGCAAAAAGTCAGACACAACAGAGCATGCATGCATAGATGGATGAGTCAAAATGTTTTAATTTCAAAGGAAACTTGCAGAGGGCCCTCAGCACCCATTCCACAGGCTGTTAGGAGCCTGCTGCCATTCAGTGGTTCTGCCTGGGTCTGGATAGCCATTTCCAGGCCAGGGCAAGAGCCTTGAGTGAATGAAAGATTGACTGCTGGCTGACCCTCCAGAGCTCTAGAACAGCCTCAGCATACAGGCAGTTAACAGTATAGCCAGTCACACATGCCATCCCTTTGGATGTGAGCTGAGTACATTCAACCGATGAGAAAGAATAAACAGCCTCGACCATAATAACAGACGTGCCCCAACAAGAGAAATCACTATGCCTGCTAAGTCTGTCCCCCCACCCGCATCAACAACATTCTGCTGCCTCAGCATCTTGCATCTAGTACCTTCCTCACGCCAAAACTGAAAACAAGACAACAAAAACCCAGAAAGGCCTGAGAACTGGAAAACGTTTCGAGTGAGATGGTAAAAGAAAACCTTTACCTTGAAAATGGTGTTTTCCTCCTCTTGCTGGGGGCTGTGCCGGGTGGCATGTTTCCAGGGGATCTGGAAGCGTTTGGAGTCCCTGTGTAGCCAGATGAGCCCTGGGTACAGGCCACTATCCACTTGGGCCACCAGCCAGGGCTTCAGCCGAACTCTGCGGGGGTGGAGGGCCATGATCTGGGTTGAGGGGAGGGGGAAGAAGTGGGGAGAGGAGAATTAGGCCAGCCCCTGGGAAAAGTTCCCAGCCACTGTTCCCGTATGACAGAGCTACAGTTTCATTAGATTACAGCAAAGAAACTAAATATGGGAATAAACTGTGCCAGGTGGGGGAAGAAAAGAAAAGAGGTTAAAGGTTCTTTTGATTCTTATTCCAAAGCCATTTATTTTTCATGCTCCAGCCAAATCAGACTTATCATGTAAGTAGATCACATTTCTTCTATTTAAATCCTGAGGCAGAAAAATAAAAAGATGATGTCATCCCTGCTGGAACACAGTCCTTCTTGAAGTACCAAGGGAACAGAAGGGAAATTGCCCTTTTCAATCTCATCTCAGGAGAGGGAAGAAAAAGTTATGGAAACAGCAAAAGATAGACAAGAACTTGAAGTGCACGCTCTTTTTTTAGACAACTACAGAGTGACAGCATCGTGATGACAGAGAAACAGGCAAAGGGGTGGGTCCTGGTTGCAAAGTCCTCACTCACATAGATGAGCAGGCAGTGTATCCACAGGACTCTGAGAGCTGGGCCTCAAGTCAGGTTTCCTCTTTTGGGCCACCCAAAGGTTCTGTACAGGGGGAAAAAGAGGGGAAGGGGAGTATTAGTTGGTTATCCCTAGAACAATCCAATGCTCTGTAACTGAGTCTGGTAAAGCTCAGAAGCCCCGGAATAATCAAATATTACAGTGCCTAACCCTAAAGTCCGAAAAACAGTCATGAGACACGCTCCCTGCTGTTAGGACAGCCTCCTCACCTGGGTCTGTTTATCTCCCCCACAGAGGCTGAGTGGAACTGATTGGCTACAGGAGCCAGCCTGGGTAAAGTCTGCAATTGATCCTCATAAAAATAGAAGGGCTCAGCACAGCCTAGCAGATAACATTTGGTGCCAGCGGGGGAAACAAAGGCCTGTCCCAACTGGGTGTCTACAGGAAAGAGCAGTCCCTGGAGAACTGGTTGCCTGGC
This sequence comes from Nanger dama, assembly GCA_917880005.1. Lineage (NCBI taxonomy): Eukaryota > Metazoa > Chordata > Mammalia > Artiodactyla > Bovidae > Nanger > Nanger dama. Next base: position 41,329,216 of record CAKJTW010000013.1, on the reverse strand, counting down.
ATGTTGCATTTAGATTCTTTTTTTTTTTTTCCGTGTCCTTATCTCACTTTGTTTTTACTTTCAGGTGAGAAAGAGATGCCTGCAAAACAACGTTTATTCAGCAAATATTCGTTTGTCAGCTACTGTGTGACAAGCGCGAGGTCAGTTACTAAACACAATGTTTTCATCAGACTGCCTGAAGAAATCCACGCTGGAACTGCTCAAAGCCCACAAGAACCTGAGAAAAGGAAGATAAATAAGTCACCTTCCCACCCAGAAAGATTCCCACCAGGGTTGCGGTTCAGAAATCAAACCAGTTGAGTCAGCTTAAGTCTCCCCCTCGGAGGAGCTTAGCTGAGGGGGGGTGGCCCCTAATGCGTCACTTCTTTCCCCGGCCAGCCTGACAACAAACGGGAAAACGCAAACCCAGCTGGGTCACCGGCACTTTAAGAGCAAAGCAGGACCTGCCCTCACCTGAGCCTTCTGACCCAATTACCAAGCCGTGCAACTGAAACCTGCACACCCACCCCCCCGACCCCCCACCCCCCACTCCCGCCCCGAGCAGAGCTCCCCATGGGCAGGAGAGGTGGCATGGGCTGTTCAAGTGCCCTCTACCCCCAAGTTCTTGGCCTTGGTGTAGGTTGCTCCGTAGGGCAGCAAACCAAGCTATCAAAGGAGAACATTCACCTTGTAAGGAGGAGGGAATGCATATCCTCCGCAGGGCAAGTTCTAGCCTTCCCTTCCTCAGTCCTGGCCTGTGGTGACGGGGGAATGGGGCGAAGGAAGAACCAAGAGAACTGGAAATGGGTGGCAAACGGGTCCAACCTAGTGAGGAGCTCTTGAGAAGATCTATTGCCATACCGTCAGCCTTCCTATACTGTTCCCTGGTGGCTCAGGAGGTAAAGAATCTGCATGCAACGCGGGAGACCCAGGTTCGATCCCTGGGTCAGGAAGATCCCCTGGAGATGGGAATGGCAACCCGCTCCAGTGTCCTTGCCTGGGAAATCTCATGGGCAGAGGAGCCTGGCTGGCTAGAGTCCGTGGGGTCACAAAGAGTTGGACACAACTGAGCGACTGACACACTTATTGCAGTATGGCCAGTCCTGTGTCTAGGACTGGCAGACCTGTGAAATCCACCCCCGGAAGGATCGCGGGCTTTGGAGAAGAGAGTTCCTCCTAGTTGATCCACAGCATGTCAAGAAAGAAATTGAGGCAACCAAGCCAACACAAGGAACTGCACAGAGTGATGGGGAGAAGTAGCCACCCATAGAGATCAATGATTAAGATCTAGGGCCCTGTGTTCTCAGCGTTCTCCCAAGATGGCAGCACGCAGAGGCAACCCTGCCCAGCCTCCTCCTCCCTGCCCCACCTCCATCACAGCTAACCCTCCCCATCCGCTCAAAGCCGACCAGTATCTCCACCTGCCACCCAGTAACTAAGACTACAAAAACAGGCAGAAAGGGAAAACTGGGAGGCAACCAAAATAACAGGGAAAAACAGCTAATCAGACATTTATAGGCTGCAGTATCAAGCAGCTATTAACATCAAGACATCTGAAGAATTTTTATTGGATTCGGGAAAATGTTTATATGTACTTAAGAGGGAAAAGGCATCATACGATATTGACTGGATAGTATCTCTTCCATCTTGTAACATAACATGCACTTGTGTATATATGCACATAGAATTTTTAAAAGGGGTAGAAATAAAATATCGATGCAGCAAGAAGTTCTTAGTCATTACCCAAATAGTTACCTTAGTGATGGTAAGATTGTGGGTGACTTTCACGCTTCCCTACATACTTTTATATGATTCACATTTTCCTACAATGACATATTTTGATTCATAATTTAAAAACAGAACACTACAAGTTATATATATATATATATATATATATTTTTTTTTTTTTTAAACCACAGGAAGCTAAGGCATTTCTTGGCCCCTGGGAGGTAAAAAAATGATGGCCTTCAGCTAATAGAAACCATGGTAACAACAATCCTCTATATCTACATAGGCTTTATAGTTTTCACACACGCTTTTACTTAATGTGTCTGACCTCACCCTCATGATCTAGAAGTAGTATTGTTATCATCCCCATTTTACAGCTGGGTTAACTGAGGCACAGCAAAGTGTTCTATCTGGGACCTGGACCCAATCCTTCTGAGTCAGAGTGTGCTGTACCATAACCTGCCACTGCACCCAGCCCTCCAAGTCTCTCCCTTCTTCTGTACACCAACAGAGTAAACCAAAAACATCGACAAAGATCCAAGCAGCACAGAGGGCCAACAAAGTGCTTAGGGAGGAGGCTGCACGACACCCACCCTTAAACACACCTAAACCAAAGTTTTCTTTCAAAACACTCTTGCCACCCAAATCCCAAGGCCCACAGAACAACCCTAGCCTAGTTGAATTCAGCTCTGGTTATCTCTAGCCGCCATTATAGCGGCTAGAAAATTCAAGGCCTGAGTCTCCAACAGGTATTCAACCAGCCACAGGACAAAGTTGCTAACCCAATCACTCCCCTCACACTGGGCCCTGAGCCCAGATGCTTCCAGCCTCCCCAGGACATGAACTGCCCTCTCTCACACCCCCAGTCCAGGGAGCAGGGCCCCCAGAAACACCCCCACTGCCATCTCTGCAGCCCCTGCCCAGACTACTTTCCAGGAACACGGCCTCCCAAAGCCGAGACTCAGCTGTCACTAATTTTGCTCAGAGTAAAACACACACACCCTCATTTCTTGCAGACAGGCCTCAGGGAATGGTCCTGCTTTCTTCTCCCTCCTCCTGGAGGGACCTGAAATGCCATCTTCCAAGTTCCTCAGTCTTTCCTCCATTTAGTTCAGCCCTGTTTATAGGTAAATTCTGAGCCTCTAGCCTTAATTCCTATGCCCTTCCTCCCTGCTTGATTGAAGCTGGGGGCTGGAGAGAGCTAGGGACCCTGTATGGGGTGCTGGTGTCAAAAAGTACTGTCCTGGGTTGGCACCCCACCTTCACCAACCCCTGCTCAAATGCGCCTTTTTCCTCTCCCTTCCTGGCTTCCACTTTTGACAGCCAACAAGACAGCAGGGTCGCGTTGGGATGACCCCCTTTACGACTCAGCAGGCTCCCTGTGAACAGTGGCACCCCGGGCCTGCTTTCCAGCCCGGCCTGGAAGACTTTCCCCACTTCTCCACACCCGCCCTCCAGCCCCTTCAGGCGAAGAGAGCCTCACCCCCAGAGCAACCACACCCGGCGCCACCCTCCCCAGCACCTCGTTTGGCTACTTGGAAATCCACGGGTGTCTCCCAGGCCCAGGGCGAGGGGGTCTGACGGTGCTAAACAAATTCCAGGAAGAGAAAACAAACTGGCCGAAGCTACTGGTTGCCCCGACCCGCAATTTCCCAAAACACCCACCAAGATCGAGGGCCGGCCGGCCGGCCTGGGAAATCCCCTCTTTGGGCAGCGAGGGCCGGCGGAGCCGCGAGCCGGTAGGACCAGAGGGGTGGAGGCGCCTTAGCGCGCCCCGACGGTGGGTGGATGGAGGCTGGGAGCCGCGCACTCCCGCTGGGCGGGGAGGGAAGGAAGTGGACTGAAGCGAGGGGTCGGGAAGGGTCCGGCGATCCCAAGCTGGGACTGACCATCCAGTAGCCACCTGGGTCACAGGGACAGGCATCCAGCCCTAGAGGACATCGCCCGACGCACAGATGTCCCTAAGCAAGCTCTCCTCACCCCTGCAGGCTCCGGAGGGGACCCTTCACTAGCGGGCGTGCCCTCCCTTCCCCAAGCTAGTCTCCGGCCTTTGGCGTTCCCACCTGTCTTCAATCCGGCTGCCAGAAGCGAACGTCCCTCCGAACCAAGTCCCCAGGTACGATCACCCGCCGCCACCGCGCTCCTCGACCCGTAGGGCGAGCAACGCCTCGCTGTGCGCTGGTAGGGACTGCGGGCTCCTCTCCCCGCCCCGCGCCGGCCCTCACTTGCCCGGCCCAGGTAAGCCAGGCTCACGTCAGCGCCTCGCCCGGGGACGCCGCGGCCCCCACCTCCGCCGTCTGGCCCCGCCTCCCAGGTGTGGCCCCGCCTCCCAGGTGTGGCCCCGCCTCCCAGGTGTGGCCCCGCCTCCCAGGTGTGGCCCCGCCCCCGCGTCCGTGATTGGCGGGTCGCGAGAAATATGATACTCTGTGTTCCTGGGAGGCCCAGGCCCTCGCAGCGCCCTCCCCACCGCCCCTGCCCTGCTTCTCATTCAGGCTGAGAAAGTAAACGCCAGGTTTCAGGTCTAGACCTGACCCCTCAGGGCTCGTGGGCTTGTGCACTGGAAGCGACTGCGAGGAAATCTAAGTCGAGATTTAGGTCTAAATCGAGAAGAGGCCTCCCTTCCCTTCTGCCCAATAATCACCCCTTCAGTATGGAGGTGGTGCTAGTAGTAAAGAACCTGCTTGCCAAGGCAGGAGGACATACGAGACACATGGATATCCCCTGGAGGAGGGCATGGCAACCCACTCCAGTATCCTTGCCTGGAGAATCCCATGGACAGAGGAACCTGGCTGGCTACAGTCCGTGGGGTCACAGAGAGTCGGACACAACTGAAGTGACTTGGCATGCACGCCTGGAGACAGTAACTACAAATAAGGGTTTAGAGATTGTGGGTTGGCCTTATTATCTGTGGGCCTGTGTAAGTGGAGCAGGGTGTGGGGAAGGGACCCAGGACACTTGGTCCCTTCTGAGGAAAGGGACCTGCCCTGTGGCTTCCAGGGCAGGAATTCTGCTTCAACTCTGCCCCTTACCCCTGTGACCCTGAGTGAGTTCCTTAGCTACTTGGTTTCGATTTCCTCATCTAGTCAATGAGAATAACTCGCCTGCCTTTTCCAAATACTGTCTGGTAACGATTAAAAGCATGGCCTCTGCAGCCAACTACTGGGATTCAAATCCAACTCCACCAGTTACTATAGACTTGGGGAAGTTTTCCTAAGCTGTCCGTGCTTCAGTGTCTTATCTGTGAAAAGTGAGAGTCATTGAGTCGTTTCCTACTCTTTGCTACCCCATGGAATTCTCCAGGCCAGAATACTAGAGCGGGTAGCCTTTCCCTTCTACAGGGGATCTTCCCAACCCAGAGATCAAACCCCAGGTCTCCCACACTGCAGGCGGATTCTTTACCAGCTGAGCCACCAGGGAAGCCCATCGGTAGCAGGGTGTAAATAATCATATCTACCTCAAAAGGGTATTGTGAGTATTCAAAAAATTACTTCATATAAAGTACTTGGAATGATATTTGGCACTTCCCAATTGCAGTTGGGAATAACATTTTTATTGATATGAAGATAAAAAGTGTCATAGAGGCAGTGTCTCACTGAATAAACAGATATCTCCTACTATTAATTTTTATTTATTTATTCATTTTTAAATACATATTTTCATTTATTTATTATGAATGATTCTTATAAGCTATTGTAAATGGTTCATTTATAATAAACTGTTTGCTTTATCCGTTTGCAGTGCTGGGTCTTTGCTGCACGTGGGCTTTCTCTAGTCGCAAGCAGGGGCTACTCTTCGTTCAGTGTGTGGGCTTCTCACTGTGGTGGCTTCTCTTGCTCTGGAACACAGGCCCCAGTAATTGTGGTGCATGGGCCCAATAGCGTTGGCATCCGGGCTTAGTCACTCCAGGGCATGTGGGATCTCCCCAGACCAGGGCTCAAAGCCGTGTCCCCTGCATTGGCAGGTGGATTCTTAACCACTGGAGCACCAGCAGACAGCTCCTACTATTACCTGAAATTCAAGGCCTGTATGTCCCCTAATGGCTGTCCCATAAACGTGCCCCCACCTTTCCCACTGCAGAGAACATCAGTCCATATAGAGTGCATGTGTACAGTGAGCTGAGTACCAGCACGTGGGCTGCTGCAGCACTGGGCTGTCACAGGTAAGAAGGGGCACAAGCAGGGTACTTAGGTTTTGGAGTTTAAAGCAATGAGTGAGAGACCATGGTGAAGTAGTGTTATGGACTGAACTGTGTCCCCTAAATCCAGATGTTGAGGTCCGATAACCCCTCGTGTCTCTGAATGTACTCTGACTTGGAGATAGGATCTTCACAGAGTTAAACAAGTTAAAATGCAGTTATTACAACGGGCCCTGATCAGATATGACTGGTGTCCTTATACAAAAGGGAAATTTGGACATAGAGACAAATAGACACTGAGGGAAGAGGGTGTGAATAGACACAGCGAGGAGACATCCATCTGCAAGCCAAGGAGAGAAGCCTGGGACAGACCCTTCCCTCCCTCGAAGTCCTCAGAAGGAACCAACCTTGCTGAGACCCTGATTTCGAACTTCTGGCCTCCCAGAACTGCGAGACAATACGTTTCTGTGGTTTAAGCCCCCCAGTCTGTGCTCCATTGTTCCAAATGCAAACTAATTTGGAAACTAGCAAATATAGCTAGGTGGGAGAGCTCCAGATTGGTAATAATGCAGACTGGATTCCTAGTCCCAGTTCAGCCCAGGGACACGGCCAGCAAAGGCCTGAAAAGGCAGCAAGGCCCAGAGCCTGAATCAGCCACGTTCGAGACCCAGTCCAGCAAGGAGGAGAGGCTGGGTCTCAAACGTGGACGGCAGCCACTCTCACCTTCATGCAGGGAGAAGGGAGGGCTGCTCATCGGCGCAGCCAGCCTATTACTGCTGGCGAGCTCACTGGACAAACTGCACCTTCCATCTGGCCCAGGGCTGGGCTCCTGAGGCCAAACAAACAATCCCCTGCAGGTGTATAAGCGGGATGTGGGGGAAGACCACCAGGAGAGCGTCATTTGAGCGGAACCAAAAGCTGAAAACGAGTCCACACAAAGACACTCACTTTTGCAGTAGCTGAAATTACCATAACTAAGGTGATTTCTTAGTGATCTTCTTTGGAAGGCACTTTCTTTTTTTTTTTCCTTCCTTTCTTTCTTTCTTTCTTTTTTTTTTTTTTTTGGCTCCTTTGCATGGCCTGCAGGGTGTTGTTCCCTGACCAGGGATTGAACAGCTGAGGACACAGCAGTGACAGCTTCAAGTCCTAACCACTGGACCACCAGGGAATTCCCTGGAAGACGTATGTTTTAGAGGCAGAAAATTCTAGTTGGGAGGGCCCTTCAAATCCTCTGGTCTAGGGGGAATTAGAGATGTTGCTTGAAACACAGAATTGTTTAAACATCAGGAGATTTCACAAAACGTCCAGAGTCTTAGCATCTCTTGAAGAGTTGAATGCCTGAGACAGCTTGGGTCGGCAGCCCCATCAGGCAACAGCTGCCCATTTAGAGGGAGTCTGCATGTAACAGTCGGGACAACCCCGCCCTACTGGAGTCACTCATTTACTTTAATTGCCTGATCCTGCTGGCATATGACTTTGCAACCTCTAGTCCAGATATCTTTTTTTTAAAGGTGAGAAAACTGAGGCCCAGAGAGGTCAGGTGGTTTGCCTGAGGTCGCACAGTAAATTAGCTGCATTTCCCAGACTAGAACTCAAGCTCAGAGCTCTTTCCTCCCAGATCCTGTTCAACACCCTAGCCAGAGTCCATTCTGACTGTGCTGCACTGGTTGCTAAAATTTTTTTAAGTTACCCATGCATCTGGACACTGTTGATACTATGGTGAACAAAGCATGGTTCCAACTCTTGTGTCACCCTACTGAAGAACCAATGAGGGGATGAAGCAAGAGGAATTAAGGTAGAAATCCTGGCTCTTCAAATGAGAGGTGGCAAGAGGCCACCCTAAGGTCTCTTTGCTGGAGTCATACCTTATCTCTATATGGTCTGAGGAATCAGAATATCTTATGAGTCCCTGTGACTGAGCTTTGAAGCTGGAACTTCAATGCTTTGGCCATCTGATGTGAAGAGCTGACTCATTTGAAAAGACCCTGATGCTGGAAAAGATTGAAGGCAGGAGGAGAAGGGGACGACAGAGGGTGAGATGGTTGGATGGCATCACTGACTCAATGGACATGAGTTTGAGTAGGCTCCGGGAGTTGGTGATGGACAGGGAGGCCTGGCGTGCTGCAGTCCATGGGGCTGCAAAGAGTCAAACACGACTGAGCGACTGAAGTGAACTGAACTGTGAGGGCCCTAGAGGAATCTGTTCTATGATCTCAAAAGAGCACTGTTGGGATTCAAACATCCCCAGGCTTGAACCTGCAGTGCTCCCCCAGCCTTTTGCCCTCTGTCCCTGCTCAGGTGAGGCACTGCTGAGTCACTTGTGAGTCTGAGTTTCAGGCAGTGGGATGTACGTTTCAGCACAGCATCCTGATTCACAACTATAGGAAATTGGGGAATTTCCCTCTCTGGCTCCCAGGCAACTCTTCAGCTGGTAGTGTTGTTGAGTCACTCAGCCGTGTCCAACTCTTTCGAGACCCCGTGGACTGTAACCCACCAGCCTCCTCTGCCCACAGGATTTCCCAGACAAGAATACTGGAGTGGGTTGCCATTTCCTCTTCCAGGAGATCTTCCCTACCCACAGATCAAATGCACATCTCCTGCATTGCAGGGCCACCAGGGAAGCCCCTCGCTGGTGAGGTGGGGTCTTCTTCATGACCCTGAAGCTTTAGCCCCTGCAGTATGAAACACATGACATAAAGCCATGTGACAGAAATCCTACTCTCTTCTTGGCAGGGCAGAGGGCATGGCAACTGGAACATTTCCGAATGGCTCCGTACAGTGGAGAGTGTTCCTGGAAGCAGTGATTTAGCAAATAAGCTCTGAGATGAGCCTGAGCATCCGTGGGGCTGCGAAAGAAGGGGTGGGGACTGCAAGCTAAACAGTCCGATTCTCTGCTCTGTGAGAGGAACTCGGACCCCAGACAGCCTCTGGAAGGCAATTCTGGAGCCCATCAGGTCTACCCCCAAGTCCTTTCAGTGCCCTGGTTTATCTCTGGCTCCATCAAGGGTTTTAAGGGACTAGGGCTACAAGGAGCCTAACACACCGTCTGAACCACAGCCTAAATTGTAATGCATTTTGGCGTTGCCTCTTCCTCTGTTCCCTCTCCCTCCATAGACTGCACCCCAGAATGCCATCCAAATCCTAGAAGCATTGAGATTTCTGCAGCAGAAATAAATCCATAAATGAATCTCACGTTCCAACCTAGACAATGACATAGACTTTGGCTCGAGACTAGGAGAATTCCCAAGAAAGTGTTCACGATTATTTGTTTCTGACTCTTTTTATCTGTGGACCAAGCTGAGCCCTGGTAAGTGTTCTCAGAGAAGCAGCTTTCTTTATTCCAAACTTGGGACTGTATGAGAGGAGCTGGAGGAGAAAAAGCAAGACCCAGTAACTCCCTTGGAAGTACAAGAGGTCCACCTCCAACTCCCCTGCAAAGCAAGCTTTAGACCTGCAGACAAAAGAACCAAAAATAACAAGTTACAAGCACCTTAAACATGAATGTTCATAGTCCCCATTTCAGATACGCTGCTGTGCTGGGACAGAGCAGTGTTGTGATTCTAACTTCACGGTCAGCACCAACCAATGGATCCTGTGCTTATCTGCGGCTGTGAAAGAGATCCTGGATATGAAAGCTCTCTGAAATTCACAAGTGGGTGGGAGGGCTTCTTACTGCCATTATCTACTTTTTGTTTCCTCCTGTAAATCATTCTCTCCAGCCTCACTCCAGTCCCTGGGGGCAGCAAGGCACAGGCCAGACAGAAACTCTGGTAAGCCACGAGCTCCCAGCACAGAGCCAGGCGCAGGGTAAACTCCAGGAGCACAAGGCAATGTGTTGACTTCAGAAAAATGAGTTGTCTGGGGATACAGGATCTTTTGGGGGCAGTGTGGTGGGAAACTGGATTTTTGTTGTTGTTGTTCAACGAGACTGATTGACTGAATGTGTTTTGTCTTGTCTCCCTCCTCAGGTCATTCCAGTAAAAAGACGATGAAGGAATTTTTTTAAAAGGGTATTAACCCACAAGGTTGAGAGAGGGACAAAAGCGCAAGCAGGGAGATAAGACGGGATGAGAGATTTCAGCAGAAAATATTAGGAGATGAAATATTATTTCAACAAAAACAAGGAGTGGGGAGGTCTGATATTTTGATGATAAAGGTTTCAGTACTTTTTGATTTTAAAGCAGACAGACATAAAATTTAAGAAACGTTTTACTGTGAGGACTTCTTTCAAAAGAAAGGAAAAAGGGCCCCAGGGAGTCAGGAGAGACCTGGATGTCAAATCTTTCTTTGGTTCTTGGTGACAGCAGAGCTTGTCCCTTTTGCTGAGCACAAGCCCCCTCCTCTGAAGGAACTGAACAAATCCCACAGTTGCCTGACATCCTCAGAAAAACCTGTACTTTGGAATTAGTCCAAACTTGTCTCTAATTTCCCTTCTTGCAATTCCTAGCTGTGTGAACTGGCTGAGCCTCGGTTTACTCAGCTCACGCACGAGGATACTGCCCATGTCTCAGAACTGGCAAGGGATCTGGTCCCAGGGATCTGGCACCAGGTGTTGACTTAGTTAAAACCCAGAGGGTTCAGAAATGAGTTTGGTTTGGTTTTGGTTTAGTTGCTAAGTTGTGTCCGACTCTTTGCAACCCCATGAACTGTAGCCTGCCAGGCTCCTCTATCCGTGGGATTTTCCAAGCAAGAACACTGGAGTGGGTTGCCATTTCCTCCTCCAGGGGATCTTCCTGACCCAGGGATCAAACCCGGGTCTCCTGCATTGCAGGCAAATTCTTTACCAACTGAGCTATGACAGAAATGAGTTACAAGTGTATTTATTCTTGGGGCAGAGAGAAGAGTGAAGCCCCTCATTTCTGCTGATTGGACTACAGGCAAGGTCCAAGTATGGATGTCAGAGCCTAGTGAATAATTCCTTTGGGGAGATGTCATTAACTAAAGGGCAGACAAGGGAGGGCATCAATGAGAGGTTCTTTGACCAAGTACCTGCTCCACCTCCACCTCTCCATCCCTCCACCCCTCCTCTGGGGGAATCTCTTAGCAGAATCCACATACCCAGCCTCAACCTAGATTAGCCTCCTATTCAATTACTTGTGGTTCTGCAGAAAAGGTAAAGATGGTGTCCACAGGGATTTCCACTCTCTTTAGTGTCTCTGGACTTGCACACTGATTTCCACAGTATGGACTTCCTTCCACACTAACTTTTTTACATCACTTGAAACGTTAGCTGTATAACATCAGAAAGGTCATCCGATCTGGAGACTGTCCCTGGGCGCTTACAGCCTGAACCACACCTCAGTTCCCGCAGCCTGAATCCCAATTTGTCTGACCTAAGCTGAGACCTACAAGGTGACTAAACAAGACAGAGGGTTAACCCAATCCAGGAAGAAAGAGAAGATATACATAGAAACACAGGAGTTCAGCATTAATCTCATGTTCCTCCTGACCACGAGAACCTGAGAGTCAAGATCAAAAAGGATCCAGACCCAGGCCTGTCTTTTCTAAGACAGACCCGAACCAGGGCCCTGGGTCCATCCCACGTGAGACACAAGCATCATTTCTCCATTCATCCTTCAGTAAATATTTGTTCAGTGCCTCCTATTCGCCAGACAAAATCCCCACCATCAGGAAACTTACTGCCTCCTATTGTCTTCCTCTACTCCTACTGAAGGCCTCTGTTTAAACTTTCACTTATATATCCTCCTACTATTGTGCCCCTCCCCCCCACTAGCTTTCACCCTCACCCTAATCTCTCCTAAGGCCCTTTGTGAGCTCTAATTGGTTTACTTTCCTTGTCGAAAACATTCTGTAAGACTTAGGAGGAACTTATAGTTGCCAGGGGGAAGGAATTGTTAGGAAGTTTGGGATGGACATGTACAGGCTGCTATGTTTAAAACAGATAATCAACTAGGACCTACTGTACAGCCCAAGAAACTCTGCTCAATGTTATGTGGCAGCCTGGATGGGAGGGGAGTTTTCGGGGAGAATGGAAACACATGCATGTATGATGTGAGTCCCTTTGCTGTGCACCTGAAACTCTCACAATATTGCTAATCGGCCATACTCCAATATAAAATTAAAAGTTTTAAAAATTTCTGTGACTCCTCAATGTTTATTGAGTCAAGAACGTTGATTCACTCATCCAACAAATGTTGACTGTGTATCTCCTGTGGGCCAAGCTCTGTTCTAGGTGCCGGGGATACATCAGTGAGCAGGAGAGATAAAATCTTCTGTTCTCCTAGTGCTTATATTCCAGTGGTGGAGACAGACAGTAACCAAGATAAACAAATACAGTAAGAAAAGTCAGTTGGTGATAAGTTCTAAAAACAAAAAGGACTTCCCTTGTGGCTAAGCTGGTAAAGAATCCGCCTGCAATGCACGAGACCAGGGTGTGATCCCTGGGTTGGGAAGATCCCCTGGAGAAGGGAACAGCTACCCACTCCAGTACTCTGGCCTAGAGAATTCCATGGACTGTATAGTCCATGGGGTCGCAAAGAGTTGGACACGACTGAGGGACTTTCACACTTTCAGGAAGAAGAGGGGGTGAGGGAGAAGTAGAATTTTAGATAGACTTACCAGAGAGAAGATGATGATCTGAGTAAAGATCTGAGGTCGTGAACCCTGGGGATAGCAGAGGGAAGATGGTTCCAGAAAGAGGGGCTGGCAAGTGCAAAGGCCCTGGGGTGAGAGCACTCTTGCCCAATAAAGGATGAGCAGAGAGGTCGGAATGAAGCCCGGTGGCTGGTAGAGAGTGAGGAGAGAACAGAGGTTGTTGGGCTGTGAGATTTGAGATATGATAGCTGCAGCTTCCACTCTGAGGGCTGGGGGAGGCACTAAGGGCTTTTGAGCAGAAGAGTGGCAAGGGGTGACTTGTTTTGCAGGATCAGTCTGGCTGCTGTGTTTCAGGCGGAGAGAAAGGAGAAAGGGGCCAAGCAGAGAGACGAGTTGAAAGGCTCCTTGCTGGCCCTCATCTGTTTGTCCATTCACATCTCTTACTATTCCACTGCCGCCCTAACTGACACTTCTTCCCTGAACACACTTTGCAGCTGCTGACATATCACCCTTGATGAAGCAGCCTCTGCTTGAAATAATCGTCACAACAGGAATAATCGCTGCAGCTTATCCAGCATCCATAATTCCGTTCGATTTAAGTGTTATCTAATTTCACTTACAGACATGGCTTCGTTTAATGTTTCTATTTTGTCCCTATTTCTTGGGAAAGCTGAGGTTTTTTACAAGTTGTTGCCAATGGCAAGGTCCTCGGACCCAATCATAACATATAGAACCATCGATGCCTCTTTGTTCTCAAGTGAACCATTTGATTTCTTTGCGGGTCTCCAGACTGTGTGACCCTCTGAGCAATGCCTCACAGGAAGGACGCACAAAGGGAGAGGAAGATGTTTAAGATAACATCTTGAAGATCAACATCAATTATCTGCATAGAAAAACCAAAGCAAAAGACATTTTAGGCAAAGAAAATAGCACTGCAAAGCACCACACAGAATGGTCAGGAAGTTGCAGTTTGCTGGCACGTAGCATTTATAGAGAGGCATTAAGCAGGAAGCTACGACCAACCTAGACAGCATATTAAAAAGCAGAGGCATTACTTTACCAACAAAGGTCCATCTAGTCAAAGCTATTGTCTTTCCAGTAGTCATGTATGGATGCGAGAGTTGGATTATAAAGAAAGCTGAGCACCAAAGAACTGATGCTTTTGAACTGTGGTATTGGAGAAGACTCTTGAGAGTCCCTTGGACAGCAAGGAGATCCAACCAGTCCATCCTAAAGGAGATCATTCCTGGGTGTTCATTGGAAGGACTGATGCTGAAGCTGAAACTCCAGTACTTTGGCCACGTGATGCAAAGAACCAGCTCATTTGAAAAGACCCTGACGCTGGGAAAGATTGAAGGCAGAAGGAGAAGGGGACGACAGAGAGTGAGATGGTTGGATGGCGTAACCGACGTGATGGACATGAGCTTCAGTAAGCTCCAGGAGTTGGTGATGGACAAGGAGGCTTGGCGTGCTGTAGGCCATGGGGTCGCAAAGAGTCAGACACGACTGAGCGACTGAACTTAACTGATTAGGCGGGAAACAGAAATGAAAGGCCTTGAAGGTTATAGCAAACAGCTGGACTTTCTCTTGTTTACAGTGAGGGAACATCAAAGGGTTTAGATAAGCAAAAATATCGTTTAATTTCTAGCAAGGTGGGAATGTTGAGGACTGTAGCAACCGGGAGAGTGTGATTTCCTTTTAAAGGAAACAGCTCTAATCTGGTTGTTAGTCGCTGTACAGAAAGGCAGGCCCAGTTTTGCCCCCTGGGAAATCCAGATGTGTACATACAATCTTCCAACATTTTATATGTTTGCAACAAGTTTTTAAAAATCTTAATTGCATATAAACCACCCCACAGGAGCTGCCCTTTGGGGACTACTGCCTGGAGTGTGAATAAGCGCCGCTGTGTTCTCAGAGCTTGCCACAGGGCCTGGCAGTCAGTCAGTGTTCAAACACATTTGCTAAGTGCATGCACATGGGTTATTTATTAGGATTCCCATTTTACAGGTAGGAAACTGAGGCTCGTGGAGGGTAATAGATGATGTGGGAAAGCGCCACAGTCATGTTCAAGTTCAAATCTCTGAACTTGGAAATCAGCAGAATGTCTTGTAAGAGAGATGGCTTAAAAGTAGAAGAGTACAAACAGCTCTTCATCAGACCCCCTCCACCAGCCCCCAGCCCCCACCCAGGCCATGGGGACAGCCCCATGTCCTACACGCACCTCCACCTGCTTTTGACCCCCTGGAGAACTCTCCATCCCACTTTTGGGGACTGTTTTCCCTCTCTCTTGTTCAGACCTAGGAATCGGAGATGAGGCAGCCCACTCCCGACCTGACCCTCCTCAGCCCACTGACATCTGTAAAACGTTGAGTTGCTAGCAGTAACAGTCTCTTTGGGGCCTTTCAGATCCAAATAAGGACCCATCAGATCTTGCTGGCCAGGAGTCTGGCCGACTAAATCCCTAGGGGTACCATGTAGCCTCAAGGCTTTTCCTGCTGTTATTCACTATTTACAAACATTTATCAGCAGAGCTGGGCAGAGCTGCTGCATACATGGAAATGAAAGGAGGTGGGAGAACAGGAGAGCCAGGGAAGGGGAATTTGGGGAAATAGAATATCAGTGTTGGAGGCTTCTAAAATCAGGGTCAGGATTTCTGCTAAAACGTGCTCAGTGGACATAAAATTAATCCTTCCTTCCTTCCCTTCTTTATTCCTCTCTTCCTCCCTTCATCAAATCAGATCGTAGGTTGGTTAGTCAGTCAAGGGACATTTATTGATCAGTTCAGTTCAGTTCAGTTGCTCAGTCATGTCCGACTCTTTGCAACCCCATGACTTGCAGCACGCCAGGCCTCCCGGTCCATCACCATCTCCCGGAGTTCACCCAAACTCATGTCCATTGAGTCGGTGATGCCATCCAGCCATCTCATCCTCTGTCGTCCCCTTCTCCTCCTGCCCCCAATCCCTCCCAGCATCAGAGTCTTTTTCAGTGAGTCAACTCTTCGCATGAGGTGGCCCAAAGTACTGGAGTTTCAGCTTTAGCATCAGTCCTTCCAAAGAAGACCCAGGACTGATCTCCTTTAGAATGGACTGGTGGGAACTCCTTGCAGTCCAAGGGACTCTCAAGAGTCTTCTCCAACACCACAGTTCAAAAGCATCAATTCTGCGCTCAGCTTTCTTCACAATCCAACTTTCACATCCATACATGACCACTGGAAAAACCATAGCCTCAGTGTTCAACAAATTCCCATAATTGCCAAGTAATCATTTGAATGATGCCCATGACCTAAGTGTGTCACACTTTATTCACTTTTAATTTATTAAGAAAGGATAATGTGAGAAGGAAACACTAGCATGTTTTACCAACTATTACAGTTGGCGGGGGAAAGTTGTTGTCGTTCGCTATATAATTCTTAGATAATCCACCAGTTTCTGGACTCCTTCCAGGATCTCGGATCTGAAAGCACAGTCGTGGCTCAGTGCTTTGCTTTCCCTACCAGAACCCCCCTTCTGCTGCCTCGGTCGCCAGTCAATTCATCTTGCACACATTCATTTTCCTTCAATAGATTTATTTTCAAGTCCACTGGGGGATTTTTCTTAAATTTAATTTTTAAAAGAGTCTTTCTTCTCCGAGGTCATTCAGCTGGGGTACATGGTGAGTAGGAAGCTGGCCAGGCCTGACCTGTCTGACCTTGTGCCCTTTCCATTAGGTCATGGAAAGGAACCCGAGCTGCCAAATGTTAAATCTCATCCGCGGGCCCAGATGATCTCCTGGACCATCTGTCTGTCTTGGGGCCGTGAAGAAGGCACGAGGGGCTCTGCCCTTGACCCTGAATGACTTGAACCCGGGGGCTGGATCTGGGGCTTTTGAGGGGCCTGGGAACCTCTCTCCAAGGGCGTCAGTGACTGGAGGCCCCGAGAGTTTCGGAGTTTCGGAGCAGGCCCGGCCGCCTCCCAGGTGCTCTTCTGCTGGTGGCAAGTGGCAGCTCGCCTCGGCTCCCGCCCAGCCCAGGAAACCAGAGGTATTTCTAGCTCAGGCCCAGACCCGTCCCGGCACCCTGGATTCCAGGGCCGAGGCAGGGCACTCATCAGTGCCCAGGGACCATTTCTTTCTGGGGTTTGTCACAGAGGAATTTCCATTCCAGCCGTTCAGGGCGATCCGGGCAGCTGGGTGGCCACTGGGCTTCTCCCTCAAGCTACAGAGGGCTGGGGTCGACAGCAGGGCGTGAGGGAAGGGGAGCGCTAGACATTCCATCCCTGAGGCTGTTCCATCCCCCAAATCCAAGGCAAATAGAGGAGTTGGGAAGGCTGGACTGTCTGCCTGCCCCACGGCCCAACCCTGAGTCCCGCCTTGATCGCTGAAAGGAGGACCTTCCCACAGCAGGGGGTAAAGAGGCTGGGTCTGGGCAGGTATGGAGAGCCCCGATCCCACGGCCCGGGGGAACATGCCCCAGCTCGCTGAGCTCTCCGGAAGGTGTCTCTGGGGGTAGGAAGCCCAGCCTCTGATATGACCGGGGCCGTGTTTGCATGTGCCCATGCCGGTGCCTGTGAGTGTATGTATGTGCGTGTCTGTGTGTGTGTGTGTGTGTGTGTGTGAAGCAACAGATAATCGTTTACTGAACCCATGCACTTTTTGCTTATTTTAAATTCAGATTTAATTGAGTGTCCTCTAGTTATCAGGCAACTCCAATAGAGAGGGCAGGGTTCGGGAGGACTAGACTGAGGCTGACACTCTATGCCTCTGGGTCTCCAATTTCAGGGAGGCAAGGGCCAGCGTCTGGACACATATCCCTGCCTTGACCTGCTCCCCACCCTGAAGTGAGAGAATTCCTTGAGTTCTGCCTTTCCCACGGAGCTGGGGCCCCTGGAACTTCAGACTGCAGTTCCGCAACTCCAGGGCCTTTCATGTCAACTGGTATGCAGCATCCTGGAGTCCCTTTGAAGATGAAAAGCTCTTCTGAGAAATGCTCAGTTGTTGTAATTAACATAATTAAAAGCAATTTTGCTCGCAGCCCTGTAGGAAGTTGGGGGACTTTGCTTCTCATAAGAAATACCTGCCTCACTCTCCCAGGAGATGGCCAACCTCTTCTAATCCAGTGTTAGGGTAGATGTCCCTGCCAGCCCCGGTCCCTGCTCCCACCTAACTTGACTTCATTGTTGTTTTGTTGCTAAGTCGTGTCAGCCTCTCTGTGACCCTATAGGCAGCCCGCCAGGCTCCTCTGTCCTTGGAATTTTCCAGGCAAGAACACTGAGGTGCAACGCAACGTCATTGGAGGTTGCCATCTCCTCCTCCAGAGGATCTTCCCACCCCAGGAACTGAAATAGCGTCTCCTACGTTGGCAAGTAGGTTCTTTACCACTGAGCCACCAAGGAAGCCCCAACCTGACTTAGACTCATCTTTTTACCTGTTCAGATGATTTTTGACTGCAAGACACCCAGCTGTCCCTACACAGTAGTCAGCCTCTCTGGGGAGATGTCTGTGCCTTTTGATGATCAGTAAAGGCTGGAGCTACTACTCAGAGAAGGGGTGCTAGCTGCTGCCGTCTCTCCTCCCAGCCCCAAAGCCCTGACCACTGGGAGCAAACTCTCCTTTGATTCCAGGAATCAGGTTCTTGCTGTGCGCGTGACCACAGAGGAGGTGTGTAAGCATTTCCTTCTGAAGGTAACTAGTCATACAGTGGTAACCAGGGCAGCTAGAGGTCATGCCCAGAGTCTGCTCTCTTAATTATGTATTTCTAGAAGTGCGCCCTTCTGCTTTCCCCAAGGAGGTGATCTTGCACAGGAAGAACCAGAGTGTTTCATTCTCTAAAGTTGTAGCATGGAGGAGAGTATTACGAATTCAGCCTCACGAATTGGGTTGTGCCAAATGAAGGTTTGTGAGAAACCAAAGAAGGATGTCTGCCTTGCTCTGAATTCCCAGGGCTCTTCGCAGCTAGCTCTGGGTTTGCTGGCACACCTACCATGTGACTTTGACCTGGCCTGTTATATGACTGCAAAGACTTAAAGAGATGTTTTCCGCTGTTACTCTTGACAGCGCAACCCTCTGCCCAAACTGGCTGAAGCTTCAGGAATTCAGACAGTTGACTCTGATGATGGCAAATTAGTGAGAGGTTATAAAATTCCCCTGTCGCCTCAAACCTGACTTCAGGAGTTTTGTATTTTCCTACCCCAGGCTCTCTTAGGAGATCACAAGAAAGAAAACTAGAGTCCTAGACCCCAGAAGAATCAGGTGTCAGTGCCTGGTCTTTACAGCCTGTTCCTCTCCCATACATGTACATACAGACAGACACACAGAGACACGTACACACAGAGAGAGACACACACACACACATATACACACTCACCTGGGAGCAGCAGAGTCAACTCCTCCCTAGCCTTCCTGTTTCATTCAGTTAAACAGGGACTTGTGCTTAGATGGTACACAGTGCTCAGTAACAGCGGCGGCTCACCCTGAGCTTTGCAGATCTATTCTCTTTGAGACTCAGCGTCACAGCAGCATGTCAGATGAATAAAGGGAGCCTGACAGAGGCTCAGTGACAGACAGCTGTGACAAGGCCCCTGCAATGACCTTCACCATCAGGCAGTGGCGACCTGGGGCCCGGAGCCCTTCAGAGGGAATAGCTTGAGGCTGATGTTGAAGCCTCCTTCCAACCCAGCCACCTTGGCTTATGGGCATGCCGAGGGAAATAACTATGCTCTTGTCAAGTGAAGAATCTGGACCCTAAAGAGCCCCACTGAGAGCTAGTTGCATGCCCGAGAACGAGTATAACAATTGAGGGGAGCCGTGGGGAGGGCACAGGGAAGGCCGAGGAGAAAGCCTGCTCTTGTCTCCTGGAGCACAGCCAGGCTTCAGCAGTGACCGCTACTGAACGTAATCAGGAGAGTCTCTCGGGCTGGGTCAGCATCATTAAGAGACTTGGCCATAACCAGGGGGCAGACTGGGCTTCTTGTTAATCTGCTCATGGAGAAACTTGGTCTCTTAGTCCGTCTGGGCTGCTGTAAGAGAATACCACAGACTGGCCAGCTTATAAAAAACAGACATTTATTTCTCATGGTTATGGAACCTGGGAAGTCCAGAAAGATTTGGTGTCTCCTGAAGACTCACTTCTAAGTTCTTAGAAGGCCGTCTTCTTGCTATGTCCTCCCACGGTGGAAGAGGCGAGGTCGCTCTCTGAAGTTCCTTTTAAAATGGCACCAATCCCATTCATGAAGGCTCTACTATAAGGATCAAATCATTTTCCAGGGGCCCCAGTGCCTGCTAACACCACTGCGGGTTAGGATTTCAATGTGGGAATGGAGTGTTGTGGCTTCCCTGGTGGTTCAGCTGCTAAAGAATCTGCCTGCAATGCGGGAGACCTAGGTCCCATCCCTGGCTTGGGAAGATCCCCTGGAGAAAGGACCGGGTACCCACTCCAGTATTCTGGCCTGGAGAATTCCATGGACTGTATGGTCCAGGGGGTCCCAAAGAGTTGTGCACAACTGAGCAACTTTCACTTTCACTTTAGTTTCGGGAGTAGGGGGTAGGGGATGGGGACGCAAGCATTCAGTCCATTGTACTCACTGACTATGCTAAAGTCCTTGACTGTGTGCATCACAACAAACTGTGGGAGATTGTTAAAGAGGTGGGAATACCAGACCACCTGACCTGCCTCCTGAGAAACCTGCATGCAGGTCAAGAAGCAACAGTTACAACTGGACATGGAACAACAGACTGGATCCAAACTGGGAAAGGGGTAGATCAAGGCTGTATATTGGCACCTTGTTTATTTAACTTATATGCAGAGTGCATCGTGCAAAATGCCAGACTGAATGAAGCAGAAGCGGGAATCAAGATTGCCGGGAGAAATATCAGTAACCTCAGATAGGCAGATGACACCACCATTATGGCAGAAGGCAAAGAGGAACTAAAGAGTCTCTTGATGAAAGTTAAAAAGGAGAATGAAAAGGCTGGATTAAAACTCAACATTAAATAAAGCTAAGATCATGACACCTGGTCCCATCACTTCATGGCAAATAGATGGAGAAAAAATGGAAACAGTGAGATGCTTTATTTTGGGGGGGCTCCAAAATCACTGCAGATGGTGACTGCAGCCATGAAAGTACAAATGCTTGCTCCTTGGAAGAAAGCTATGACCAACCTAGACAGCATATTAAAAAGCAAAGACATTACTTTGCCAACAAAGGTCCGTCTAGTCAAGGCTATGGTTTTTCCACTAGTCATGTGTGGATGTGAGAGTTGGATTATAAAGAAAGCTGAGTGCTGAAGAATTGATGCTTTTGAAGTGTGGTGTTGGAGGAGACTCTTGAGAGTCCCTTGGACAGCAAGGAGATCAAACTAGTCAACCCTAAAGGAAATCAGTCCTGAATATCCATTGAAAGGACAAATGCTGAAGCTGAAGCTCCAGTACTTTGGCCACCTGATGAGAAGAACTGACTCATTTAGAAAAGACCCTGATGCTGGGAAAGATTGAAGGTGAGAGAAGAAGGGGATGAAAGAGGATGAGATGGTTGGATGGCATCACTGACTCAAAGGACATGAGTTTGAGTACGCTCTGGGAGTTGGTGATGGACAGGGAGGCCTGGTGTGCCGCAGTCTATGGGGTCGCAAAGAGTCAGACGTGACTGAGCTGCTGAACTTAACTGATTAGGCAGAAAACTGAAATGACTCAGCATCATAGGATACCTACTTTAAAAGAGACTCAGTCCCTTTAGTTAAAAGACAGAATCACAGGGACAAGTTTGAAGAACAATTATTCCTCAGATTAACATGTACCCTTGGTAGAAAATAACCCTTAACTATCTTTTCTAAAAGAAAAGGCTAGTATTTTCTTCATCTTTGAATAGGGCTACAAAAGTTTCTAACTTTCTTTTCTTTTAATGAGTCTTTGTGGTCTTTTCGCTTTCAGAAGAACAAACACCAATTCCTGGGTGTATTCCTGGGAGAATGTCTTCTGTGGATCCTATCTGACAGTGCTCAACACTTACCTACGTTGCCCTCATCTCCTTGCCTTATCCCAAATACAGTCAGCCACCCCAGTCATCAAAGGGACTGAAGTTACAGTCACTTTAGGATTAGAGGACATAATGATCCAACCATGCATCTGACTCAGAAAAATCCCCTGTGCAGGCAGGGCTGGAGCAGCTCTAAGTTTGCAGAATGAGAGCAGTCCCCCACTATACTTGGTATTAACTTACAAGCAGCTTTGCAATCTGCCTTTGTGGAATTTTCAATGCAAGAATTTATGGTAAACTCATGAAGGACATCTATAGTTGCAAACCTTACTTCTTAATTTTTTAGTTCTAGCCAGAATAAATGCGCAGAGAGGAAAACAAGGACAAATAGAAAGCACAAGAAGATGCTAGAAAATCTTCTTCATGAGAAATGTATGGTAGTTAAATATGGGAAAGGCCAACATTCGTGAGGCTTCACCATGAAGAAGAAAAGCTGCCCCTCAAATGAAAGGCAAATCATTGCCCAAGCAAAAAGATTAAGATCACTGAACCCTCCCACACCAGATGTAATAGACTCTACCGTTAAGCCTGTGCTGGGAGGACCACACTGGGGACTGATCTGCTAACAGTCAAAAGTGGGACAACATAACAGCTGCTGTTGGTTTGGGCTAATAGGCAATTATAAATTCGATTTAATTCAAGATGGTAATTCTTAACTTCGTTGTTTTTTTTTTTTTTTTTTTAAGTAGGACCATAGTCTATATCCTGAGGATTTTCCCCCACTTCTTTCTTTCTAAAGAAAAACATTCTCAAGTTGTCCTGTAGGTTAATTACTGGTGCTCAGCAGAGTTGTGAATTTCACAGGCAAAATGGCACATAAAAGATGAGTGAGGAAAAAAATGCATCACATTTAAGTCAGGCCACTGCCGGCTGGATTAATCACTCCTCTGTTCTCTCAGTGCATGGCTCATACTTTCATTCAAGAATTTATCATGTTGTGATGTCACGGAGAATCACTGGCTTCTAAGCCTTTGCCTTCCCTCTGGACTCCGAGCTCCCTGAGGCCAAGGCCTTTGTTTCATTCTTTCTCAGCAACTCCCTTGGCCCAGTGTGCCCAGTGTGCAGGAGGGCGCAATCAATGATTACTCAACAAATAAATACCCTCCAGGTCCTACACTAGCCCCAGTGGCATATATGAAGCGTAACCTCACTTTGTTCTTACTAGGTTTCTGAGATCTGAATCCTGACACAGCTGAGTCCAGTATCCTCGGGCTTAACCCCTTTGCAAACCTACCTTTCCTGAGAGGGATTGATCAGTAAGTGGGAGACAATACCAGCTTTCCTGTTCCCCGGATGGAGGCCCCTTCTCCATCACTTGCTGGTTCTTCCTCATCTACCCCCCACCCCGAAATTTATAAGGCACCAGGGCTCAGTTCTTAGGCTGTATTTACACAACTGGATCTCACTGGGTCTCATTTCTTTGCTGACCACTCCCGTTTGGGTATCCTGGCATCCTGGACTACCACCCCCACCCCCACCCCAAGCCCCATGTGTGCACGTATCCACTTCCTGGACTCTCCACTTGGACGTCTAATAGAAACCTCAAGCTTAATGTGTGACTTGAATGATCTTGACATTTATTTTATTGTCTACTGAGGTCATAGACGTTGTTTATGATTTAAGTTTACATACTGCTCCAGCATTATGTTAACACCCTACGAGCTTCCAAAACCAAATATGTTTATAGTAGGATTATCAGTCACTAAAATGATGGGAAAGGAAACTTTACAGTTGTGAGAATGCAAAAAAAAAAAAAAATGTTCTCATCAAGGCAATATTGACCCAGACAGTCATTTAGTATCTGTCAGCATGGATACAGGGATCTCTGAGCCACAGGAGCAAGCAGAGGGAGAGCAGAAACAGCCAAACAGTGACGGGGAGCAGGGCCCATTAGCTTGCACCGTAAGATTCCTTCAAGTTGTATCCATACCCTGCAAGGACCTAGCATGGATGGCATGGATTTCATAGACTGAATTCACTACAGTCTCAACTCAGGAGAGACAATCAGGAGAGACTAGAAGTACTAGCTTCGAGAAACGTTGACAAGAGCGAGGAAGCATTTTGGAGGTAGGCAGCATCAAGACTGAACTAACAGGACTTCCCCAGTGATCCAGTGGTTAAGAATCTATCTGCCAATGTGGCGGCCCCGGGTTCGATCCCTGGTCCGGGAAGATCCCTCCCACATGTTGCAGAGAGACTAAGCCTGTGAGCCACGACGACTGAAGCCCCCACCCAGAGCCCATGCTGTGCAACAAGAGAAGCCACCACAATGAGAAGCCTGCACACACAGCAGAGAGCAGCCCCTGCTCGCCGCAACTAAAGAGAGCCTGCTCGTAGCACCAAAGACCCAGGGCAGCCAAAAACAAACTAATAAAACGTTGGGAAAAGAGCACTAACTGCTCCAGGAAGACGTCGGAAAGGAAGATTTAACATCCTCGCCACCCATACAGACATCTGATCACATAACCCCGTTGCTTGAAATCCTTTAACAGCCCCTCATCTCTGCATGGAATTGGGCCTCAACTCCCCAGCAAGTGGGTTAGAAGACTGACTCCTCACCTGCCCGTCTCTCCAGCCCCTCCCCTCCCACGCACCCACCTCAGCACCGTGAACCCCGAGCAGTTCTCCAAACACATCTTTCCCACCTTGTTCATGCTGTCCCCTCCCCCTGGAACGTCCTTTCTCAGGAAACTCTGACTCAGTGCATCCTCTGTGCAACTTCCCATGACTTTCCTCTCTCCTCCACGGCAGGATGAACTTCTTTGTCTTTCGGGTTCCTAAAACCCTTTGCACAAGGGCATGGCAACCCACTCCAGTACTCTTGCTTTGAGAATCCCACGCTCCCATGAGGAGCATGGCGGGCTACAGTCCATGGGGTCCACAAAGAGTTGGACACCACTGAGCGACTAACAAAATCCTTTGTGCATCCTTCTCATCCAGCTTTTAGCCCATGGCTAACTGCTTTGTCTCCCCAACTAGATGGTGAGGTCTTCAAGGGGAAAGTCTGAGATCTGAGTTTTTAAATCCTCAGTGCCTAATGCTGTAACAGGAACATGGTAACTGCTTAGAAAATGTTTGCCAGAAAATGTGAAAAACAAAAGTGTAGTTGTACCAACGTTCCACTAGAGGGAGGGATTAAAATTTTATCCCCTCGAAGGATGCGAGCTCAGTCTCTGCAACTCTTTGCAACCTCCTGGACATATTATTGCCCTCCAGGCTCCTCTGTCCATGGAATTTTCAAGGCAGGAATACTGTAGTGGGTTGCCATTTTCTACTCAAGGGATCTTCTTGACCCAGGGATTGAACCCACATCTCTTGCGTCTCCTGCATTGGCATGAGGGCTCTTTACCACTGAGCCACCTGGGAGGTCCCTCCATCCCCTCTAGAGGAACATTTTCCCTTGTTCTCAATAAATGAATGTAATCTGATAAAACATTTCCGTTTTAGGCTAGGTCTAATATAAATCAACCTCCGATAAGCTTGAGGAAGCATATTTAAAGGTCATTCTGTGCCAGGCTCTGGGTTTGATAATGGGTAGTTCTTATGGGTCGGACACGACCGAGCGACTTCACTTTGACTTTTCACTTTCATGCATTGGAGAAGGAAATGGCAACCCACTCCAGTGTTCTTGCCTGGAGAATCCCAGGGACAGGGGAGCCTGGTGGGCTGCCGTCTATGGGGTCGTACAGAGTCGGACACGACTGAAGTGATGCAGCAGCAGCAGCAGTTCTTATGGGTACAGATGAATAGAAAGGGTAGACACTATATACAGTAGTATTTTACATTCTCAAGTTATGTGGAGTGCACCAAAATGCATCACAAAGCTTTCTTTTTTCAGACATAATCTCGTTTTCTTAAATATGCTCCACCTAGAGAGCTCATTGCTCTTACACAATAAACGCTGAGGAATCTGATGACTACATAGCTTTCTAATTTCCTGTTGCCCTATATCCCTCATATCCTGTCTTGAACACACACACATGTTGTTCATGAAGTCAGCAGAACAACTCCTACAGCCCAAGATCTAGAATCTAGAGTCATCTCAAGTTCAATGCTGATGTTCAGTGAACGTGACAGGTGGAGAAATGCTCAACAGCAGCCAGTGGCCCTCCGCCCCCCGCCCCCGACCCCCACAGGCCCCCAAACACCGACCTACCTGCTTCCTTAGCACCTAGCCTCTATCAGTTCAGCACTAATCACGGTGTATCGCAATGGTCTTCATACTTATCCATGGCTGGCTGAGGCCAAGAACTCCTTGAAGAGGCTGGCATGCACCCTCTTCTTTCTCCCACCCTCAGCTGCTAGGCCAGCACCGGGCCCATGGTGTTTAGTACACTTTTAAAAGTGAATACACAAGCTCATTTCATTAGAAGGGTAGCGAGGGACTGATTCCTGCTGGCACTCACAGGGAGAGGCTAGATTGCTTTAGGCTGTAAATAGACATGTATGTGGACACATGGTGGAGAAGCTGGTCTTGTACATAGAAAACCATCTGGTTTGAGGCCTCCGGGAGGAGACACACTCCCCTTCTCCAGAATCCTCCCAAATCATTAGCTGAGGCGTAAGAGCTTTCATCATTAGAGTCATACCTTTGGTATGGCTCCCTGTCAACACATCTTGAAGCCATGTGCCCTTCTTATCATTGTATTATCACATAAATTTCAAACCCCAAATATCGCCAGTATCTGATCTGTGTCCTCAAATTATGCTTCCCCAGCAGCCTCCCCTTCCTGCTCTGTTGGGAATCTCGGGCAGACTCCTGCTCACTTTGTGTGGTTTGCATTACAACGTAGTTCGCCTTTTCAAACACATCACTATATATCAAACAAGCTCTTGCCAACTCTATACACCACAGTCTTTACAAGGGATTGAAACACATCGATTTGTGTAATTCCATGAGTTCACAATAATACTTAAAATTTAAAAAAAAAACAAACAACTTGGTCAGCATTAGAAGATCTACTGAATTGATTCCTTGGGTTTAAAATTAGTAAAAGAAGAGAGGGAATCAAGCCCTTTTCCTGCCTTTCCTATACTAGCAGTCGTTGCTGTTCAGTCGCCCAGTCGTGTCCAACTCTTTGTGACCCCAGGGACTGCAGCACGCCAGGCTTCCCTCTCCCCTCACCATCTCCTGAAGTTTCCCCAAGTTCATGTCCATTCCATTGGTCATGCCATCCAGCCATCTCATTCTCTGACGCCCTCTTCTTCTTCCCTCAATCTTTCCCAGCATCAGAGACCGTAAAGAAGGCAGAGTGCCAAGGAATTGATGGCTTGGGACTATGGTGCTGGAGAAGACTCCCTAGAGTCCCTTGGACAGCAAGGAAATCAAACCAGTCAAAAGAAAATCAACTCTGAATATTCATTGGTAGGACTGATGCTAAAGCTGAAGCTCCAGTCTGTTGGTCATCTGATGCGAATAGTTGGCTCATTGGAGAAGTCCCTGATACAAGCACCATTGGGTAAACAAAATTTAGGAAAACGAAAAGCCCGTTTTCAGAGAAATACTCCAAGGAAGTGAAGAAGAAATGATAGAATTAGAATATCACCCCCTGTGATAGAATTAGAATGTGACCTCTACTTTCCTGGTGGCTGAGACGGTAAAGCGTCTGCCTACAACGCAGGAGACCTGGGTTCAATCCCTGGGATGGGAAGATCCCCTGGAGAAGGAAATGGCACCCCACTCCAGTACTCTTGCCTGGAGAATCCCACGGATGCAGGTGCCTGGTAGGCTACAGTCCATGTGGTCTCGAAGAGTCAGACACGACTGAGCAACTTCACTTTCACTTTTCTAATGAATTAACAAATTTAGACACTGATTACCTATGACCGACACTATCACAAAATGAAAGGCAACCAGATGTTGTATGCCTCCCGACGGAAATATAAAATACCAACTACCGTGACGTGTGATCCAAGTTCTAGATCCAGCAATGTATTCATGAGAGAGAGAGAACATCAGAATACATTAAGTGTGTAAAAAAAAGACATGAGAAATTTGAACACTGACTGGATATATGATGATACTAAACAATTTGTTAGGTAAAAGAGTGCCATTGTGGCTGTGTTAAAGAAATAACCCTTATCTTTTAGATATTTTAAAATATATGTTTACAGATGAAATAATATGATGTCAGAGACTGACTTCAAAAATAATATGGGGTGGGGTTTAGAGGGGTCAGGGGAAGAGGATGGGTGATTGTATAAAACAAGATGACCCTTGAAGCTGAAGAAGCAAGCACAGGAGTGTCTTACAGTGTCTTGACTACTTTAGCGCTTAATTGAAATTTTCCAGAGAAAAGGTTTCAAACAAAGAAAAATGAACACCTTTCTGAATATTCCAACAGTCTTGTCCTAAGGGGCAGTCATCCTTGTCTACCCCCGAGGATCAATATCCCAGAAAGTCTCCCCAAATGAAAAACACCCAGGGAAAAGTAACACTGATTAATCAAGCTCTCTTTACAAACTAGTATAAAAGATTATTTCCTGCACTGTTTTCACCACTGAAAATACTGAGTGCCTGAGGGGAAAGATGAAAGAAAACTTTGGAGGAGGGGGAAGAAGAGTCGAGTGTGGGAAGACGAAGGGAAGAACACACTCTGCCTTCGTTACCCTTTTCCCAGGGCCCTCACTAGTTGGCACCTGCATCTTCTTTGTGTGGGTTTTACCAAGAGAACTTTCACTGGGGGCAGGAAAAAAGTGTTTCAGCTCTGAACTCTCAGGGGTTAAAACTGCACAAAGCACCCCCTTTTATGTTGTCAAGGCTAATATAAATAAATATTTTCAGAAGCAGGCTTACTGAGCCAATGATGAGACCGCTTGGGTGGAGCTAGGACGCAGTTTTTTCTGGACCTGGGAACAGTCTGGACCTGTGCATAGGACTACAATGACGTGGAAACCAGGAGAGAGTAACGAGTCACCTGAAGTGCTCAAGAGTATACCTTTTTATAGCAGATCTCTGGAAGAACACCAAGAAACTGGTTGCCTCTGGGGAGGGAAGCTGGGGCACTTGGAATAGGGTGGGAGGAGGAAAAAAAAACAGTATGACTTTATTGTTATAGCCAGGTTATACTGTGGTTAGTGCCTTAAACTATATGATGACATTTTGCAAGCAGCCTTTTGTTGACATAAGTGACTGCACTTTTTATCTTGGAATTAGACAGAAGACAGATGGCTGTTTGTTCACGGCTTCCTTGGCTGGGCCAGCCGCTGGCTCTACCTGCTGTTTGCATATTTTCTTGATTCTCCCTCCTATCCCCACCCCTCTCACCCCAGCCTCCTAGAATTTAATTAGAAGCAGTAGATGGTCCCTAGAACCACAAGACTAGGATTTGAATAGTTCTGGTGCAACTTCTGTAGCTGTGACATGGAATTGTACAAAGTTGAAATGCTCCCACTGAAGCGGCAGTAATAACAGAGCAAGTGAACACTGTTTTTAGCGGCTCCTGTTTTACCGTAAATATTCAGGCAAATGCTGTGGCTTATAATTGACATTTTAAGTTACTACTAGGAAAAAAGCCTCTCTTTGGGTTTATCGAGTGGTTTTTAAGTAGCTCTGCATATATGCTGCATGTCTCTTGAGTTTTCAGTCCAGTTGCATTGTTTTTTCCTCTGTTTATTGAGATTATTATTTACTTACATTAAAATGGACCCATTTTAAATGTACAGTTTGATAAATTTTGGTAATTGTATACAAGGTGTAACCAACCCCATGATCCAGGTGGAGAAAAGTTACTTCACCTTTAAAAGTGTTCCGTCCTGCTTTGCCCCAGTTCGGTTTTGAGGCTCTTGATTTTTATTGCTTTCTCTATTACGACTCATTGGGTGATTTAGGAAAGTCACTTTACCTCTCTGGATGTGTTTCTGCTCTTGGAACATGAAAAAATGTCAGAACAGATTTGTTACCAGGAGCCCTTGCAATACTTTCAGAAAATGAGCAGGTAGGGTAAGGGCAAGGATCTCAGCCTTGTGTCCCTTCTGTCCCCGTGTCAAGACATGCCACAGGCATGCCACAGGTCCCGGTGGGAAAAGCCTGTGGTCACATCCGACAGACTTGGGCTTCCATCTCCTCGCTTGTAACCTTTTGAAAACGTCAGCTTTCTCATCTCCAATGTCAGGTTTATTAACAAGTCGCATTTGTGTACTGTTATGAGGATGAATATCTGAGGTATTGATATTGATATATGGCAGAAAGTGAAGAGGAATTAAAAAGCCTCTTTATGAAAGTGAAAGAGGAAAGCCAAAAAGTTGGCTTAAAGCTCAACATTCAGACAACGAAGATCATGGCATCTGGTCCCATCACTTCATGGGAAATAGATGGGGAAACAGTGTCAGACTTTATTTGCGGGGGCTTCAAAATCACTGCAGATGGTGACTGCAGCCATGAAATTAAAAGACGCTTACTCCTTGGAAGAAAGTTATGACCAACCTAGATAGTATATTGAAAAGCAGAGACATTACTTTGCCGACTAAGGTCCATCTAGTCAAGGCTATGGTTTTTCCAGTAGTCATGTATGGATGTGAGAGTTGCACTGTGAAGAAGGCTGAGCACTGAAGAATTGATGCTTTTGAACTGTCGTGTTGGAGAAGACTCTTGAGAGTCCCTTGGACTGCAAGGAGATCCAACCAGTCCATTCTGAAGGAGATCAACCCTGGGTGTTCTTTGGAAGGAACGATGCTAAGGCTGAAACTCCAACACTTTGGCCACCTGATGCGAAGAGTTGACTCATTTGAAAAGACTGTGATGCTGGGAGGGATTGGGGGCAGGAGGAGAAGGGGACGACAGAGGATGAGATGGCTGGACAGCATCCCGGACTCAATGAACGTGAGTCTGAGTGAACTCCTGGAGACGGTGATGGACAGGGAGGCCTCCGATGCTGTGGTTCATGGGGTCGCACAGAGTCGGACACAACTGAGCAACTGAACTGAACTGAACTGAACTGATGAGGATGAATCAAGACAAGCCAACCCTTAGATGTTGGTCAGTACTGGAAAATCCCATGGACGGAAGAGCCTGGTGGGCTGCAGTCCATGAGGTCGCTAGGAGTCGGACACGACTGAGCGACTTCATTTTGACTTTTCACTTTCACGCAGTGGAGAAGGAAATGGCAACCCACTCCCGTGTTCTTGCCTGGAGAGTCCACGGACAGGGGAGCCTGGTGGGCTGCCGTCTATGTGGTCGCACAGAGTCGGACAGGACTGAAGCGACTTAGCAGCAGCGGCAATAGAAAGCACTGCATTCACCTATCTCCGCTACTACACGTTCACGCAGGCTGATTCACACAACCACAAGAGATGCACAAAGTACATCCATCCATTGACCTATCTGGGAAGCCGCAGGCCCGCCTGCCTACTTTTGGCCTGTCTTCCTTTACAGCCCAGAAGAGACGGGCATGCGAGCACGTGCTTCCAAAGAACCCCGCTAGAGGGCGAAACGGGAAACAGGAAGTTCCAACGCCTGTCGCACAAGCGCGACGTAAAGCGGGTCTGCTTTATGGCACGCCCCTGCCGCCGTAAAGCGCCGCCGGCGGTCGCGCGTGAATGGCTCGACAGGGCTACTTCCGGGCGAGAAGCTAGAGGTGGGGGGCGGACTTGCGGTGCTCGCCATGGGGAAACGTGGGAGCCGGAGCCAGAGCCAGCTGCTCGGCTCCCTGACTAAAAAGCAGAAGAAGCATCTTCGGGATTTCGGCGAGGAGCACCCCTTCTATGACAGGTGTGGAGGGCGCGGCGGGACCCGCGCCGCGGCCCCCTCTCGCAAAGGGAGCCCGCGGGTGCCGGCGCTGGGCCCGCGCGCGCCCCGGGGCTGCGACAGGGCGCCCCGCCGCCCCGCTGGGCGTCCTGGCGGCTTCCCGCCCGAGACGCGGTGTTCTCCCGTCTGCCTGCCCTTCGTTGGGCCGGTCACTTTCTGCCAGACCCTACACACCTTAAGTGAGGGCGGGTGTCGGGGGTTGGTTTTTGTATGGTCGGAGCTTTTTCTGAGATCGTTTTGTTTTTTATGGTTTTAAAGATTTGCTTGGGGCTACCCGGGTGGCTCAGACGGTTAAGCATCCGCCGGCAGTGCGGCAGACCCGGGTTCCATCCCTGGGTCGGGAAGATTCCCTGGGGTAGGAAATGGCAACCCACTCTAGTACTCTTGCCTCAAAAATCCCGTGGACAGAGGAGCCTGGGGGCTGCAGTCCATGGGGTCGCAGAGAGTCGGACGCGACTGAGCGACTTCACACTGGGGCCTTCGGCATCACCGCTCTACTCCGTGACCGTGAGGAAGCTGGTGTGTGGGTAGATGTGGGTTTCCTCTGTAAGTATCCAGACTCTCAGTTATGATCATAGCTCTTACCCGCCACTTTGGGCCGCTTTATCAAAAAGTTAGAGGGACGGCCTAATTAAGAACCTTGCTGGGAAAGGGTGAACCCCAAGGGCTTTTATTTGCCAAACTTCCCTTTCTTTCGGATGAGAGCTAGTTACCGTGTGGCTCTGGTATTTGTCCTGTGATCTTGTTAAACTTCTACATTTGTCGATTATCATCTATTTGGCATCTTCTTGCAATCCCTGTCCAAGGGCATATGGAGTTTCTACATGACTCTGGTTGTGATGTCTTTATAATGTATACTACTGCTGCTGAGTCACTTCAGTCGTGTCCGACTCTGTGCGACCCCATAGACAGCAGCCCACCAGGCTCCCCCCTCCCTGGGATTCTCCAGGCAAGAACACTGGAGTGGGTTGCCATTTCCTTCTCCAATGCATGAAAGTGAAAAGTGAAAGGGAAGTCGCTCAGTGTGTTCGACTCTTAGCGAGTCCATGGACTGCAGTCTACCAGGCTCCTCCGTCCATGGGATTTTCGAGGCAAGAGTACTGGAGTGGGGGTGCCATTGACAATGTATTGCTAGTCTGCCATGCTTATTTAAAGTTGTATCATTAGACTTTCTCCTAATTGTTACATACCAGTAGTTAGAGTTTAACATTACCTGTTTCTTCTCAGGGTTTCCAGAAAGGAAGCAAAACCACAGACTTGTCAACTGGTAATGCTTTATACCTTCCTTATGATAGTTGATTCTGGGCTGTTACTTCTCTGAGATTATATATAATAATAAAGTTTGACTACATTTCCACTCTTTCATTTTAGATGTAAGCTATTATTTTCATAATATTGCTTAGTTCTGAATGTGGGTGTGTGTTTAAATTCCACTGTGATAACTAATACAGTACAGAGTTTGAAACTGTCCCGAGAGATTAGCATCTTAGAACTTGTTAAGGAGGCATACCAGAGGGCTCTTAGTAAATCCTAAGAGGAAATATCTTGTATACTTAACATAAAATAGAGTGGAAAATCATCAAAGCTCTTAACTCATTAAAACAAACTCAGAAAAATTGCTACATTTTTGTTGTTGTTGTTGCATTGTAG
Organism: Nanger dama; assembly: GCA_917880005.1. Lineage (NCBI taxonomy): Eukaryota > Metazoa > Chordata > Mammalia > Artiodactyla > Bovidae > Nanger > Nanger dama. The sequence goes on along the minus strand of CAKJTW010000013.1, from coordinate 41,296,416 downwards.
TTTTTTCTGTTGCTCCTTTAAAAGTGCCAAATGTCTGACACAGGTGAGATTGCCTTATAACCTAACGCTCAGTGTCTTTAGTCGACTTTCTTCCCATATAGAAGATTAGCAGTTCAAAGAAGAGGAAGAGCTTTTAGAAGCATAGCTAGGTTCGGTTCAGTTCAGTTGCTCAGTTGTGTCTAACTCTTTGCGACCCCATGAATTGCAGCACGCCAGGCCTCCCTGTCCATCACCAACTCCCAGAGTTCACTCAGACTCACGTCCATCGAGTCCGTGATGCCATCCAGCCATCTCATCCTCTGTCATCCCCTTCTCCTCCTGCCCCCAATCCCTTCCAGCATCAGAGTCTTTTCCAATGAGTCAACTCTTCGCATCAGATGGCCAAAGTACTGGAGTTTCAGCTTTAGTATCATTCCTTCCAAAGAAATCCCAGGGCTGATCTCCTTCAGAATGGACTGGTTGGATCTCCTTGCAGTCCAAGGGACTCTCAAGAGTCTTCTCCAACACCACAGTTCAAACGCATCAATTCTTCGGCGCTCAGCCTTCTTCACAGTCCAACTCTCACATCCATACGTGACCACAGGAAAAACCATAGCCTTGGCTAGACGGACCTTTGTTGGCAAAGTAATGTCTCTGCTTTTGAATATGCTATCTAGGTTGGTCACAACTTTCCTTCCAAGGAGTAAGTGTCTTTTAATTTCATGGCTGCAGTCACCATCTGCAGTGATTTCGCAGCCCCCAAAAATAAAATCTGACGCTGTTTCCACTGCTTCCCCATCTATTAAATAAATTTGGTGCACGGTTTGGTTGAATAGATATTGCATATTTACTGAAAAGCTAATTTTAATTTAGAAAAATCTGAACTTATTCCCCTGTGGACCTGATGATAGTGATGGGGTAGCCATGAGAACAGTATACTTCTTATTTTTAAAATCCCTATTTTCTTTCCAGTCAGAGAGTTCAGATACTTCAAGTTCTGAAAGTGAAGCAGAGAGTGAACCAGAACAAGTGTCTGGTTACCATCGATTACTCGCCACATTAAAGAATGTTTCCAAGGAAGAGGAGGAGGAAGAGGAAGAAGAAGACAGTGTTTTGGATGAGACAGAAATGAATCTTGAAGATGGTGATAGTGACATCAGCGAGGAGGAAGAGATGGCAGCAGAGTCTGCTGACATGCGGAGCAGTAAGTGTCTCTGGTGTGGGTCTAAGATCTTTGCTGGGACCACAGACAGATTGCCCCAGGGGTGCGGTGCCTTGTGCTGTATGAGCTGGGTGAAAGCACATGGATTCAGAGCAGAGATTCTTAACTTTGCTGGGCTAGGTGATAACTCTGAGGTCTGACAGAAAACACAGGACCCTCTGGCCATAAACATGGAGAAGTGACATTTTTGCTTATGATTTCCAGGACTTCAGTCCTAGTTAAAGTTCCCCTGATTGGGAGGAAAGGGAACATAATTCTGTTTTTGTAACAGTCTCAACTTATTAAAGAGATTACTGTCCCTCCCTTAGAGGAACTGTGTGTAATGGAAGATAGACATGAAATATACGAAACATTTCAAGCAGCAGATCTGGATGGAACAGAAAGATATAAGGTGGTGACGAGATGCAAAGTGGTCACATGCTGCCAGGGTAAATGAGGGAAGGCTTCAGAGAAGAGCTGGATTGAAAACCCTTAGGGACTCTGCCTCACTCAGACGTCTAGGTGACTTTTTACTTTAACTTTAAAATCAACTTTATTGAGGCATGATTTACATACAGTAAAGTATACCCATTTCAAGTATATAATTCAGTAAGTTTTGACAAATGTGTATGTCTGTATTACCACCACCAAAATCAAGATACAGAATGTTTCCAATACCTACAAAAAGTTTTCTTGTCCCTTTGCAGTCAGCTTCCCAGGCTGGCATCAGGCAACCACTGACCAGCTTTCTTTCATACATATTAATTTTGTCTTTTTAGAACTTCTTATGAATGAGAGCATACCATAAGTATCCTTTTGTGTCTGGCTTCTTTGGCTTCTCATGTTTTTGTACCTCATCCGTGTAGTTCATATTAGTAATTCACTTCTTTTTGTTGCTAGAGTAGTAGTCCATTGTCTGAATATGTCTGCGTAGCTTTTATATCCTATTATCTTAATACCTATTTGCCTGACTATTGTTTTCTATATTTTAAGGTGTCACACACCAGTCTTAGTGTTTTAATTCATCGTTTGTACTGGTATAAATAAATCATTGTCTTAGACTTAGGGATTTCTTGTTTAATTTTGTTGCTTTTTTCAGCTTTCTTTCATGTTGTGGTTTTTACAGATGAAAAGTTGTTTTTTTTTAATTGTAAAAGTAATATATATTTACTGTAAAAGTTTAGGAGGATAATAGAATATAGTTCACCTGTATTTGCACCACCTTAAGAGGAACACCTTTACCATTGTATATAACCTTCCAGACTACTTTTTATGGATATATGAGTGAATACGAGTCTATACATATATTTTTGAGTATGGTCTCATATATTCTGTAACTTCCTTTTCTTTAGTAATAATATAATGTTTCTAACTGTGGATTCACATTAGCTTAATCACGGAGTATTCCATTGTGAATACTGTGAGATAATTTAATTAGTACCCCATCAATAGAAATGATGAAATAATTTTTCCAGTTATTTGTTATAATTAGTGCTGCTTTGAACATCCTTACACGTACTGGGTCAACAGTCCAGCATAATTTTGAAACTTCTGTCTTCGAACCTGAGTTGGCTTAATGATGGCCATGAGTGTCCGTGTCAATATAGGCTGAGGAATTAGATTTCATTTGTCAACAGAAGTGTAATTGTATTCAAAAGCGTAGTAAATAATTTTATAAAATGTTTCCCAAAATTGCAGGTGTGGCCTCACCTGCTGACCCTGAGGGGAAAGACGGGCATGGGCCATCCGGCATATCAGAGGAGTCCCCCGAGGAGTTCACAGACGCAAAACATGAGTCACTCTTCAGCCTAGAAACCAATTTTCTCGAAGAGGAAAGTGGTGGTGACTCTTCTCCGAAAGCATCACAAGGTCAGAGCCTGGTGTACATTGTTTGAATTCACCTGGTGCTGGGTAGGGGCTGCTGTTGCTGCTGCTGCTGCTAAGTCACTTCAGTCGTGTCCGACTCTGTGCGACCCCATCAACGGCAGTCTACCAGGCTCCCCCGTCCCTGGGATTCTCTAGGCAAGAACACTGGAGTGGGTTGCCATTTCCTCCTCCAGTGCATGAAAGTGAAAAGTGAAAGTGAAGTCACTCAGTCGTGTCCGACTCTTAGTGACCCCTGGACTGCAGCCTAGTAGTCTCCTCCATCCATGGGGTTGTCCAGGCAAGAGTACTGGTGTGGGGTGCCATTGCCTTCTCCAGGTAGGGGCTAATGCATGTTAAATCTCCTGATACTGGAATGGGCAGTGATAAAAACAGATAGTTTAGCAGCTAGATGTAGATCTGGGGAGAAATGTTTCTCCAGGGTCTTTTCTGTTTTTCGTGGCTTAGGCCTTGTTGGGAGTGGGAGGGTGTTCAGGAAAACAAACAGCTGAAGAATGGTAGCAGGGAAGGCCAGTTCCCCAGACCCGACATTCCTGCAGCTGGGGCCAGGGAAAGATCTCTGATTTCTTTTCCCTGAGCAGAGAAGGAGGAGAATAGTACTTTGCATTCTTCTCTCTACCCGTCTCTTCTCAATTCCTGTAAGCAGCAATTTTACAGGTTTGTGAGCCCAGTAGTTGGTCCTTATTACCAGGAAACACCTCGGAAGCCAGTGTGCTCCGCCTCTTGACTGCCCTATGGCCCCGTGGCAGTCTCTTGGACAAGGCCTGACTGGAAGGCTGAGGCAGGTCTCTACCATTTCTCGGGGTCCGTGTCTCCACGTGTGCCTGGATGGGCAAGTCAGCTTGGGCTCAGTCCCACGTCCTGACTGCCCTTTTTTGGTCCCAGTGCCATTCTTCAACCAGGTCTGCCACTGAAGTTGAAATTTTAGTCCTTATTTGGCTGTTAGCTCTTCTGGAGAAGAGAGAAATAGCAGGTAGAATTTGGGCACAAACCCCATTCTGAACTTAAAAAACCCTTATGTTTCATAAGGAAGCTTATCGTAAAGTTTCTCTGGTGGTTTTGGCTGTACAGATACATTGGCACCTTGAATTCTTGTTTCCTGTCGTTCACCCTTGTCTTAGGTTTGTTGTTAGGTGCATTGCATCTGAGGCTTTACTGCCTGGGTCCTGAATAGGTCATTGAACTTTGCTTCTGAAATGGGTGGGACTGGAAGAGAAGACTGGTGCCAGCACGGAGCACTGAGGGCAACCCTGAGTGCAGGTGGTGCCGTTGAGCCTTTGTTCACCTCGGTTGAGTGTTGGGCATGTATGGATGTCTTCAGTGCAAGTTAAATCAGACATGAAACCTGCCCTCAGGGATCTTGAGGTCTCATTAGATGAGGTAGGACATACACATGTGTGTTGGGGTGGATGATGGGGGTCTTGAGAGTGAGGACTGTCTGTAGGAGACCAGAGGTGGCCTCTTCGTGGAGCCAGCCCTGTGTCTGACACAGGAGCCTCCTGAGAAATGGTTGTTCACTATGAGTCAGGGGTAGCACTCAACGGATCCTGTTTGGATATATGAAAATGAGGTGAAGGAGAGGATAGAATTTTCAGTTAAAGGAAGGAAAACCACAGTGGCAGAAGAATTTGAGAGCCATGTCATTCAAAAATTACATTGGCGAAGTAGGTTACAGGTGTATGTTGATTTTCAGACTGAGAATTTTCTTCAAAGGTTTTTGAACTCGGAAATAACGTGGCTAAAGAAATGCTTTAGGGAAATGAACGTGTCGGAAACTTTTAAGCTCTGGACTGGGATAAATGATGGGGGAAGGAGATGGGGAGAAAAGCTGAGTTAACGTCGTGAGGAACACCGTGTCATTAAAAGGGAAGACTGAAAAGTCCCTGTCCTCTGCTCTAACTGGTCTCATCTTTATTTCTGAACCAGATCCATTTGTACAGCATGTGAACACAAAACTGAAGGAAAAAGAAATCCAGGCTGTTGCCACAAACCCCAGAACTACCCACCAGCTAAAAGTAAGCATTGCTTCATCATCACAGTCACAAACGGGCAGAAGCGGTGATCTGGGTTTTAGTGATCTCCCTAAATGTGTGATTCACACCAGTGGCAGGTGACTTGGGGAGCAGGACATTGGAAGGCTGGAAGGGCCTGCGTGTGTGCTCACTCGCTCAGTCACGTCCGACTCTACGACCCCGTCGACTGTAGCCCGCCAGGCTCCGTGTCCGTTGAAATGTTTATTGAGATAGTTCTCACAGATGTGGTTGTAAGAAATAATGCAGAGATACCCATGTGCTCTATGCCTAGGCCACCCCAGTGGTAATGTCCTGCAAAACTCTAGTACAGTACCGCAGTTAGGAAATTTCTGTTGATCCAATCTCCTTGTCTTGTTCAGGTTTCCTTGGGTTTGCTCCTGTTGATTTCTGTGTGTTACTTAGTTCTGCACTGGTTTATCATATGTGTAGGTTCCCATTTCCACCTCTACAGCCAACGGACAAAGCATTTCCAGCTCTGTAAAGATCCCTCCTCTTCTATGTAGCTGTTTTATGACCATACCCACCTCCCTTCCCCTTGGTAATAACCACTAGTCTGTTCTCCATTTCTGTCATCTTGTTATCTCAAAAGTGTTCTAGAAATACAATGATACATATTGGCTTTTTCACTCAGCACAGTTCCCTGGAAATTCATCCTACTTGTTGGCATATCTTTAGTAGTTAATTCTTTTTTTATCACAGAGGTCATCCTTTATTGCTAAGATCAGCAGTTTTGTTAGAGTGCAAACATCCCCGCCCCCCCCCCCCAAAAATCTCAAAAACAAAAACCTTGCTCCATGCCCAGGTAAATTTGGAAAACTCTGGGTTAAACAAAGTGGAACAGAGTCCCTGTTACAGGACTCAGCAGAACCTTCGTATCTATTCTGCTGTGACTCTCCCTGAGGGGGATTAGGTTTTGTAGTGTTTTCAAAGTTACTTGACCATTGGGTACCTGTACCTTTTTTTTTTTTGTCTAGTTATAAATTTTGACTTCCTTCAGTGTGGTCCACAGCACAGTCTGTGACCCACTGACTGAGTGAAGAGCTCACAAGTTTTCCAAAGTCGTCAACCTTGGGCTCTTTAGCTCTGTTCTCTCCTGTTTGTCTGAATCCTATAACCTCTGAATCTCAGCATTTCCTAAACTGTAAGGAGAGCATTATAGCGTTTACCTCGCACGGTTGTTGTGAGGATTAAGTGAGAGAATCTGTAAGTCATCAAAGGCCGTTGTAAGTTAGTGAAGTACTGTATGAATATAAGGTGCTGTCATTCATTTCTAACTTCTTGATTCTTTCTCCCTCAGTGGCCCATCCTGGGCCAGGTTGTCTTTTCATCCAAGTTTCAGAAGTTGGAAACCTTTAAACCCCCAAAGGACATTGACTTAAAGTCAGTTCATCTTCAAAAGCCCCTGGAATCCACCTGGATCAAGACCAACAGCCAGTTCCTCTCTGGTCCCCAAAAATCAAGTAGCCCCTTCACACCCCTCCAGAAAGAGCTCTTCTTAATTATGAATTCTTACCGGGACCTGTTCTACCCAGAAAGGACCGCCCTGACGAACGGGAAGAGATCCGCCACGTGTACTGCCTGCACGTGATAAACCACGTCCTCAAAGCCAATGCCCAGGTGCTTGCCAACAACAGCAGACGCCGAAGCCAGAAACTTGGAGTGGGCGACGATGACGACTTCAGGGACCAGGGGCTGACAAGGCCCAAGGTGAGCGGCCCTAGGTTCTCAGGTGCTTTAATGCTTGGAGTAAAGAACAAGTCCAAGACTGCGCGTATTAGCCGGCTGATACTAGAATAGTGCTGTGGACAGCTCAGTGGGCTGCCTCTAACAGTGGCTCTACCTGGAGACTTGAGTAGGAGGCTCCTCTGTGATAATTCTCCTTCAAGATAAACCCTGATCTTCTGTGGAAGTACCTCTCCACTGTAAATCTCTTCTTTGTGACTGTCAGAGCTGGATGGATCCTTAAAGAACTTTTTATTCGATCCCTACCTACACAGACCTAGATTCATAAAGTGAAGTGAAGTGAAGCCGCTCAGTCGTGTCCGACTCTTTGCGACCCCATGGACTGTAGCCTACCAGGCTCCTCCGTCCATGGGATTTTTCAGGCAAGAGTACTGGAGTGGGGTGCCACTGCCTTCTCCAGGGGATCTTCCCCACCCAGGGATCGAACCCTGGTCTCCTGTGTTGTAGGCAGACACTTTACCGTCTGAGCCACCAGGGAAGTCACCAAGGGCCTTGCTAAAGAGAACCAGGGAGACAGTAGCACAGACAGGACTAAACCAAGGATTCTCTTCACTAAGCCACGTAAATATGTAAACCTTAGAAAACAAAACCCCTGTTTTCCCACTGTATCATTATTGCAACTAAAGTGATGATTACATTTATGTGGGCTCACAGGCTTAAGCGCCAGTGGATTGAGGGCTTACACAGAAAATGTCTTCTGACTTGCTACATTTTTCATGATGTCATGTAGCTAGATACTATACCTCCTATGCCCCACCACCCTTTTACTCATGTCTCTGTATTGAAGAAGCCTGCTCTTCTTAGATACTTCTCATTGGGCTTTATAGGACTCTCGGCTATTAAGATGATGCGGCTCTTAAGAGATTTCTTAGTCCAGCCCTCTTGTTCGATAGCTGGGGAAAACCACTAGACTCTTAGTGTCCCAGCAGGACAGGAACTTGGCCCTCTTCAAGAGTGATCTGTCATCCCCGTGTTGTACCAGACTGAGTCCCCACACCCCTCTGGCTGTGCTGGTGCCCTTCTGGGAAATGACCTCAGGATCTTGAACATCAGGAGAAAAAGATTATCTGTTCAGAACTGTAGAACAGAGTATGAGGTAGAGCACCCAAATGAAGCAGTTTAGAATTTGGTGAATTGCCGGATCTGACTGGGGTTATTTCCACTGATTGTATGGTTTACACAAGGATTGAGTTCTTTAGTCAGTAAGTCATGTCTGACTCTCTTGTGTCCTCTTGGACTGTAGTCCGCCAGGCTCCTCTGTCCATGGGATTCCCCAGGCAAGAATATTGTGGTGAGTTGCCTTTTCCTCCTCTGAGGGACCTTCCCAAGTCAGGGATTGAACCCATGACCCCTATATTGCAGGCGGATTCTTTACTATTGAGTCACCAGGGAAGCCTTAGCCGAGTGTAGTTAGGAAAAAAACCCATGTACACAAGCGTAGTTAGAAATTATTTGTTAAGCATCTTTTTTTTTTTCCTCAACAGTTAATACTAAGCATTTTTGGAAATGTTTGGAAAACTGAATCCTCTATTTCCCATTGAAATGTGGTCTTACTTCAGAAATACTTTATCATTATTTTTGAAAAGTGTACCAGGAAATGTACTAGAGGAGTAATGATAGGCTATTTGTTCTCTGCCAGTGCATCTCATTCATTTATTCAGCAGACTCCTTGGCTCTTAGGAACCACAGTGCTGAGCTGGTTGTGTAGGAGACAGAAATGAGTAACGTTTCTTGTCCTCAGGGAGCTTTGTCTGTTTATGTCCTTGTTAAAGGCATTGAGTTACCCTAAAAGGTATTTCCACATTCTGCTTGAGAATGTTCCCCAGGGGCCATGAGGCTGAAGTCCATAGGACGCTGCTGTGGGTCTGAAAGATACTCAGCCTGCAGTGCTGAGTCAGGCCCTGTATAAGGGGGGTGACACGGATGTGATCCCTGGCCTGGGGCCGCGGAATGGGGGACTGGTCAGCTCCAGGTCCCCAGGGGGCTCGCCTCGAGCTGCCCTCCCTTCCCCACGCCCCTCCAAGGCCGCCCACCTCTCCCTTGGCAGGTGCTGATCGTGGTGCCGTTCCGGGAAGCTGCTTTGCGGGTGGTGCAGCTCTTCATCAGCCTCCTGGAGGGTGACAGCAAGAAGAAAATCATTGTCAGCAACAAAAAGAGGTTTAATGGAGAGTACGGTTCCGATCCCGAGGAGAGACCACCCAACCTGAAGAGGCCTGAGGACTATGAAGCTGTGTTTGTTGGAAACATCGATGACCACTTCAGGATCGGTAATTCCTCCTTGTCCAGACTGAGACCCCGAGGGACCTGGGGTGCGAGGTGCACATGCCTGGGAGCTAGAAGCCTGGAATTAGACATTCTCTCGGAGGGTCACTGGTAGACTCCTGGCAGAACCAGTGCATTTGAGACATCTCTTTTGCCAGGGGAGAGCCTTGCCTTGGCTAATTGGATGGACGCTTGGCTAATGAAATGGAGCGTCTCCAAAGGCATATGTGAAAAGCATATGTATGTGTATAATAGATGTCTCGGCCCACCCATAGCTGGTAGTTCATCGTCAGTGCTGCAGGAGTCCTGAGGGGGTTGGAGGTGAAGGGCCAGAGTGTGTCAGTCTGGGGAGGATGAGTTAACTGAAGGGCTTGTGCATAGTGGCCTCCCTTCCGCCTGGCATAGGGAGCTGTCGCTACTGTGGACTTCCTGACTCCCACCCAGCTTTTCACGTCTGTGCTTGTTGCATCCAGCTCCCATGTATTTGGTTGGTTGTACGTTGAAAACGTTCTTGAAGACTATTTACTGTCACATATGCTCATTTATTAGCTATTTAGCGTCTACTATGTTAAGCACTGTAAAGCATCTGGGGATATAGGATTAGAAGGATTAAAAGTTACTGTTAAGGAAGTCCAGCCTAAAGGCAGATGGGACAGTATGAGACAGAAGATGTGTTATGGTTAGAGGATGCAGTGGCTGTTTTTAAGTATTTAAAGCAAATATCCCTGCTCCAAGTGGACACAGGACTGTTTGGGAAGATCTGCTGATGGATGTACTGTCTGTACTAAGTTGAAACCCAAATAGTATTTAGCCAGTTATGAATCAGGGAGATCTGAGTGGAGGAAAAAGTTTCAGACAGGAAACTGCAGAGACATCAGGATGGAAAAACAGCATGACCTTGGACTCAGAGGCTTTAGCGTGGCTGGAGCGTGAGGTGCAGGGGGTGAGAGTTGATGTTTAGTTTTAAACATGTGCAGGTGGCCAGCAAGCAGCTGATAAATCACTTTTTTAATTGATGTATAACTGACATGCTAGTTTCAGATGTACAGCATAGTGATTCAGTGTCTATGTACTTTACAAACTGATCACAACAATAAGTATAGTTACCATTTGTTGCCATACGGAGTTAATACAATCTTATTGACTACATTCTTCTTTCACATACATTGGATCCTTTTCATATGTTGGGTGCGTTGGAGGCCGGTTCACTTGATACTGAATGTTTTGTACCTCTTGATCACCCCCATGCATGTTCCCCACCCTCCAACCCCCGCCCTCATTTTCTGGCAGCCACTGGTCTCTTCTCTATCTATCAGTCTAGTGTTTTGTTTTGTTTCTTAGATCCACATCTAAGAGATATCAGATGGTACTGATACTTGTCTTTATCTGACTTATTTCACTTATGGTGATACCTTCAGGGTCCATCCTTATTGTCACAGATGGCAAGATTTCATTCATTGATGGCTGAGTAATATTCCATTGTGTGTGTGTGTGTGTGTGTGTGTGTGTGTGTGTGTGTGTGTGTGTGTGTATCTGTATCTGTATACTTCAGCTCTATCTATTCATCTACCTATGGACTCTTAGGCTGCGTGCATATCTTGGCTATTGTAAATATCGCAGTGAGCAGAGGAGTGCATATATCTTTCTGAATTAGTGTTTTTGTTTCCTTTGCATCAGTACCCAGAAGTGGGATTGCTCAGTTATGCCCTGGTTCTGTTTTTTTCTTTTTGGTAATGGTCCTGTTTTTCCTTTTCGAGGAACCTCTGTACTGTTTTCATAGTGGCTGCACCAATTTACATTCGCATTAACCATGCACAGGGGTTCCCTTTTCTCCACATCCTTGCCAGCACTTGTTATTTCTTGTCTTTTTGATAAAACCTATTCTGACAGGTGTGAGGTGATATTTCATTGTGTTTCTCTTTTCCTCTGTGCTTTGGTTTATTCAAATGTAAAATGAGGATAATACCAACTTTCATGGCTTTAAGAATCCTATAACTCCAGTGTCACAGTCTGTTATATTATTTCATTTTGATCATCGCACTTACTAGCCATCTGATACATTATCTGTTTTTTTTTTTTTAATTGAAGTATGGTTGATCTACAATTTTGTGCTGATTTCTGCTCTACAGCAAAAGTGATTCAGTTATATGTACATTCTTGTCAATATTCTTTTCCATTATGGCTTATCCCAGGAGACTGGATTATAGTTCCTTGGGCTATGCCTGAGGACCTTGTTGTCCATCCATTCTAAATGTAACAGTTGGCATCAGCTAACTGCAGACCTCCAGCCCTTCCCTCTCCCTCCCGCCTCAGCAGCCGCAAGTCTGTTCTGTGTGCCTGTGAGTCTCTTTCTGTTTTGTAAACAGCTTCATTTGTGCCTTATTTTAGTTTGCACATGTAAGTGAGATCATGTGGTATTTGCCTTTCTCTTTGTGACTTTCTTCATTCTTCACTTAGTATAATCTCTGGTTGTATTCATGTTGCTGCAGATGGCATTAGTTTGCTCTTTTCATGACTGAGTAGTATTCCATCTCACACACACACACACACACACACACACACACACACACACACACACCGCACGCACGCACGCATACACACACACACAGAGTAGTAGTCCATTTTATATATTTATTTATTTATTTATTTTTATTTATTTATATGCACATACAGACAGACACACACCCTGCATTATTGTGCTCCTTTTATGGCTGAGTATTCTGTTACACACACACACCCTGTATCTTCTTTATTCATTCTTCTGTTGATGAATGTTTAGCTTGTTTCCATGTCTTGGCTATTGTGAATAGTGCTGCTGTGAATATAGGGGTATGTGTGTTTTTTGAATGATAGTTTTGGCCAGATATATCCCCAGGAGTAAGATTACTGGATCATATGGCAATTCTGTTTTTAGTTTTCTGAGGAACCTCCATTCTGTTTTTCATGGTGGCTGTCCCAGCTTACATTCCCACCAACAGTGTAAGAGGGTTCCCCTTTCTGCACACCTTTCCAGCACTTGCTGTTTGTGGACTTTTAATGATGGCCATTTTAACTGGAGTGGGATAGTACCTCATTGCAGTGTTGATTTTTTCCTTGTGGTTTTTGGTTTGCATTTCCCTGATCATTAGTGATGTTGAGCATCTCTACGTATGCCTGTTGGTCATCCCTGTGACTTTGAGAAAATGTCTATTCAGATCCTCAGCCCATTTTTATTGTTTTGCTGATAATGAGTCACATGCATTCTCTCTGTATTTTGGATATTAACCCCTTACCACATATGCAAATATTTTCTCCTGTTCAGTAGATCACCTTTCTGTTTTGTTGTTGGTTCCATCGCTGTGCATCATCTTTTTAGCTTGAAGTAGTCCCAGTGCTCTTGCCTGGAAACTCCCGCAGACAGAGGATCCTGGAGGACTGCAGTCCATGGGCTTGCTAAGAGTCGGACACGACTGAGCGACTTCACTTTAACTTTTCACTTTCATGCATTGGAGAAGGAAATGGCAACCCACTCCAGTGCTCTTGCCTGGAAACTCCCAGGGACAGAGGAGCCTGGAGGGCTGCAGTCCATGGGGTTGCTAAGAGTCGGACACAACTGAGCAACTTCACTTTCACGCGTTGGAGAAGGAAATGGCACCCCACTCCAATACTCTTGCCTGGAAACTCCCATGGACAGAGGAGCCTGGAGGGCTGCGGTCTATGGGCTCGCTAAGGGTAGGACACGACTGAGCAACTTCACTTTCACTTTTCACTTTCATGCATTGGAGAAGGAAATGGCAACCCACTCCAGTGTTCTTGCCTGGAGAATCCCAGGGACGGGGGAGCCCTAGTGGGCTACCGTCTATGGGATTGCACAGAGTCGGACACAACTGAAGCGACTTAGCAGCAGCAGCAGTCCCGTTTAATTTTGCTTTCATTGCCCTTGCCTGTGGAACAGATCCAAAAAAACATATCACGAAGACTGATGTCAAGGAAGTTGCTGCCTATGTTTTCTTCTAGGGGTTTTGTGGTTTTTCAGGTCTTATCTTCAAGTCTTTAATCCATTTTGAGCTGATTTTTGTAGTTGGTGTAAGCTCGTGGTCCAGTTTCATTCTTTTGCATGCAGCTCTCCAGTTTCCCCAGCACCATTTGTTCATGAGACCGTCTTTTCCACATTGTATATTCTTGCCTCCATTTCATAGATTAATTAGCTGTACAAATATGGGTTTATTTCTGGGCTCTCTATTTTTGTTCTGTTTGTGCTAGTACCATACAGTTTTGAATACTGTAGACTTGCAGTGTAGTTTAAAATCAGGGAGCAGGATACCTCTAGCTTTGTTCTTCTTTCTTATGGTCAGTTTGGATATTCAAGGTGTTTTGTAGCTCTAAACATACTTTACGATTATTCTAGTTCTGTAAAATATGTCATATGTCATGGGTATTTTGATAGTAATTGCATTGAGTCTGTAGTTTTCTTGGGTACTGTGGACATTTTAACAATACTAATTTTTCCAGTCTGTGAGCACAGTATATTTTTGCATTTGTTTGTGTCGTCTTCAGTTTCTTTTAAGACCTTATAATTTCCAACTACAAGTCTTTTACCTTTTTGGCTAGATTTATTCTTAGGTATTTTATTCTTTTTGATGCAGTTGTAAATGGGATTGTTTTCTTAATTTCTCATTCATTGTGAATATGTAGAAATGCACCAGATTCCTGTATGTTAATTTTGTATCTAGCAGCTTTATTAAATTCATTTGTTCTAATAGTTTCTTGGTGGAGTCTTTAGGGTTTTCTCCATAATATAGCATGTCTTTGTGCTTCCTGGACCTGAATGTCTGTTTCCTTCACTGCGTTAGGGAAATTTTCAGCCATTGTTTCTTCAAATAAGTTTCCTGCCCCTTTCTCTCTTCTCCTCCCTCTCCTGGGTCCCCTATGATGTAGATGTTAGTGACTCTTTCTCTCTCTTCTCCTTCTGGGACTCATTAATGCTGATGATAGACCCCTTGATGCTGCCCCGTAAACTGTCCTCATTTAAAGAAGAGTTTTTTATTTTCCCTTTGCCATTGTCTTGGGGTGGTTTCCACCACCCTGTCTTTCAGGCACTGACACTCTTTCATGTCGTCTCTTCTGTGGATTCCCTCTGGTGTATTTTTTCAACTCAGTTATATTCTTCAGCTCTGTGAGTTCTTTTAGAACTTTCTCAATATTTTCTCTTTATTGAGTTTCTCAATGTGTTTGTTTATTCATAATCTTCCAAGTTTGGTGAGCATTTTGATGACCATGACTTTGAATTCTTTATCAAATAAACTACTTACCTCTGTCTCATTCAGTTTTTTTCTGGGGTTCTGTCTTGTTCCTTCAGCTGAAACATGTTCCCCTGCTTACTCATTTTGCTAGGCTGTTTGTTTCTGTATATTATGCAAAGCAGTTATGGCTCCCTGTCTTGAAGGAGTGGCTCTGTGTGGGAGATGAACTGTATTGTTTAACCTTTTCCTAGTTCTTGATTGTCCCACAAACTCTCTGCTTGTTTCATTCCTGTGGAGTCCAGAAACGTAGTCTGCCCGCCATCTGCCTGAGCCTGGCGCTCAAGGAGTGTCCCCTGTGTGGGCTGCACGTGATCGTTGGCTCTGGTGGTGCCCTGCGAGTGGCGTGAGCGGGGGTCGGTGGGGCTGCTCACTGTCCGTGTCTGCCAGCGCTGTCTGCAAGCAGTACAGGGCTGTGGGGTGGGGGACGCTCACCCGCCACTGTGGGCAGCTTAGACTGAGCATGCAGAAATGGTGCCCACCAGTGTCATCAAGGTTGAGGGCGTTTGTAAAAGTGGTTTCCACCAGCATTCTACCCCCAGAGAGAGTCCCCAGCAGTCTTCTGCCCATTTGGTACATGCTTTCAGATAAGCAAGTCAGTCTCTCCTTCATGTACACTTTGGTCTCTTTACAAACTGCTGCTTTTTGCTTAGGAATGAGATGTGGGCAGGAAATATAAAATTTTGTGACAGTAGTGTTAAAACCATCATTAGTGAATATATTTATCAGAGCTTTATGCATAGTGAAAGAGAACTTGCAGGTGAATCCAGGGATGTGTAGAAGAGCTATCTGAGTCTGGAAAGATAGATAAGGACCAGGTCAGTGATAAAAAAGTAAGTGTTGAAGTCATGGAAACCACCAGTAAGGAAAAAAACATTTCAAGGAGGATGTGCTTATGCATTAATGACAGGAAACATCAAAGAGCCATTGCGTTGGTACCCGAGAGCTTTTGGTGACCTTAGCAAGGGTCATGTCAGTGGCGTCCTGAGAATCAGAGGCAGACTGCAGTGCATTGAGGAGTGAAGAGGAGATTTTAAAGTAGAAACGATTTTCTGGGAAGATTTGCCAATGAAGAAAAGGAAGAGAGTGGCGGCTAGAAGGGGCCATCAAAGCAAGGAGGGGTGATGATGATTTTAATAATGAAAGCAGTTTGAGTTCAGTTATATGCTAATGGGGAAGCTGGAAGGTACCAGGGCAGGCGGCACTTGGAGAAGGTGGAAGCTGGTGACTTGGTGGTGATTAAAGAACTGACATGTCCTTGGCTGTTTCGTGTGTAGGGGTGGCGATTCTGCAGAGGAGCATCCGACTTTATGCCCCCTTCTACTCCTCGGACATCCTCATCGCCTCCCCTCTGGGTTTGAGGACCATCATTGGTGGAGAAGGAGAGAAGAAGAGAGATTTTGACTTCCTGTCTTCTATCGAACTGCTCATCATTGATCAAGCTGACATTTACTTGATGCAGAACTGGGAGCATGTCCTGGTAATGTTGGTCATTCATATTTAGAGACAAGCTCAGTGGGTTGAGTCTGAAAGGATTATTCAAGTCCAGATTAAAACTCAGTTAGTCAGGAAATGGAAATGTTCCACATTTTCCAGTTTGCAAATGAGAAGTATCCCCTCTGCTAGCCGCAGGTTGCTCAGTATCCAGAAAGATAAAAACTCTTGTCCATCTTCTCAAATCACCAGATAAGAGTTCTTCCCCTTATAAAGGTGGCTTCTACTAATAGACTGCTTTAATGTGGTTGGTTGGTTGAAATCCCTCCTCACCGAGAATGTCTTTATCTAAAATAATTCCTCCTGCAGTTTATGCTCATTCTCTTTGTTCAGTGTTTGGTAGAGTTTGGGAAAAGATTGCTCATGTTTTACTGATAAATGTGAGATATTTTTGTCCTCCTACCATAATTAGTGCTGTGATATTTTTTTCTCCCTCTCCACACATTCTGCAATGTCTTTGAGAACCATAGGTTTATTTTGACAGCATAAGGCAAGTGAGAACATACCTTTTCTACAACTCCAGGACTTAAAGTTTGCAGCAAATAAAGGGGAGTACTTACAAAGTAAGGAATAAATTTATAGTATTTGTGACCCTTCAGTATACAAGGTAAAAATATGATTAACATAGAAAAGGCATGTTGATAGTTGTGGTGGTGGTTTAGCTGCTAAGTTGTGTCCAGTTCTTGTAATCCCATGGACTGTAGCCCACCAGGCTCCTCTGTCCATGGGATTCTCCAGACAAGAATACTGGAGTGGGTTGCCATTTCCTTCTCCAGGGGATCTTCCTGACCCAGGAATTGAACCCAGGTCTTCTGCATTGCAGGCAGGTTCTTTACCGACTGAGCTACGAGGAAGCTAATGGTTGAGTCACATTTAATTGGTTGATGTGTAGTCACTCAGGGAATCTCCTAATGGTTTGAGAACCAGGTCGTGGACGGACAGCGGTTCTGTTTTCTGTGTCATTTTCCTTCTTGTCCAAGTCTGAAGCTAGGTTGCTTATAGAGTAACAAGGGTGGCATTTCAGAAATAACACTGTATAGATACTATCTCGATCCTTTTGAAAGATCCTTGAGGTAGCCAGTCTGAGCTTTATTTTCATGTTGGGAATGTTTACCTGACTGTGGACAAGTCACGCTCCCGCCTGAGCCGCAGTTGTCTTGCTGTAACTTGGGAGGCGATAGTGTGCATTCCTCAGGGTTAAGTAAGACAAAAGGCTTATGAGACGCTTAGCAGTGCCTTCCAGGTAAGTGCTCGTTAAGTATTAATGGAGTATTATTTCTGCTCGCAGCATGTGATGAACCACATGAACCTGCTGCCCCTGGACTCACATGGGGTGGACTTTTCTCGAGTGCGGATGTGGAGCCTCAACAATTGGTCCAAGTACTATCGCCAGACCCTGCTGTTCGGGGCCCTGCAGGATGCCCAGATCAACTCCGTGTTCAACAAGTACTGCGTCAATGTGCAAGGCCAGGTGGGGCCTCCCCTTTCTCTGACCTTTGGGAAATGTCTGGTGTTGTTTGGGTCACGGGGCAAAAGGGGAGGATTACATCTGGTCGGCAGCGGGGATAGCTCGCTTCCTGATGCTCTCCCTGACCCCTGGCAGGTGGCTGTGAGGAACGTCGCGATGACAGGCTCCATCAGTCAGGTCCTGGTGCAGCTCCCGCATGTCTTCCAGAGGATGGAAGTGGAAAGCCTCGCTTCCGTGATTGATGCCAGGTACCCACATCCTCCGCCCTTCCCACTGGACCCTGGGAGTCACAGGGCTTTTACCTGGCTGTTCAAACTTAGAATTGGACTCCATGTTGGCTTTATCGATGACCGTTTGCGAGATGAAATGAGGTGATTCCCCTCCGTCCTGGCGTTGACAGAGGAGGACACTGAAGCCCAGAGAGGCGATGCCTCGCCCTAGGTCTGATATCCAGTTAGTGGCAGAGCTGGTGAGTCAGGGTACTTTCCCCTAGATGGTGGCATTTTAAAATTACATTAATTGCTTAATGCTACATGTCAGCAACTTAATTGTAAGCCCTTCAGGGCAAGAACTCCTTTTCTAATTCTCTATGTTATTTTCTCCTGTTTGCTCATTGCGTTTAGTCGGGGACCCTTGGCAGCAGAACGGTGCTTAGTGTATGGTAGGTGTTGAGTAATTATTTGTTGACTGACTGACAGCTGAATGAATGAGTGATACGGTTATATACTTCCTAGAAGAATTCTCTGGATATACCGGTGTCACATCCATGCTTTATGATGAGTAGTGCTAGCACTTACTTTCTAACGTGTTGAACAAGTTTAATCTCTTTGCAGTGCGGTAGACCAGATTGGCCTCTTAGGGGAGGTGGAGGGAGACTGTGGCTTGCCCAGGGCCACGCAGTTAGCAGTGACCCTGCGGCCTCACTTCCAGACCGCTGACTTTACCCTTTGCCTTTCCAAATCAGGTTCAACTTTTTCGTGAACAAGATTCTGCCTCAGTATCGGGATGCAGTCATGTCCCACACGCTTATCTATGTCCCCTCCTACTTTGACTTTGTGCGTCTCCGAAATTACTTCAAGAAGGAGGAACTGAACTTCACTCATATCTGCGAGTACACCCAGAAGTCTGGGGTCTCCAGGGCCAGACACTTCTTTCTTCAAGGGGAGAAACAGTTCCTGCTGCTCACCGAGCGCTTCCATTTCTACAAAAGGTGAGAAGTAGGGCCGGGCTTCAAGCAGCCTCCCTGGAGGGCCTGCTTCTGAGTGTACGGGGGCTTTGCAGTGCTGTGGTCCTCCCCACTCCACTTCCTGGAGAGACGCCAGAGTTCTCGGGGCTGGACAGGCTTTTCTTGACGGATTGTTTGGTTTTCTTGCAAAATGGGTGTTCCACATTTCCAAAATGGAAAAGGTTGTAAAAATGAATGAGTACCTGCAGCATGTTATATATAGATGTGGAGTGGACCCATACTTAGGGTACTTCCTAAGTAGCTTTCTTGAGGATATGCCCCTCAAGGAAGATGTTACCGAGTTGAGCAGCTCTTGACAGGGACAACTCAAGTACAGCAAAGGGTGGGTGGAGCCTGTCATAGGAGCACAGATGAAATATTGGGGACTGTGTGGAGATGGAAGCTGAGTGCAGTGTCAGTGTTCAGGAAGTTCTCCTGTGTGCAGAGATGGTGTGCACACACTTCCTCACCAAAGAAAACAGGGACTAAGGGGCCCCTTGATGTTTAGGAAGAGCAAAAGGTAAGGGCCTTAAAGGTGAATATTTAAGAGCTTCAGCATTTGCTTAGCTTCCCCACCATGTGACTTTGACAAAAATGTTGGGTTGACCTTTTTTTTTAATTAGAGTGTTAGTAATATTGATCCTTCTGTTACTGTTTGGGATAGCTGCAGCCCTTCATGCACCCAGAGCTCGGTGATTTTCTTGTTTTGCTAATTCTCTCTACTGCCAAGTGTAAAAGCCTCCTTTAAGCCCTTACCTAGAGAGAGATGGAAATTGCATCCTATAACCTTTTCTTTTCCTGATTCACAGTAATGTTCAGTGAGTTTAAGTTCTGACTTGACTGTTTTATTAATTCTCAGTCATACACTACTGAGGGACACATTTCCTCAGAGACTCTCTAACAGCTAAGCCGGAAATCTTCTAGGCTTTGGAGCTTATTAGTTGGTGCACCTTGGCATTGCATTGCCTTTTAGTTTATGCTGGTGTTCCCCAGAAACCCTCTCCTCACCAGGAAGACCAGCACCCTCCAGGTGAAGCAGGCTGGCACGGCGTGACCTCTGGCATTCTGCTGACAGCGGTTATCTGCCAGCGGAGAGGCGAGGCATGACTGCATCTGTGTTGAGAGGGCTTCACTCTTGGCTGTTTGGCCCAAGAGTTTTAACAAATGCCTGCTTCCCGGCATCATTATTTGCTTCTTTCCAATGAGTTGTTGTTTTCATTTGTGTTGGAAAATGGTATTTTGGGGGAATTTGCATTCAGCAGGTCTTAAGAGCCCTTAGTTTTCCAAAAGCTTAACACATCAAACAAGTCCTTTGAATGAAGTGGATGGACTGGAAAACTTTCCAACGTGAATCTCTCTCACAACTGTGAATTAAGCTGGGATGAGGACCTCTCTCAAAGAGCAGATCTTCAAGGAGAGGGCATGGTGTTAAGAGGAGCCCCTTCTCTTAAGTGGGACAGTCTCCTGTCTTACACTGTTCATTTAGTGACCGGATGGTTTTGTCCCCAAAATCATGGTAAAGACAGACCTGACATGTGCCATTTGCTTTACACCCTGGATCCAGTTATTGGGTGTTAAATGTGAATCTAAGCTATTTGCAACTGCCAATTGTCTCAAGGTTCCCAGCTATGGAATTTTTGCTTGAGAGGTCACGAAGGTGATGATAGGTATTTTGATCTGCAGTGTCTTTGTGATTTGATTTTTTTAATTTGACTGTGGGGAAAAGCACATGTGTTTTCAACTTTAGTAACCAACTCTCAAATTCTGTGTCTGTATTCTCTGGCCTTTCTGCCAGAGGTCTCTGAGGAAGCAGCGTTAGAAACAATGCAGTTCATTTGTGAGCTGATGAAAAATTTTCAACCTGAAGATCTGTTTTCTTTGGGAAGATGAAACCAGTAGAATCTTAGGGCTGGATTGGCCTTTGGTCACGATACTCCTGAGGTGAGGACAGTTCATAGCGTCTTCTGTGGGCAGTATCAGGGGGTAAGCACAGCATGAAGGATTGGCACTCAGAAGCTCTGGAGGTGGGATTTCTAGAGCTGGGAAAGGCCGCCTGGGGTGTTTCCGGGTGCTCCTTGCCCCAGTGAGAACCCCAGCTATGGAAGTAGCAGATGGAGTCTTTATAGACTGTGGAGGAACCAGCCTTTCAGGTCAGTTGTGGGTGCCTCATTCATCATTGGCAGTTGGCAGGCAGCACAGGTGTCTGGAATGTCCTTGATTTTAGGTCCTGCCGGAGTGCTAGGCCGTATTTGCTGGGGTCATTGAGGACACGACCGTGTGCAGGAGAGGAGGAAGGCAGGGGGGGGGGCGCCAGAGGCTCCAGGAGTTGGGGCTGGCTGCCCCCTGGGAGGCCCTGCTCGCACTCTCTTATTTCCAGGAGACCTGTTGCATTGTTTAGTCACCAAGTCGTGGCCGACTCTGAGGCCCCATGGACTGTGGTCTACCAGGCTCCTTTGTCCACGGGATTTTCCAGGAAAGAATACTGGAGTGGGTAGCCATTTCCTTCTCCAGGGGATCTTCCCCACCCAGGAATCGAACCTGCCTCTTCAGCATTGCTAGAAGATTCTTCACCGCTGAGTCACCTGGGAAGCCCTAGTCTCTACTGCGTCTCTGCTGTCAACAAATTGGCACTAAGCGATTTTCTTAGTTCTTAAGTATAAAACCTATTGGAGTCGGTTTTGTTGTTTTGTTTTAAAAATACTCTCATTATAAGAGTATTATTGTTAGAGAACCTGGAAAATCTAGGTTAAAAAAATGGAATCTCCTATATCCCACTGATACAAATACTCATTTTGGTATATTTCTTCCCTGGCTTTTTAATGTCAAAAAACTTGTGTACATGCACACAGACACAAGCAATTTGAAAAAAAAAAAAAAATGCCAAAGTTGAGATCCCCATGTATACATAGGGACTTTTTTTTCTTTTATCTTACGTGTTTTATGTGCTCATAGAAGAAAAACAAGTTAGCGTTTTGCTGTGTATGCTTGTGTTATGGATATGTATTTTTAAGTCTTTTTAAGTTTATATATGGTTCTGTCACATCCTTCCTCCACCAACTTTTTATTTGGGAAGATTTCATTTCAAAAGACATTGCAAAGCTCTCCCAGTGAACGTCTCTAACTCCTTCCACGTAGACTTGGCCAGCTGTTAGCATTTTGCCCCGTTCACATTCTGTGAACTCACATTCTGTGAACTCACATCCTGTCTCTCCTCTCTCTCCTCCCACATCTTATTTTTTCTCTTCTTGAACCATTTGACTGTAAGTTATAGGAGGCTTTATGACACTTAACTTCTAGATCTTTCAGCATGTAAAGTGGCTAAAAACAAAATTCTGTCATTTATTGACATTCCCTTGACATGATTGCAATAATATCATCTAATCTTTAGTCTGTGTTTAGATTTTCCTAGTTGTTTTCCAGTGACTATCACAGCTGTCCCCCACCAGCAAGCCAGGATTTAGGATTTAGTTGAGTATTTGGTTTAGCTCAGGATTTAGTTCAGCGTTTGGTTAACATGTTTCTTCAGTTTATTTTAGCAGTTCTCAAGCTGGGAATAGTTTTGCTTCCCAAGGGACATTTGGAAATATCTGGAGACATTTTGAAATACTAGAGACGTTTTTGGTGGTTACAGCTGGAGGGTTATTCTAGTGGTTCACACAGGTCAAGGCCTGAGTGCTGCTAATCACCCTTCAGTTCCCAGGATGGCCCCGACAACAAAGAATTATCTGGCTTAAAATGTCAGTAATACTGCGGCTAAGAAACCCTCGTCTGGAATAATTCTCTTCCTTTTGTTCTTTGTCATGATACTGACATTTTTTTGAAAAAGTTTAGTCTGGTTTCCTGTAGAATGTCCCACAGTCTGGATTTGCCTCTTTCCTTATTATTTAGGTCAGTGTCCCCAAACTTTATTACACATTGGAATCCCCAGTAGAGCTTTTAACAAATCTGAATGCCCATGTCATACCCCAGTATCAATTGAATCATAGTGTTGGAGATGGGGACCAGTTATATAATAGATATTTTTATAAACATAGATGATTGAATAGGTGTCCAAGTTGGGGAATCACAGATTTATACATTATTTCGGTAAGAATTCTACATGAAGGCACAGGGTGTTCATTTATCCCATTTTGGGTGATGCTAAACATAGTCACCTGGTCAGGGAGGTCTGCTAGATCTCTGCCTTGTAAAGATACCTTTTCTGTTTGATTATGAGTAGCCTGTGCGGTGTGCATGGTATCCATTTTCGTGGTTACTTAGTGTTATGTACTTTGAGTGGGGATATAGTTAACCCAGTTTCCTTTTAACAGGCATGTTGTTGTTTTCTGCTGTTATGTACAGTAATGCTATGAGCAGCCATTTGTGTAGTTGATGGCCTAGTTGCCTAGGTATTTCCTTGGGATAAATTTGGAAAGGGAAACCTGTTTGTTCAAAAACTGTGCACAATTTAATGTTTGCTGTACGTTGCAACTCCCATCTTCTCCATTCCCCCCCAAAATACATACAATAACTTATACTCCATTAACCTATCTCTGTAAAACCCTACCTGTTGCCAGTAGTTTGATAGTCAAAATGATACCTCATGGTTTTAATGTCTTTTTCTTGGTTTTCTGTGTTTTTGTAATAGTTGAATGGAGTTCCTGGGGCAGTTGGCGTGCACACACCTCTTGCGTCAGGTCACTAGTGTGGGAGTTGGGAGCCTAGTGAGGATCTGGTTGTTACCATGGTTACTGTCCAGGTACCACAGACTGCAGTTACTCCAGCAGACAGTGGCCCGGCACGGGCTGGAGGGTTTTGTCTCAGGACCTGCTCCCCTCTCAGCTTTCCCCCAGCCCTGCGCCCCTGTGCCCAGGGGGAGCCTCTCCCTGCACTCCAGCCGCTCCTGCTCGTTCCTCCGCACAGGCTTGAAGTAGGACAGGGGCTCTCCAACCCATCCAGCTCAGATGCAGGCAGGTTCTCTCCACCCTGGGCTTTCTCAGGGTTCCTACACCACCCTGCGTGGTGGCAGACCTCTCTCTGCCTTGTTCTGTGAGGGTCTTGGAAAGAGTTTCCTACTTCTCCCCACTGGCAGCAAACCTCTGCTTGCATCAGCGCAGGCTCTTGGCCTCCGTAGGCTTCATGCCCTTTGCTTAGGGACAGACTGCTCTTGCTTTTTACTGGGTGTGAGTCTTGTGGTGGGGAGGGATGGAGTGAGGGGGTTAATGCCCCTCCCTTGAAAGTGAAAGTCTCTCAGTCATGTCCAACTCTCTGCGACCCCATGGACTGTACAGTCTGTAGAATTCTCCAGGCTAGAATACTGAAGTGGATAGCCTTTCCCTTCTTCAGGGGATCTTCCCAACCCAGGGATCAAACCCAGGTCTCCCGCATTGCAGGCAGAGTCTTTACCAGGTGAGCCACTAGGGGAAACCCTGCTCCCTTAGGGTAGCGGATTTTTGCTTCATCTGACCCCACCCCAGCAGCTGACCTTTGTCCTGCTGATCAGCTTCAGGCTTTAGCTTCATACATAGTATGGGTCTGGGGAAAGAGTGAGTCTTCCTGTCGGCGCCGTCTGCGGGCTCTCTCAGGTCTTCTGCCTTGTCTTCAGGGCCCCCAGTGGAGGCCTGTGGAAAGGACCTCACGAATGAGCCGGAAATCCCAGGGATCCTGAACCCTCACGCAAACCCATAATTGCCCTTTGAGAACGGTTGCAAGTGTAGCTGTTTCTTCCTTCCTCCTTTCCCGGCAGCCACCCCTTTCCCATGGTGAGGTGTCCTGTTTTTCTTCAGATGAGCTTGTTGCTCTGGAATTCAGTCAGTGATGGGATGAAGCTGGCTCATGCCTGCTCTTGAGATCTGGTCGCACATCTCTTCCCATTTCCAAGTTGAGGAGCATGACATTGTTCACTTGAAGTGAAGGGTTTACACCACAAAAATCGGCAAGTGCTTCAAATCAGCACCTTCCCTCCCCAACTGAGAACCAGTTAAACACACACCAGGGCACCGCTGAATCAGTTCACCTGGTTGCCTCACGTTGGCTGTCTAGGCTCAAGAAGAGGAATGTTGTAGACTGTCTTTTGCTGTTAGCATGGAAGCAGTATTCTCTTGAATTTTCTACATACTAAGCAGAAGTGAAACTCTGTGTGTTTTTGTTTTGATAACTGCTGAGGCAGAATTGTGTCTTGTCAACTTCACTCGTTAGTGTTAGAATTCCTTTATAGAACAGGGATGTAGAAAAATGAACCAAGTAATGAACTGCAGTTATATTCTGGAAGAGGAGGGTCTCCAGAGAGATAAGGCTGAGCCATGAGATCAAAAGACAAGGAAAACTTATCCTCCATGAATAAAATAAAATCCCCGAGGAAGTCTAACATCAGATGTGTCAGACAGGAAAAATCAGAACCTTGTCAGCCTGTGAAATCTTTTGTTAGGAGGGAATGCTTGACCTCGACCTAACCAGAAGGTGAGTCCTTAGGTGCCTTCCCACCACCTCGATGCCGCCCTGTGGGGCAGGGAAGAGTGAGGAAGCTCCTGACACTAACTGCCTTCCCAGAATCCCTGATGGGTCCTTGGGCACAGTGTTACAAACGGATGAACTTGGAACGCCTGCCATGGAGTTAACATGTTGTCAAAGAGATAAGAAAAGACTTAATGGGAGGGCATTCGCAGTTTATGTACTGGATCTGGCCTCATCTCCGTTACAGAACATCGTTTTCCCTGATCATGAGGATAGTGTTAGATTGGAAGTTGTCTGCTTTTAAATTTTTGATGACCGATTTTTAACCCTTGTCTTCTATTCTTCCCCAGCCTGCCTCACTCTGCTCAGAGCAGGCTCAAGAAAGACAAATTCATTTTATCTTAAACCAAACATTAGGAATTCAAACACGTTGTCACAAAAAATGAGCCCTTCCAGCTCACATTAGAGTAACCGTTGGTCTGTGTCCCTGTAAAATTCCGCGGTGGCTTCTCCATAAACCTCTCCCGTAGACACAGCATCTCTTTCTCCTTCTGGCAGATACACAATAAAGGCATCAGGAACCTGATTTTCTATGAACTGCCAACATACCCACACTTCTACAGTGAAGTCTGTAACATGCTGCGAGCCACCAGCAGAGGTGAGGAAGCCGCCTGGACCTGCACCGTCCTCTACTCCAAAGCACGACGCCCAGCGCTTGGCCGCCGTGGTCGGGTGGGAGCGGGCCGCGCAGATGCTGCGGTCCAAGAAGAACGTCCATCTCTTCATTACTGGAGAAAGATGAGAGCTGGCCGGACAGGAAACGGTATTGGTGTGACACGGGATGTTTGACGCTCTGCACCGCTCGGACCCGATTCTGATCGCCTCTACAAAGAAGGGCTGCCAGCAGGAAGGGGCACCAGGCAGCATCTTCTCAGACACTTCTTCCTTTTCAGGTCGTGCATCCCTAAAAGGTTCGGCATGGATCAGATTTTGGTACAACCTATCTTTGAGAGGACAGGAGGAGCTCCTGGGGGCTCTGAGAAGTTGATAGAAGGAATCCTCGACTTGTGAGTCTTTTTGTAAGCTGTAAATTGTTTTACTGTGATTTTTACATCTGATTTATCCTGCTTGGTAAAGTCTGTCGGATTTGCCTGTTTCTGTTTGACACCTTCTTACACTGACTGGAGGCATACGTTTCTATGCTTGTGAGAACTGGTAGTGAGAAACTGGAATCCTTTTGCTGTTGAACATCATCTTTTGGATCGTACAGGTTTTGCAAACTGTTACTTTTCCCCAGCCAAACTTTTTAAACCTTACATATCCTATTTTAATTCAACCTAGAAGAGTATATTCATCCACTGATCTTTCTTTAACTCATAATAACAAGTGTTTTTGTTAAAATATGTACCTAAAAATCATATTATATAAAATAACAATTTCTGCTCTATTTCAAGAAATAATATTGTGACACTCTTGATGCTACAAATTCATCTTCAACACTTGTCTTCGTCATTGCCATAGTCACTTGTCCGTTACACTGAGAAGCTGGACTTTTAAAAACAGTTTTAGGGAATTCATCCAGTGGTTCGGGCTCGGCGCTTTTCACTGGCGTGGCCCGGCTTCAGTCCCTGTTTAGGGAACTAAGATCCCGTACGCTGTGTGGCATGTGATTTCTGCTTGTCTCATCACTGTAACACTAACCGACCACTTGTTTAAGGAGGTGCTTGCCAGCCTTTTTCACTATAGGGTCACTCATTCCCGTTTATTAATTAGTTTACATTATATTACAAGTATGGAAACATTTTTTAATCCAATGAGTTATAATTGATTATTACGGTTATTCCTTTAGATGCGTAAATCATCTCAGGTATGGCCAGCAGGAGCCCTTCAGGCTGACTGCTGTGTCTTCTGACATGTCTCCTTATACTTGGCCTTTTTCTTTATTTTCTGACCCTGTAGGACAGTCCACTTTTGTCTTGTACTCTTCATTACCCGGCCCTCACTTTCCTTGAAGTAAAGTCGCTCAGTCGTATCCGACTCTTCGCACCCGCATGGACTGGGGCCTACCAGGCTCCGTCCATGGGATTTTCCAGGCAAGAGTGCTGGAGTGGGTTGCCATTTCCTTCCCAGAGGACCTTCCCAAACCAGGAATCAAACTAAGGTCTCCGCATTGCAGGCAGATGCTTTACTGTTACTTTCCTTGGTGGAACACTATTTTAAAACTAAGATTTGAGGGCTAAGTGTGCTCAATGCTGCTGTGGAGCCACTGGTCCCAGGGCATCTCAGCAGTCAGAGTTTAGGAGCATTTGCATGTGTGTACATGTATGCACATACCTGTGTGCCCATGACATCTAAATTTATTTCTGTATCCATGTTGAAAGCCATGAATTTATCCCCCGCACCTCCATTTCAGACTGACAGCACAGGGCTCCTTTTGTTTTCTCCCTTCCCATATTAATAGTTTTCTTCTCAGACAGTGAGACTTGTGGCTCCCATTATCCTCAATGGAACAATCCATAATTGGAACAGATTTTGTTCCTCTTGGACATGCTTGAAATTTCTTATTTAAAAAAAAAGTAAAGTTACTTTTAGGTACTGTTACTGCTAAATACTTATATAGGCATTTTTATGTCTCTCTTTCCACAGTATGGGAGAGTACAATTACTCACCCATATATAGATGGGTTCCTAAAGTTTTGCAAATTTATAGTCCTAAGCCAGCCAAACTCATACTACAGATAACTTTTTTTAAAAACATATTTCAAATTTTTATTGGCATATAGTTGAATTAAAAGTGAAAGTGAAAGTCACTGAGTTGTGTCCGACTTCTTGCACTCCCATGGACTATACAGTCCATGGAATTCTCCAGGCCAGAATACTGGAGTGGGTAGCCTTTCGCTTCTCCAGTAGATCTTCCCAAACCAGGGATCAAAGCCAGGTCCCCCACATTGCAGGCGGATTCTTTACCAGCTGAGCCACAAGATTGATTTACAGTGTTTTGTTAGTTTCAGGTGTACAGCAGAGAGAATCAGCTACACATGCACATTTATCTACAAAGAGTTGTTTATCCATAGAGTGCCCTGTGGTTATTGGCATATTTGTGCCGCTGTTTACCAGACAGCCTGTGTATTATGAGAAAAGAATTATTTGCCTGGTTCAGAGAAACGAGAAAGAGACTGATTACCTTCATCTTCTATTTCCACATTCTTTTCCCTGTAAATTGTAGCCAATCTGTGGCTTTCGTTATCACTAGTCACAAGACTCCCAAATCTCCATCTTCTCTGGACCTCTACTCACATGTGAGCCCAGATTTCAAGTCTTTGATGTACCCCTAGGAATACACATTTTATTAAGCTTTCCTGTTGACTTTAATGCTGGCTTACAGCCAGCTAACTGCTTCTTACCACCCATAGAGAACACTGAGAGTATCAAGTGTGAACAAAGCCATGTTGCTTCTGTTCTTGGCTCAGCGCCTGCGAAAGAAGGTAAGTAAGCCTGCACAGTAGCCCTGGCTCCTCAGCTGATTGCAGAGGGCGGCATCTGGAGTGGTTTCACTACAAGGATACCTTCACATCAGGTCTCCCATAAAAAATGAGAGAGTCTGCTGAACTGTGGATAAAAACGCCTAAGCTGGAATTACACACGATCTTGATATTTCTCGCAAGGCTCACCCTGAGCAAACACGCACCTGTACAGTGCTGGTAGAAGACAGAACGTGGAATAGTCCCAATCCTGGGAGGAGGTAGAATTTTAACCTGAAAGTAAGAGTTTTAAACTTTTTTTTCTTTCTTCCCATGGTAATAAAACTAGCTTAGCACTTTTCTTTTGAGGGGGAAAAGAGCTTTGAATCATGCATGCTCTCTACAGCTGGCTGCACCGTATGCAGTATTCAAAAGACAAGAACTAGCTAATCAGAGAGGACCAGCGGCAGCTAAACAGCCCTCTGCCGGCTTCCAAAGGGCTTGTAATTGAGTGCAGATGGCCCCAGCAGGGTGGGTACGTGTCCCTGCTGACTCCTCTCACCCCAGAGGGCCAAGGGGGGCTCGTGGAGCCTCCGCCCTGATGGTGCCCTCATCGGGGCTGCTGAGGACAGAGGGGGAGGCAGGTGGGATGGGAGCCCACATGACTGCCTGATGCTCAGCCTGCCCTCAGCCACGCGAGCAGCCCTTTAGGCCGCAGGGCGTAGCTTTGATGTGTCCAGAATCTCGAGATGACAGAAGGCCGGGTAAGGGAACAGGGTTGGGAGTTCTTTATAACCATCCGAAGAGCCTCATTGTGCAGTCTGCAGGTGGCCGCGGGGGTGCCCAGGCCTCCGGGAGGAAGAGTGTGATGGAAATGCACAGCCCGCTCCTTGCAGGGAGCCGCCTCTCTGGTGGAGCCCGCTGCTGGCCCGCCCTCTCCCATCTCTTCCCCAGCCTCTCTCTCAAAGGCGTTCTCCTCATCTTCATACCATTCAAAAAAGCCTTTCTGACTTTTCTAGCTAAATAGAAATTTAAACAAACTTCAGTCTCATGCAGAAAAGCTTTTCCAGCTAAACAGAATTCTAAACAAGTTTCAGTCCGCTTTAATGTCAGAGCTGGTGAACTGGGAGTAGGTAACACAAATAATCCAACATTGATGTAGTCTGTGGAAGGTGAACCACTTCCACTGTATAATCATAAGGGGTTTGATTTAGGTCATACTTGAACGGTCTAGCGGTTTTCCCTACTTTCTTCAATTTAAGTCTGAATTTGGCAATGAGGAGTTCATGATCTGAACCACAGTCAGCTCCTGGTCTTATTTTTGTTGATTGTATAGAGCTTCTCCATCTTTGGCTGCATAGAATATAATCAATCTGATTTGGGTGTTGACCATCTGGTGATGTCCATGTGTAGAGTCTTCTCTTGTGTTGCTGGAAGAGGATGTTTGCTATGACCAGTGCATTTTCTTGGCAAAACTCTATTAGTCTTTTCCCTGCTTCATTCTGCATTCCAAGGCCAAATGTGCCTGTTACTCCAGGTGTTTCTTGACTTCCTACTTTAGTATTCCAGTCCCCTATAATGAAAAGGGCATCTTTTTGGGTGTTAGTTCTAAAAGGTCTTGTAGGTCTTCATAAACCGTTCAACTTCGGCTTCTTCAGCGTTACTGGTTGGGGCATAGGCTTGGATAACTGTGATATTGAATGGTTTGCCTTGGAAACGAACAGAGAACATTCTGTCGTTTTTGAGATTGCATCCAAGTACTGCATTTCGGACTCTTTTGTTGACCATGATGGCTACTCCATTTCTTCTGAGGGATTCCTGCCTGCAGTAGTAGATATAATGGTCATCTGAGTTAAATTCACCCATTCCAGTCCATTTTAGTTCGCTGATTCCTAGAATGTCGACGTTCACCCTTGCCATCTCTTGTTTGACCACTTCCAATTTGCCTTGATTCATGGACCTGACATTCCAGGTTCCTATGCAATATTGCTGTTTACAGCATCGGATCTTGCTTCTATCACCAGTCACATGGACAACTGGGTATTGTTTTTGCTTTGGCTCCATCCCTTCATTCTTTCTGGAGTTATTTCTCCACTGATCTCCAGTAGCATATTGGGCACCTACTGACCTGGGGAGTTCCTCTTTAAGTATCCTATCATTTTGCCTTTTCATGCTGTTCATAGGGTTCTCAAGGCAAGAATACTGAAGTGGCTTGCCATTCCCATCTCCAGTGGACCGCTAGACCATTCAGGTATGACCTAAATCAAATCCCTTACGATTATACAGTGGAAGTGAAAAATAGATTTAAGGGCCTAGATCTGATAGATAGAGTGCCTGATGAACTATGGAATGAGGTTCATGACATTGTATGGGAGACAGGGTTCAAGACCATCCCCATGGAAAAGTAATGCAAGAAAGCAAAATGGCTGTCTGGGGAGGCCTTACAGATAGCTGTGAAAAGAAGAGAGGCGAAAAGCAAAGGAGAAAAGGAAAGATAAGCATCTGAATGCAGAGTTCCAAAGAATAGCAAGAAGAGATAAGAAAGCCTTCTTCAGCGATCAATGCAAAGAAATAGAAGAAAACAACAGAATGGGAAAGACTAGAGATCTCTTCAAGAAAATACCAAGGGGAACATTTCATGCAAAGATGGGCTCGATAAAGGATAGAAATGGTCTGGACCTAACAGAAGCAGAAGATATTAAGAAGAGGTGGCAAGAATACATGGAAGAACTGTACAAAAAGATCTTCAAGATTCAGATAATCATGATGTGATCACTAATCTAGAGCCAGACATCTTGGAATGTGAAGTCGAGTGGGCCTTAGAAAGCATCACTACGAACAAAGCTAGTGGAGGTGATGGAATTCCAGTGGAGCTGTTTCAAATCCTGAAAGATGATGCTGTGAAAGTGCTGCACTCAATAGGCCAGCACATTTGGAAAACTCAGCAGTGGCCACAGGACTGGAAAAGGTCAGTTTTCATTCCAATTCCAAAGAAAGGCAAAGCCAAAGAATGCTCAAACTACCGCACAATTGCACTCATCTCCCATGCTAGTAAAGTAATGCTCAAAATTCTGCAAGCCAGGCTTCAGCAATATGTGAACCATGATCTTCCTGATGTTCAAGCTGGTTTTAGAAAAGGCAGAGGAACCAGAGATCAAATTGCCAACATCTGCTGGATCATGGAAAAAGCAAGAGAGTTCCAGAAAAACATCTATTTCTGCTTTATTGATTATGCCAAAGCCTTTGACTGTGTGGATCACAAGAAACTGTGGAAAATTCTGAAAGAGATGGGAATACCAGACCACCTGACCTGCCTCTTGAGAAATCTGTATGCAGGTCAGGAAGCAACAGTTAGAAGTGGACATGGAACAACAGACTGGTTCCAAATAGGAAAAGGAGTACATCAAGGCTGTGTATTGTCACCCTGCTTATTTAACTTATATGCAGAGTACATCATGAGAAATGCTGGGCTGGAAGAAACAAGCTGGAATCAAGATTGCTGGGAGAAATATCAATAACCTCAGATATGCAGATGACACCACCCTTATGGCAGAAAGTGAAGAGGAGCTAAAAAGCCTCTTGATGAAAGTGAAAGAGGAGAGCAAAAAAGTTGGCTTAAAGCTCAACATTCAGAAAACGAAGATCATGGCATCTGGTCCCATCACTTCATGGGAAGTAGATGGGGAAACAGTGGAAACAGTGTCAGACTTTATTTGAGGGGGTTCCAGAATCACTGCAGATGGTGACTGCAGCCATGAAATTAAAAGACGCTTACTCCTTGGAAGAAAAGTTATGACCAACCTAGAGAGTATATTCAAAAGCAGAGACATTACTTTGCCGACTAAGGTCCGTCTATCTAGTCAAGGCTATGGTTTTTCCTGTGGTCACATATGGATGTGAGAGTTGGACTGTGAAGAAGGCTGAGCGCCGAAGAATTGTTGCTTTTGAACTGTGGTGCTGGAGAAGACTCTTGAGAGTCCCTTGGACTGCAAGGAGATCCAACCAGTCCATTCTGAAGGAGATCAACCCTGGGTGTTCTTTGGAAGGAATGATGCTAAAGCTGAAACTTCAGTACTTTGGCCACCTCATGCGAAGGGTTGACTCATTGGAAAATATTGTGATGCTGGGAGGGATTAGGGGCAGGAGGAGAAGGAGACGACAGAGGATGAGATGGCTGGATGGCATCATGGACTCGATGGACTTGAGTCTGAGTGAACTCTGAGAGATGGTGATGAACAGGGAAGCCTGGTGTGCTGCGATTCATGGGGTCGAAAAGAGTCGTACACCACTGGAGCGACTGAACTGAACTGTGGAATGTGAAAGAACCCCCCACACACGCACCTCTTTTCGTCCCTAGTCATTCCTTCCACGTGCATCTACCATGTCCAGCTGACAGCAGGAAGTGCATGTCTTTCTAAAGACTTGTGTCTCTTCCTCTTATACGATATGCTCCAGCCAGAGCTGCAATAAAATTCTATGCAATGCATTTTATGCCTTTTTTTTTTTTCTGAAGCTGGACGTGTGTTCCTATCCCCTCATGGTTTTCCTTTTTTCCCTGAGGACCCACCTTTCTTTAGATGTGGGCTGCTGGCTTTTCAGACTAATTCCTGCAGTCCCCTTTACTCCTCTGGCCACATGGCCATCTTTCCTGTGGGACACCAGGACCCATGGAAGAAGAGCTCCAGGCCTCTCCCACACAAACGGCCTGTCATCTCTGTGGTTGGAGTCCCAGGCCCCAAAGGTTAGGGCCAAGATTGGATCGCCGCATGCTTGCTTGCCCTGCACAAGAAATGTGAATTGCTGGGCCTCTCTGCCCAGGTGCATCCCCTCGCTGCCGGAGGAACCCCTGCACTCGCTGGCCCTCGTCCTGGCCTCCCGGTGGCCGGGGAATGGCACAGCCCTGGCCCAGCTGTCAGGCTCTTCAGGCTTGAGCCTCTGCCGCTGGCTGGCACCCAGTGGGAACTGTAACCTCGGCTGACACAGGGAGCGAAGGCAGGTTTGCCGCTTGGCTGCTCTGGAAGCTGTGCTGAATCCCTGCCCATCTGTTCTTCCAGCTGAGCCAAGGCCAGAGCCGTCCAGCTCTCGCCAACCAGGGGACGACACGGAGCGTGGAGTCCTGCGGCCCCTGTCCTCGCTGCCCGCCGCAGCCCCTCTCATCTGCCAGTTGGACTGCCTACAGGGAGATGGCCCTGGGCTCACACCTGCTGTAGGTCCACAGATGTTCGTGAGTCTCTGCCTTCCGTGTTCACCATTTTCCAGAAGCAGCGCTGAGCTGGGTGTCGGCACCGTCACCACCACCGCCCCGCTGTGGCCCTACACAGGTCCTCCTGGCCGCCTCTCAGCTGCCTCGTCTTTGTAAAGTGGGGGACAAGGCCTGCCATCCTGACGGGGCGCGAGAGACAGTGGCAGGCACCGCTTCTGTTCATCCTGCACGCGCCTGCTCCTCCCCTAGTAGTGGGACCCTGGGTTTACTGGGCGGCCACAGTGCCCGCTTCTGTTCGTCCTGCACGCGCCTCCTCCTCCCTAGTAACGGGACCCTGGGTTTTACTGGGCGGCCACAGTGCCCTAGCTCCGTGGCGGTAAGCTGCGGCCAGAGAGGCAGGCACTCAACTTTGGAGCAGGTTCTTAGGAGAGCACTGTGAGAGGAGCCCCTCTCTTGCCTCTTGTGCTTCCTGCTTCCTGCCTGGAGCACAGAGGTAACAGTCAAAGCTCCCTGGGAAGATGTCCTGTGCCCAGCAGATGGTGGCGCCGAGGCTGCAGGAGCCTGGCTCCTCGGCCGCAGCCCGAGGCTGCCGTCGCAGCCCTGCATGTCCTCCCTGCACCCTCCACTGGGAAAACCTGAACCCTCGTTTGTTTCAGCCGCTGAGGCCAGGCTGTATCGTCCGTAACTCCTAACGGCTGCAGAGGACAGAAATAGGATCACGAGTCTGAGGGCCAAAGGCCCTGCCCGTTCTTCCCTTCATCTCTGCAGTAACCAGCACAGGGACTGTGCTTCAGGGCTGGTGTCTGGCACTTGGTGGGATATGGGTGCTAAGGTGTCGCTGGTTTGGAGCCATCACTTCCATCTTTTCCAATCCAACTGGGTCCTTAAGAATAAGGTAAGACACGTGTCTTCTCATAGGGTTTATGGAAACAGTGTAGGACAAATATATCTGGCAAGAACACAGACTTCAGCTCTCTGCAAGCTGGGGATCACTTGTCTTTTCATTTCTTCAGGTGGATTTCAGAGCAAAATTAGGAAATGAAAAATTAGGACTGGAGAGGTCTTATGGCCCCGCCTGCGCTTGACCCGTGAGTTGCCTGCCTATTCCTCGTCTCTTACAGGCGTTCTCAGCCTTGGTTGAATGCTTCAAGGATGAGCTACTCTCTGTGGCTTTTCAGTCACTTTTGCTCACCGGAGACTGAAACCTCCATCCATCGGTCCTCACTCTGAAGTGCTGGTCTTTCTCTTCCACTTGTTATCTCTCAGCAACTTGACATTTCAGTTTGAAGCGTAAATGACAATTTGAAGACATGCTGTGTCCTCCATGAGAGTTCTTTTTCCCGGTCAATTATCCTTAGTTCCTTCAATGAAATTTTTTCTTTTCTTTTCTGTTAATCTTTACTTTGGGTCTTCTTTTTAGTAAACAACCCATGCTTATTTGGTAGACAAGTCAAACAGTGAAAAACAATGAAACTACGCCTACTTGGTGGCAGCGATTACCATCTTGGTATGTTTCCTCTCAGATGCCTTTCTGCATTAATGATTTTAACAGCCAACAGTCTATACAGAGAGAGACCCTCGCATTAAAAGGTGATTTTGTCACCTGTCTGCTTAGCATGGCACCTGGCATATTACACAACAAGGTACCATTCTCAGAAGAAGTTACTACGTGCTGGAAACTCTTCTGAAGTCTTTACATGAATTAAATCATATCATCCTCACACACTCTTCTGAAGCAGGCACCATCATTTTCCCTATTCTATATGGGAAATTAAGGCCCAGCTATCTGAAGGAACTTGAGCAGTCAATAACAGCTAAGATTTGAGCCCAGATGGTACAGTTCCTTCAAATTCACATTATTTTTCACTAGATCATTGCTTCTCTCAAGCAAAAACCAAGAAAAAGCACTCAATAGACTATTGTTATTGTTACCCTTTTAAAGGAGAGATTGAAATTATTGAACTCTTAAAAAGACTGAGGAGAATATAATACTTTCCTGACTGGGGCACAGGGAGGTGTTATAAACAAACAGTAATGAACTTGTTCTGTGTACCATCCTTCCGGACTGCATGACATTCTAAAGGGCAATCTCTGCTTCTGAGAAGCTTACTGTCTCATATAGCAGAGGATTATTGAAGGCATTATTCTTAACCTTGTTTGTTGCTCTGTTTATCCTTGGTCCATCAAATTTTACCCAGAGAAATTAAATCAGGCCAAATAAAAATTAAGAAGATACCTTGTCTTGAAACATGCACTTGCATGGAAAAGTGGTTAAAATCATGGGCAGTGGAACAAGGCTGCCTGGCCTGAGATCTTTGCTGATTTCTAGTTGTGTAATTTTGGCAAATTCCTTAAACGCTCTGTGTCTCAGTTGCTGCATCTGTAAAATGGGCATGTTAATAACAATACCTGTCTCTAGAATTGTTATAATAGTGAAGTTGCTTAATTCATGCAGCACACTTAGAGCACTCCCTGGCACATAGTCGCTGCTCAGTCAGTCTTAACTTGTATTACTAACAGACCTGCCCTCCCACATTTATACGAAGCTAGAAGGAAACAAAAGCCGTTGTGCATCAGCTGTCGTTTTGGTTTACAACCCTTACTCTTTTTAAGTAAATGAAAAATTTTGAGAGAGGGAGTGCTTCAAAAAGTCGTTGTGGGGATTTTACTCAGCAAATTTCAGGGCTTAAGGACAAGGAGGTATTAGAGTTTCATGAGTTCTAAACACCAGGTGGCGCTGTAAACAAGCTCAGTAACAGGCTCTTTGCCTTCCCTCTGAGGGCCTCTGAGAGGCTGCTGTCCTGTGAGACGGGAAAAACCCAGGCCTCTTTTTTTTTTAATGGAAAACATTTCCAACACAGAGGAAATATGGAAATTCAAAAAAATTTTACGAAATCTTATGCTATAATTGAATTGTTTATGAGTTAACACCTTTTAAAAATGATCCCACAAATAGCATATTTATGTCAGGAACTAGGTTTTATAGAGCAGTGCACATTATGTTTTAAGAAATGGAAAATCACCGCCAGGTGCAATCCATAATTAAACTCACAAATAACTGTTAAAAATTAACGTTTTAAACACAAACTCCAAACTATAACTTGGCTAATAACTTCCTTTGGAAATACAACCCAATGTGTATATATGAGGCCTAAGTGACATGGTCCCCTGCTTCTCCGGCAGCAGGCTCTGGAGGATTGAGCACAAGATTTAGGATTCTGGTGGCTTGTCGGAATCTTCCTTCTAGAGGGTCAGAGTTTTCCTTGGAGAGAAAACCACAGGGTATTTTCCTGGTCTCTTATCCACCTACCTCTTCCACGCCTGGCTTGTCCCTGCCTGCCTTCTGGAGACTCCGCTTCCCTACCCGCCCCCAGAGCAGATGTCCCCTTTACGCTTCCTCCCTCTTTGGTCCTCTTCCCAGGAACCGTGTTTCCCAGATGAAAAGGCGGCAGGAGGCCGTGGGGAAAAGAGAAGGGAGTTACTATTTATTGAACACCTCCTATGGGCCAGGAACTGGCCTGGGCGCTTCACCCGCATCATCCCACAACTGTAAAGCTGGTGTCTGTCCCCGTACTGTGGGGGAACAGTCGTTGTGAAGGTGGATATCTAAGTCTGCTGAAGCGAACCAGGCCCTTAGTGGCCAAGGCCACAGGTTTTCTCTGTCATCCCCATGCGACTGAGAAGGCCAGGGCAGCGGCTCAGACGGAGATGAGACTGCAGAGGATTCTCTCTTCCAGCCTGGGGCCATGTCTGGTCCACGCCCAGCGCAACACCTCGCAGGCGTGAATGCACCTCCCTTCCCACAGTTTTACTTAGCTCAGGCCTCTGTTAGCCTCTTCCTGGTATAGCCCAGACTTCGGAACCTGCTAGCTTAGGCTTCAATCCCAGATTTACCTTTTGCTGGGTGTGTGACCTTTGGCAAGTTGCTTGCCATTGTCTCACTCCGTTTCCTTATTTGTAGTATGGAGACAATGCCGTCTCTTCGAGAGTGGAATTATGCAGATGACATGAAATGACCTAAGTCCTTGTAGATCTCATCAAAG
The DNA here is from genome assembly GCA_917880005.1 of Nanger dama. Taxonomy (NCBI): domain Eukaryota; kingdom Metazoa; phylum Chordata; class Mammalia; order Artiodactyla; family Bovidae; genus Nanger; species Nanger dama. The sequence continues at coordinate 41,258,710 of CAKJTW010000013.1, read as the reverse complement.
TCCTCTTCCCGCCCTTTTGCTTGGACTGCCTGTTGCTTCATCCATGCTACACATGTGCACCGTGCACCCACCGTGTGCCAGGACTTCTTTGGGGGCACATAGGACAGATCTGCTTCCTACATTCAGGGAATTAGAGGGCATGAGGGAGACAGAAAATAAACAACTAGAAGCTAGATAAAAATATAAATTCAGGTGGTGCTAAATGCTGGAAGAAAATAGAGCAGGGTCACAGCGCTGAGATCTTTTGGCCATCCTGTTTCCTTTGCACAGAATGCCCGGTCACCACTGTTGAACCCGTACTCGTCTTTGAAGGCCCCTTCAAATGATCATCTCAGTGAAATCATCACAGTTCACTATCAGATTCTATCACAGCCTCTCTATGAGGCTGAGGACAACCACTGTCTTACTCCTCGTTGCATTTTCCAAACCACCACCCACCCCCAAGAAAAGCTCCTTGGATGTTCTGCAGAGGAAAGTTGATCCTGTCACTCTGAGTAACTACTATACGTGCCAGTCTGAGAATGGCAGATCCTCGGCTGGGCTTGGAGAGAGGGGCAGAGAAGGGGAGCAGATATACAGGGGCCAAAGGAACAAGCGTCCAAACAGATGACACAACAGGGCATCCACACTGTGTGTGTGTGTGTGTGTGTGTGTGTGTGTGTGTGTGTGTGTGTGTGTGTGTGTGTGTGTGTGTGTGTGTGTGTGTGTGTGTGTGTGTGTGTGTGTGTGTGTGTGTGTGTGTGTGTGTGTGTGTGTGTGTGTGTGTGTGTGTGTGTGTGTGTGTGTGTGTGTGTGTGTGTGTGTGTGTGTGTGTGTGTGTGTGTGTGTGTGTGTGTGTGTGTGTGTGTGTGTGTGTGTGTGTGTGTGTGTGTGTGTGTGTGTGTGTGTTAGAGGCAGGGATGAAGGCCGACAGGAGGGGCCGACAGTGGTTAGGAATATGCCTTCCCCAGCCAAAAACACCCAGCAAAAACCCCAGACGTTTATCTTCAATTCTGGAAGCTGAGCATCCAAAATCAAGGTGTTGCAGCGTTGGTTTCCTCTGAGGCCTCTGTGCTTGGCTTGTGGGTGACTGTTTTTCCTCTCTGTGACTTCATATGGCCCGTCTGTGCCTATGTCCCAATCTCTTCTTCCTGTAAGGATGTAAATCGTAGTAGATTATGGCCCACCCTGATAAAACCCATTTTACCTTCACTAGCTTTTTAAAGTCTCTGTCTCCAAGTTAGTTACGTTTGAAAGGACGGGGGGTTAGGACTTCAACGTCTCGTTTAGAGGGAAACACAATTCAGCCCACAGCAATAGCAAGCAGTCATACCCACTCTCTGTCCAGACCTTAATCCACATGTAGATGCACTGGACTACCTGGAAGGGGCCACACCTCCGGGGAGGAAATAGCCCCTGGGAAGCATAAATACAGGCCTCTGTAGGTATCCTTACTAGGAGGGGAAGTTGAGACCCTGTCTCTTTTCAACAGGTACTCTTGCTACTTCCTGCACTGGGCCGTGGGTTTTCCAGGTGGCGCTAGTGGTGAAGAATCCATCTGCCAGTGCTAGAGACATAAGAGACACAGGTTCAATCCCGGGTGGGGAAGATCCCCTGGAGGAGGGCATGGCAACCCACTCCAGCATTCTTGCCTGGAGAATCCCACAGATAGAGGAGGCTAACAGGCTACAGTCCACGGGGTCACAGAGAGTCGGACATGACCCAGGCGACTTAGCACGCTGGGCCTCAAGCTGAGGGCGAGCAGCCAGCCCTGTCTGTCTCTGTCCGCCCTCCTCCACCCCGCTTCTTCGTGATTAGCCTGGGAGAAGGATTCTCACGTCTTCTTTCCTTTCTCTAACTCTTCTAAGAGCAAGTTTGTGGTTGCAAAAGGCAGCAAGTATTTTGCTGCAGAAAAGTAACCAAGTAAGAAAACAATCATTAAGAAACTACCTTATTAAGCCAATAGTGGGAAAAGTTAGGTCCTAAAAGATGGGTCCTAGGGTGGGGTTGTTACAAGGGTACCAGGAAAGGGGAAAGAATAAATTGGTCCACATGGTTGAGTCTGGATGGACAGCATCTGTGGTCTCCTCAGCGGGCGTCTCAGGCTTTCCTGTGGGTGCCGATGACGGGGAGTCCCAGCAGATGGGAAGTGACCGTGAGAAAGCATCCCCTCTCCTGGCTCCTCCCTGGTGGGCTGCTGCGAGGCAGGGGCTGCTTTGGCTCTGAAAACCACAGCTCCTGTTGGCCACCCTCTGCTACTACAGCTCACTCTCTGGACTCCCTCCTCTTGCCCACGGGACACTCCACCTTGTTAGTTTCCCCTTTCCACATCTTTGGGAATAGACCTTTCATTAATCTCTCCTTCAGGACTCATCTACGGCTTCCCAGGTGGTGCAGAGGTAAAGAATGCGCCTGCCAGTGCAGAAGCAAGAGACATGGGTTCGATCCCTGAGTCAGAAAGATCCACGGGAGAAGGAAAGGGCAGCCCCCTCCAGTATTCTTAGCTGGAAAATTCCAAGTGTGTGTGATTCATCTAAATATTGCACGGTTTCCTCTCAGGACTCAGAACTCACCTATGTGCTGTGCTTAGTTGCTCAGTCATGTCTGACTCTTTGCAACCGTTCGGACTGTAGCCCAGCAGTCTCCTCTGCCCATGGGATTCTCCTGGCAAGAATACTGGAGTGGGTTGCCATGCCCTCCTCCGGGGGTCTTACAAACCCAGGGATTGAACCCAGGTATCCCACATTGCAGGCAGATTCTTTACCATCTGAGCCATCAGGGAAGCCCCTCCTATGTGCTAGGTACTGCTGTAAATATAAATGTACATCCTCTCTCTTTTTCTTTTTAAAAACTTTATTGAGATATAGTTCACATACCATACAATTCACGCACTTAAAGTATACAATTCAGTTGTTTTTTAGAATATTCACAATTATATGGAAACATCACCGTGGTCATCTTAGTACATTTCATCAACTTAACAAAATAAAACCCATATTACAGGATGCTTGGGGCTGGTGCATGGGATGATCCAGAGAGATGATATGTGGTGGGAGATGGGAGGGGGCTTCGGCATTGGGAGATCATGTACACCCGTGGCTGATTCATGTAAATGTATGGCAAAACCAATGCAGTATTGTAACGTAGAATAAAATATTAAAAAGAAATTTTTAAAAAAAGTTAACTATTAAAAAATTATTGAAAGGAAAAAGTAATAAAGAGCAAATATTTAGGAAAAATTGATTGTAAAAATTTGTTTCAGAAACGATTAAATTAATGTAGATATACAAAAAATAAAAATAAAACCCATATTCTTTAGCTACAAACTCCTTTAGCAACCACCACTTCTCAGCTCTAAGCAACTACCAATCTGCTCTCTGTAGATTTCCCTATTCTGGACATTTCATATGAAACGATTATACAGCATGTGGGCTTTTGTGATTGACTTCTTTCGTGTAGCATAATGTTTTCAAGATTCTTCCACATTACAGCATGTGTCAATACTCCATTCCTTTCTGTGGATGAATAACACCTCATCATGTGGTTATACCATGTTTGTTTCACCACTCGACAGCTGATAGACATTTGGATAGTTTACATGTTTTGCTATTATGAACAGTGCTTCTGTAAATCCCCTGGAGAGGGAAATGGCAGCCCACTCGAATATTCTTGCCTGGAAATCCCACGGACCAAGGGAGCCTGGAGGGCTACAGTCCATGTGGTTGCCAAGAGTTAGCAACTAAACAGCAAACACTCAGGTACAAGTTATTGTGTTTTCACTTCTCTTAGAGTAGAATTGCTGAGACGCGTGGTAAATCTACGTTTAACCATTTGAAGAACTGCCAGACTGGTTTCCAAAACAGCTAACCCATCTCACATGACATTCGGATGTAACGTGATCAGATTTCTCTGCATCCTCACCAACAGTTGTTATTATCTGAACTTTCGATTCTAGCCATCCAGGTATGAAGGAGTAGCTCCCTGTGGTTTGGATTTGCATTTATCTTGTACCCAGTGATGCCATACACTTTTCAGTGCATTTATTCGCATATATATCTTCCTTCATGCTCCCACTGCTTTATGAAGTAAGTGGATCATTATCTCCATTTTACAGATGATAAGACTGAGGCACAGTGAGGTGAAGGGACTTACCTAACGTATACAGCTGGTGAGGGTTAGACTAGGATATGAACTCCAGCAGGCAGCCTTCATGTCCCTAAAACCACTATACCACACTGCCTTTGCAAAAAGAGCAAGAGGATTTAGGAGATAGCAGGGCAATAGGGCAGAGTGGCCAAGGGACTTTTAAGAGGAATATCCTCTATTCAATTTTAAATAGTTTCTATTGCTGCCTGTAAATCTCTCATCTCCTTGTGTGAATGGTTATTTTATGGGGAAGGGGCCAAGCTCTTCTTCCATGTTTGGGTTAAAGCTGGGTGAAAATGGAGGAGCAGTCACAAGAGGCAGGGCAGACAGCACGAGCTCAGCGGGGGCAGAAGGTGAGAGCCAGAGATGGGCGAGCTCATACAGCCCCTAATAGTTCACGGAAATCTGGGGGGCTCCCACTTTGGAATAATGCAGACATTCCAAACAGACCTTATCTGGATCTGAAGGGACTGGGAGACCCCAGCGAGGTTTCACTGACAAAGTTGTTTGATGGAAGTATGGCCAAAAGTGTCTGTGGTATCTCTGCCTCCTCTCCACTTAACCCCACCCAGTTCTTGGCCTCTCATCGCAATGGACATGTGGGTGCTGGAGCCCACTCTCCGCCCCTTCTCTGTTTGATTCAACAATGAACACATTGGTCTTTGTTTCTGACCTTGAAGAGACTGTACTCCAGCTTCATTCTCTAAAACCTTTCTAAAAGAGAGACTTATAAAAATTCAGAGAGGTTAGAGGACACCCCCATTTAGAAGCTTTCTTCCTTCAAATTCATACCAGGAATCTTCTCTCATTTAGTCCAGGTGCTCCCATCCCTATCTTTCACACACACACACACACACATGCGCCCGCGCCCACACGCACACGCACACACACACGCTCCTCCTGACTAACTGCCAGACTGCCTGATGATTCTCTCTGATGTCAGAAGCCAGGCAAGGTAACAAGAAGGAAGGAATGAGTCTGTGAATCAGGTGATATGTTCTCAATTTCCATCTGTATCCCCAGCATCTGTCTGCTGATCTATCAAGAGGACCAGCGACAGTTTAGGGATGATGGACAGTCCTCTGAGGAAGCAGTGCCAGGGGCATGATGAGCAGAAATGCTGAACAAGATGCTGGCTGGAGGGGAATTCAATCTCCCAGGCCGATGAGTTGGGCGAGAGCCAAGAGAGGCAGAAACTTGTCACAGCCACACTCATCTTTCTTGCTACTTTTTTTTCTGGATCCTTGAGTAAAATTAGATTAGCCTCAGAGCTCAAGGTAGCTAGCTGGTCTGAGCTTATCACAGGCATGTCTCAACGCTGATGACTATTTTAAAATGCATAAGATTGATCTCTTCAACTGATCTGTGAGATACCTAAGGAGCGGGCTCTGACCTTTCTGCTGTAATTCATGGAGTAACCAGTACAACGCTGGGCCCAAAAGGCCACTAAGGAACCTGCTGGAGTGAATTAGCTTCACAGTAGAAATAAAAGGAACGTTCATTAAAAAAACAAAAAGTTTGTCTAAACTGCCAGCTGAGAAATGAAAGCCAGATGAGTCCAATTTATGATCCATCCAGAGTAAGATGGATAATTACAAACAGGGAAGCCCACACAGCATTTTTTTTTTGGGGGAGGTTCTATAAAATGTATGACAAAAACCACTACAATATTGTAAATAATTAGCCTGCAATTAAAATAAATAAAAACCAAGATTCTCACACAGACATATAGTCAAAGATTTATCTAATTCATTAGAGAATCAGCAGGATGACAAAGCCCAATCACAGGGCGATACAAGCGACTGTTTCATATGATCCTTAAAAGAAAGGATGTGGAGGTAAGTTTGCACAGTAGATAAAGCTAGTTAATGTCACATGTGGCAAGAAGATCAGACCTTTTGGGGTTACATTTTCTACCTGACAGAATTCATTTGCATTTCTACTGAATACAAGCCATTTGTAGCCTAGCAATATTCTGAAACTAATGTCTCCTAGAGAATCTGGGCCTGGATCATTAATAATTTGTAAGTCTAACTAGGTTACCTCACTTTGAGCATCAGAAGACCCTTAAGTCATCTTGTTAGACAGTGTGATGGCGGGACACTAAAGGGCACATGTAATATTTTTTGTCTTATTTCCGACTTTCAGGTAATTTTTCTTCATATCATTTGCATACAAATAAACTCACCAGTGGGCTTCCCTTTTGGCTCAGAGGTTAAAGTGTCTGCCTCCAATGTGGGAGACCCGAGTTCGATCCCTGGGTTGGGAAGATCCCCTGGAGAAGGAAGTGGCAACCCACTCCAGTATACTTGCCTGGAGAATCCCATGGACAGAGAGGCCTAGTAGGTTACAGTCCACAGAGTCGCAAAGAGTCAGACACGACTGAGTGACTTCACCTCAAACTCACCACATATGATCATGGGTAAGCCTAGAAAATCGTTCCCAGAAGTTATCCAACCCAAGGAACTTCCCTGGGGGTTCAGTGGCTAAGACTCCATGCTCCCAACGGAGGGGGTCCACGTTCAGCCCCTGGCTAGGGAACTAGGCCCTCTGCACATGCCACAACTAAAGGTCCTGTGCGCTGCAGCTAAGGCCAGGCGCAGCCAAGTACATAGTCTACATTTTAAATAAATATTTTACCTAATACAAAATATATGTATAAAGAATATCTAAAGAATATATATTCTTTATATCTAAAGAATATGTATGTATATATAAGTGAAGTGAATGAAAGTCTCTCAGTCGTGTCTCACTCTTTATGACCCCACGGACTAAACAGTCCATGGAATTCTCCAGGCCAGAACCCTGGAGTGGATAGCCTTTCCCTTCTCCAGAGGATGTTCCCAACCCAGGGATTGAACCCTGGTCTCCCGCATTGCAGGCAGAATCTCTACCAGCTGAGCCACCAGGGAAACCCACATGTATATATGTATCAAGGCGTTTATAGAGAAATTATATCCAACCCAAACTGCAGACACTGCCTGCTCTCCCTGCCCTCGGTCTTTTGCCATTTTTACACCTCCCTCCATGGTCTTTAGTTTGTGGCAGTGAACACTCACATGGAGTGAATAACTTATTTTAAGCCCTATTTATGAGCCAGTATGTCCGACTATAAATGGGAATCACGGTTGTTGAGCAAGTGTTTGTTCTCTTTCGCTTTTCCCCTCACAGGCCAAAAGCGTTTCCTTTGGATCCCACTCAAGTGTAGGGTGGCTGTGCCAATACCATCAACTGCATTGACTATATTTATGGGCAGCGGCGACTGACAGTGAGGGAAGCTCGTTAGATGACTTGGAGTTTATCCCTGTCCTACTGAACCAGGGTTAATGAGCTCAGCAGCAGAGCTCGGGAGGCTGAAGTGTCCACAGCCGAGGATATGGCTTGGAAAGAGTCCAGACTCGCCCTCGGAGGCGCTCTCACACCAGCGGGGGCAGGTTGGGGGTTGCCAGTGGTCACGCTCAGTGCTACCTGCTCTCCTGGCCAGGGACAGAAACAATAGCATTTCACCTTTTTAGCCCCATTTGCTACTGTGAACCCTCCAGCCTCATCAGACTCCCCCCCGCTCCGTGGTTCCGCTGCTAAGTCACTTCAGTCGTGTCCAACTCTGTACGACCCCATAAACAGCAGCCCACCAGGCTCCTCTGTCCCTGGGGTTCTCCAGGCAAGGAACACTGGAGGGGGTTGCCATTTCCTTCTCCAATGCATGAAGGTGAAAAGTGAAAGTGAAGTCGCTCAGTTCTGCCCTCATGGACTGCAGCCCTCCAGGCTCCTCCATCCATGGGATTTTCCGTGGTTCTAGGAGTCCCCAAGGGCCGTTTCACGTGCACAGATAGAAGAGTCCGCTGTGTGATCACTAACACCCATCATTTTTCTCCAGTCCTGCCCCAGCCTGCTGGGCTGGGTTCTGTGAGAGAGCTGCCCATGAAACTGCCTGGAGGCAACCACACCACCATTCGCTGTGCCAAAGCCTCCTCAGTGGGGTCACAAAGCCCATCTCTCTTGCACCCTCGGTGCCCGGCCAGGTGCTGTGGAACCACTCACTTAGGTTTTTTGTTGTTATTCTTTTGACTGCACCATGTGGTATATGGGATCTTAGGTCCCAAACCAAGGATTGAACTTGTGCCCTCTGCAATAGAAGCATGGAGTCTTAAGCACTGGACCACCAAGGAAATCTTGCTCACTTAGTTTTAATTCTTTCCTTATTGCAGCCTTTCTCCCTGGAGCTCGGGCAGGTGTCCTGAGTACCTGGAGGGAAGAACACCTGTGTTTTCTATCCCTCCCACGTGGACCCAGATTTGTGCAACTCTTCCCTTTGCTCCTTATGCATGCATGCTAAGTCGCTTCAGTTGTGTTCGACTCTGTGCAGCCCTGGCAGGCTCCTCTGTCCGTGCGATTCTCCAGGCAAGAATACTGGAGGGAATTGCCATGCCCTCCTCCAGGGGATCTCCCGACCCAGGGCTGGAACCCACGACTCTTACATCTCCTGCACTGGCAGGCAGGTTCTTTACCATTAGCGCCACCGGGAAGCCCATCAGATGAACTCTTTTCTGGGAGGCCATGCTATGATTCCAAACTCTAAGCCCTC